>JBANRG010000075.1:0-319689 GCA_037954225.1 Stygiomarasmius scandens | reverse complement strand
CGTGGTTGGAGAAGACGTCGGAAGTGAGACCGTGCCTGAGGAGAAGTAGGAGAAGCAGGAGACTGAATATCAGTGATGACGATGATGGTGTATAAGGTGGTGGTGACTGGACAGCGATGCGCGAAAGCGTAAAGGAGTAGTGGTTCATTTTATCATAGTCCCTGAAAGCATTCATGACGCGTGCAAACAAAGACTTGCTTGCCACAGGATCTGCGTAAGGAGAAAGTACGAATTCATTGATAGAAGGTTTGTTAGTTTGCCGGCGAGGTGGCTGTTCGGAATCTGGGGAAGGAGGTTGAAGGACAAGAGCAGGAGCGGCCGGAGGTGTAGGCGGGTAAGAATGTATGGAAGATGACGACCCAGTTGGCGGTCGTGGAGATGCAAAGTATGTTGTTGAATCGTCTGGTTGACAAGGCAAATTTGTCCGTGAATGAAGAGATAGAGCTGCCTCTACATAATGCGGTGATTGTGGTGGTACTGGAGTTAATGGAATGAAAAGGCCTGGAGGAAAGCTAGGAGCTCGTAGTCTGATGTACCAGCCGCAAAGGTCGGTGAACTGTCCAGCAGATCGTCCGAGTTGCATTGTGTACGATGTGTTCTACAACCTCCTTCTCCTCCAGTATCGTTCCTACTTCCAATAAGTTACGCGCTAACACAGAGTTTGACTACCCACTTTGAACCAAATGACCTCGTCCGAATTCTCCTTCATCACGTTCACTCTGGCTTCCCCTTGCAAAACATCATTGCTACACGTATTTTGTCAACTACAGTTCGAGATTGCCGCAGCCGGCGCACCTTTGCACCACGAAACGAGAGCACCGAGAAGGAGGAACCGTGTCTGCTGTCGTCGTCGGAAGCGTGTCAGCCATCGTGGAGAGATTTAGGTTGTGTCCAGCGGCGGCGACGAAGGAAAATGATTGTGACGGTCGGCGTCAGTCATGCTCGCGGCGTTTCTTCCCAGCGCTCAAAATTTCATTCAATGTCAATTTCCGAATTCGTATATCCGGTCTTTCTGCCTCAAATGCAGCTGTCCTATTTAGGACTCTTCTGTTGTTCGTGAAACGGTTTTTGCTATTTTTACAGGTACCTTGAACGCCAGATATCGATCAGCTCTAGTTGCGCACTTTTCTGTTCTTTCTTAAAGCCAATGGCAGATACTAATACCATCGGAGAGCTCTCAATTAAATGCATAAGCGACGTCAGATTCGTGTTTTATAAACCTCCTGAATCTCTCCCCGTACCTTCTGCTAGTGCTTGTCCTCCTTTCCCGGCAGGACCGTTGAAGCAACGTGAATAAATGCAGTTGTCCTAATAATCACCGTTTTAAAGGGCCCGTATTCCAAGTTTCCAATCGCCAAAGACGGATGAAATTATGAATTATTCCCAGGTGCACGACGAGCGTAGTCCACAGAACAGTCCTTTCCCCGTTATTCTCGTCCTGGATAAATCGATGGAATTTCAGTTTAAAAAACCATAGCTTATTGAAACCAAAGCGTCTTTCAGATACACCATCTTGGTTCGCGATCTTAGGGAGGAAGACCGCAGTGGTTGGGGATCTTGATCCAAGTAAGTAACTTCACGGCATCCCTCTCACTGATACTTCTAGTCTCGGGGTCCCAATATTATGTAGCTAGAACATGGGTTTCCAGTTCCAAAGACTACTCGTACTGCGTGGAAAGTTCGATGGGTTCACAAGTGACTCGATGAAATTGCACATTCCGCGTCCATGGAGTGTCCAATATCAGCCGCTTCGGGATTTCCTTTCGAAGTGATCTGAATCTGTTTAACATTATAGTCAGAGCACTCCGATATTCAGTGGTGAGGATGAGACCATGAGCATTTGTATGTGTTCTTATCCATGTTCACCGTAATGGTACTTATTTCAGTTTGAAGAACAATGCTCTGGGACTGCTCCCTAAACATATCGCCTTGATAAGTGGCTGCCATGCTTTGAAAGCATATAATAAACCATATATCGAAGAAAAACTTCAAATCATTCATGATTATATTGAGAATCAATCAAGCCTTTGGCCTGCCCCTTCGGCAGCTCTATCTTTGTTTTGGCAGTGTAGTGGCATATGACTTGATTTTTGCTGTGGAGATTTGGAGCAGATGGTTGATGATCTGTCAGGCTTCTAGCAGGGGAAACGTGAAGGTGGAGCTTCCCTCGCAATGTGGTCCCAGCCGAAGAACTAAGTATCAGGATCTGGCTCTCAAGTCACAGAATCCACTGATCCCCGTGTTCTTCCTCAGGATCAGAAGGAGGTAAATGGAGATTGATCAAAGCATAGGCACAGCATAATTTGATTGATGTATAGCGGTAAACAGAACAGCTTTTGTAATCAAATTCAGATTGACCATGGAGAAGGAAACCTGATGCATGTCTCCAATTTTCGATAAATACCCCTTAGGCTTCAGGAAAAGACCCTGGGAGCAGCAAAGTCAAACATGTCACTCGAACACCAAATTTTTGTCAACATCTATATTCCATCAGTAGTAGGTATCTTATATCTTGAATCTTGAGAAGAACACCTAACTTGAATGCTGTTTTGCCTGATTGCACAGATCTCTGCATTATTATATGGTACTGACTTTCACTCTTTGATTACAACAGCAAATGTTCAGGATTCTAACTGACTGTTTTCTCAGGAGGATATCTGGTTCTATTCATCAATTCAATATATATCATGTTCCACAAAAAATATCAAATCAAGATGAAATTACAATTTTATTCAACAATTGTTTTATTTACAATTTCTACACTTGGCTTCATCCTTGGATGTGTTGAGGCTAGTGCATTGGCAGAAAGATCTGGGAGCTCTGTTTCCCAAAAATCTGAAAATCTATATTATGTATCATTGTAAGTTGTCATTTACTGTTTTTGTTTTTTTTAAATGATTGAATATTAATTACAAATTTCAGTGTACTTGTATTTGCTCTATACACTATAGCAAAGTAAGGTGTTTAGGAAAATTTACTTTGTACCCCACTAACTAGACCCCAATACTTAGTATCATAGCTGATATTATTTTGGTGAATTGCAGCAATAAAAACTATTTTAATTTGACTTCTCTAACTGCAACCATTCTAGATTCACAGGTGTTATAAGATTTGGGGATGCAATAAACGGGTTATTATTTTCCCAATGATCATATCAGTTCTTAACAATGGTAGTTGGCCTGATTATTATCACTATCAATTATTTGATGACAACCAAATCTAGGTCTTGCTTTAGTGAGGGTGGGTTCGTTATCTGCTGAGGTCAAGGCCATTATTGCCAAAGATTCTCAAGCAATATCAAGCATTGCTATGGAAAGAATGGATATCCTTGGAGTAATGACCCTCAAGTCATTCATTGCTGTCAATTTCTTCACAAATCTCTTTATTCCTTCAATGATTGGTAAGTCAAATTCATCTCTCATTTTTTATCACTGAAATCCATTTATTTCAGCTGGAAGGATATGGTGGATTGGACATCAAGCTTCCAGGATCTTGGGAACAAGGCAAAAAAAGCTTACAAGATACAGTATGGCAATATGGTAGGTTCACTTTTTTCCTTGACAGTTTGTGGTCAAAACATGATCTTTCATAGTTTGGAATCTGGAATTATCTATCCATTAGCTCTTTTACCTGCATTGGTAGTATATCTCTCAGATGATATTCAGGCTAGACTGTATGGAGATATAATTCCTGTCTTGATTCCAGTTGTGGTGAGCTTCCTGTATATTTTAAGTCTTTTTGGAATGAATTCTCATCAGAATTGAATGAAGGGAATTGCACCAACATTTATTATTGTGCGTGTTGCACTTGGAATAAGTGTTGAAAATGTGCAAAGCCGTGGTCCAGTCCACATTGATAACAACATCAGCAGAGGTCAGGGGCATACTTTGATCTCCATGTGGGAAGAAAACCATGACACTGAAAGGCCAACTGAGCTGCACTTTGTGACTGAAGTGACCAAAGTCTAATTTTTTCTCTCTCATTCTTTGTTGGAAACAATCAGTACTAAAGTGCCAGAGTTTCAACTTGCTACTGTATTTTGTGTGCCCTATACTACTGAATGCCATTTCACTGCCTGTATGAATGAATTGATTACGAGTCGGATTTTAGAGGACGAGTTCTTTATCCCCGGTTTTTGATGGCACAGTTAATCGGTCCCGTGGGAAAGACTTGTCTTTTTTGTTGTGGCTGTGTGCCGCGTCAGTATAGTGGAACAGTTAATCGGTCCCGTGAGAATAATGTGCTTTTTTTGGATGTGGCTGTGTTCTGTCGTCAGTAGTGAAACATTTAGACGGAAATATGTGCATGTGGCTATAGCTTAAGGCTCCAAGGTAGTACAATCTTGACTGTAGACATAATAAAATGTATATCTATAAGTAACTAGAAGTGCAATGTACAGTAAAAATGTGGTTTAACTTCATCTTATTAAAAAAAATAGGCCATCACTAGTTCCAGTGAGTTGTTGAACTCATAGGGACAAAAAGACTAAATACATACAGTGCAATATTCATCACAAAAATGGCACTTTATTATACAGCATTTCTGAAGCTTATAACTCATTGAAATGGCTTTAGTTGCCATTATACAGATATAATCTAAATGTAATTTGTTTATAATGATTGTATATACTCAAAAGGCTATTACAATGCTTGATAAATCTTGTGGCATACTGCTATCTACTTATAAGCTGGTTATAACTGCATATAATGATTGCGTAAATTATAGGAGATTATAACTCATAGGGCTTTGCTGTCATTTACAAAGATAATATATTGGTAAGCAAAGAAAATGTCTTTGAACAACCATTTTTAACATACTAAAACATAATTTACAAACAATACTTATTGCATGAGGTTACCCCACATATTGCATTAAGTGTCCAGTTGTATATACAGCCAGATGGCCCAGTGGGTTAATTGCCTCTCCTCTACAGATCTGTAGAGCTTGGGTGCTCAATGCTGGCAAGTAGCAAATTTTAACATCAGTTATCCAAAGTTGTGCATTGCCAATAGATTGAACTGTTATGATTTCTTTGAAATTTTTAGTTTATTTTTTTGTACCAGATTTGGGCATATAATAGCTGATGTTCTTGGTAAATTATAACACTATTGACATAAGTGTGAACTGGTACAACCCTATTATAATCCAGTTATAATTTACTAGAATGATTTTGAGACTTTTGGAGATTACAAGGATTATAATAAAACATTATTTTGTGTGATGACTTATACAGGTTGAACTGTATCAAATATGGGACCTGTATATAGTAATCATATGTTGTCCATATACAGTTACAGTGCTGTCCTAAAGACATCTTAGATGAGGAGGTTATAATAGATATTTGTATACCCAATGATATACATTCACTATATAAATTGTAGCTTATCTTAACTAGTTACAAAAAGACAACTCTAATCATTGCCCACCCTCATGTCATTCAACTTAGCTCATGTCTCACTTTCCTGTTCCTCTTCATGATCCACACCTTTCCTCTTTATGCCTTGTACTCCTTTTCCTTGCTGTTGGAACCATTTGCTGCTTTTTTTGCAGCCCAACTGCAAGTTAGACAATCAAGAAAATACAGAAGAATATATACTTACCAAGACATGACTATTGTCCATCCAAGTAACTATTATTGTGATTATGGACAATGCAATTATTTAATGAATATTACTAGAACTTTTATTAATACCCTATTTATTGTTCCCAGGTTTGAGATTAATTGCAGAGATAGGATATACTTGGACTTGAAAATTGCAAAAACAGTTGGTGAAGCAAGACATCATTAATAGATTGGCAGGTATCATTTGGATCAAATCATTTTACTGCATGGGTCATTGATTGATGCCTGTTTGCTAAATGAAGGAAAGTACCAATGGAATGGTAATACTTCTACAGGCAACATTAATCTCAGTAGCTGCTGGGGAAAAGATGCTATTTATGTATTGGTAGAATAGAGGAACTATGCTGTTATTTTATATTCCAAAAATATCATACAATAAATTATACAATGGACTCATACTTGCCACCATATATGGGGGCCCTCATCCAACTAGTATATGACTTGACTTGGAATTACTATGATTTGCTTTTGTCTTGATTGTACATAGACAAGAATCAATGTTGCTCAATTGGATAGAGGTATCAGGGACTAGAAGGCAGAAATCATGCTATAAATAAAGTAAGTAAGATCTCACTGTCTTGTTTCTACAGCCCCCTCTTCTCTTTTGTCACACCTCAAAACCTGACCCTCATATGATAATCTGAGTAAATAGAACTGAGGATCCATATGCCCATACTGTCTGCCCTTATACCCAGAGGATAACTTTTCATTCATTCACAATTGTAAAATGAAGACCATGTGTCATGAAGACATCAGTGTCATCAAAGATCACACAAGAGTCTAGGAGCAACAAGAGGCTGAGATAGAGAACTATCTACATCCAAGCAGGCTTAAGTACTACTGAAGACAAGACAGTGTAGTAACAGTATGTAACTAGATCTGATCTAAAATAGCCCAAAGGAACAGTAAATGAATAAAGTTTAAGGTTCAGGGAATTGACATGCAGTGGTGCATGCAGGGTAAAGGGTGTGATTGGCATGTGTAGGCAGTGTGGGGTAACGGTAATCAAGGGGGTGGCGGACCGGATATCCGGTACATCACCTAGGGAGGGGGGGTCAGTCAGGGGTCTGGCTAAATTTTTTTTATACCTCCCTCAGTTGACTGCCTAATCGGCAATTAGGGGGTCTCACACCACTTATTGTCAGCATCTTGGCAAAATTTGAGGTGTTAAAGCTACTAAACATGATTTCTTATACTATCTGTCCCCAATCAAAAAACCAGAAAGAACTCTGCGCACTGAAGATAAGATTTTGATCTTATCATCTTACATAATTGAGGACTTTATCTAATCATTTAATCTTATCTATTGAACATGTGACCTCGGATTTACCATATAAGGCAGGAGAGGGGGGGGAGGGTCTCTCAGAAACTTCTTAAATTTTTTTCCGAGGTGATGTATAAGATTTCCGATCCGCCACCCCCTTGACGGTAATAGTAGCAGTAATAGTAGTGTAATGGATCAGAGGTAGATTGGAATGGAAGTGGAATGGAATAGAATAGAAGCTGAAAGGTAACAATAAGGCAAAAGAAAATGTAAGACTGGTGGTTACTAACTAGGAATAGTGTGCAAACACTTAACAGGTGTCTAGAGTAGAAGATGGGCAGTTAGAGATAGGAAGCAAGCTTCACAGGCTCTTCACAACACCATGCACTAAGCCAACCAGAGCCAACTGTTGGCACACAGTGATGCTTAATCTATAAAGCCAGTACTTACTGTGTTGCATTCCATCGGAGAGTTCTCAATTGAATGCGTTCTCGAGCAAATCCGCCAAATCGTGTTACATTCCATCGGAGAGTTCTCAATTGAATGCATTCTCGAGCAAAGCCGCCAAATCCGTAGCTGCTTTCTAAACTTCCTCCTGAATCTCTCTCCTTACCTTCGGCCAGTACACGTCCTCCTTTCCCGGTAATACAACTAAATGCAACTGTTCCCAATTTGCCGAATATCGGGCAACCTCAAACAGGTCTATATCCAACTTTCCGGTTTCCAATCGCAAAAGACGGAAGATTCTTGAATTATCCCTGGATGTGCGGTCTTTGTCCTCCGGATAAATCAGCGGAATTTCGGTCAAAACTATCATTGAAACTAAATCGTTTCTCAAGTTTTCAATCGCAAGAGATGGAACGATTTTGGATTATTCCTGGGTTGTATGCAGTGAGTGTAATCCATAGATTTGTAAAACTTGTCGGTCGACTCATCGGCAGAAGAATTACTGCTAGTGTAATGCGCCGCTCTATCTGTTCAGTACCATTTACAGGGTATCCAAGTCCGGAGAGAAAGCGTTTGTAAAATGTTTGCATCAGCCATGCTCACGTTTCTCAGCGCCCAAAAACTTGTTGCTCTTCGACGTCGTCAATAATCTGGTCACCGTGTCTTTCCTGCTTGTGCATTCAAGTTAAACATCGACATCATACAGCTGTCTTCAATATTAGGTCTCTATGCCCATAGCTAACGGTCTAGCTGATTCACCTGCGTCCGACAAAAGGCTCGTCAAAGACTTGGCAACAGCAACTCTTTTCTCATCACCAAGGAGGAAGAATCGCATCTTCCGGTAGTTCGACTAGTACTCTTCCGTGCATCTCAAATACCAGAATATTTGGCTTCATCGTTCAAATAGCCAAGTCGAGTAAAGCCGCAAAAGCCATACTACATGACGAAGATACCATTTTTCATCGAACTCCTGACTTCCTGTATGTTCAGCCGCTCTGCGTCCTCCTTTCCCAGTAGTAGATCCCTCGTGTTAAAAGCAACACGAGGAGGCAAATGCAACCGTTTTCAATGACCACCAGGTGTCATATTCAGGAATGGTTCTACAGACTTGCAAAGAGCAGCTGATTAGAGAATGCACACCTTGAACTGTGCCTGGGCTTAATCCTCGGTGCCTCGAGTTCTCCTGCGAGAATTATATAGGTTCCGTCGAATGTGGATGAATGGAAATCGGTGTACTCGTTCATGTTGTACGAACGGTGGTTGGATACTTCAACGCCTTTCTTTTTCGGGTGCTCAGTTGTTTTATTGTCGGTTATATATTGTATTTTCCCAAACTGCAAAAGCCCGAGTTGAGGCAGTACTTGGCTATGGTACGCAGTAGTGGAGCTTGACGGGCTAGACATACCGAATCGGAACGGAATCATGAAGCGACTCACGAAATTCGAATTTTTCATAAGCCAATGCATTGTTCAGGCCTTTTTGAGTATCCTTCGGTCGATTTAAGGTCTCGAGTCTGTCCTAGAGGCTGAGATGAGTCCTCCGTTGCTGTTGCCTTTACGGCAGGCAGCAACTCCTCCGGCAATAGTATGGATATCAACGTGGTAAATTTCTCCCTTCTGGTAAGTTTTCAGCATCTCAACGGCTCTCAACTCCCACTCCTCCCAAATCACGTATACGGTTTTCCTGGGCCGTAGCAACCGAACAGAACAGAGCCTCGGGATTTACCTCTTCACTTTTGATCTACTCCGACACATGGCTCCACCTCGTTGATCAAATGTTCCCCGTCTATAAAATACACGCGTCCCACCGTGGTTCATCCTTTTTTCGCCTCCCTTTCCTTCGCTTTTACACTTTTAACGTTTGTTATCTAAACGCTTGGCGATGATCTTGACGCGGTCTGCGATTTTTTTGGCCTGCCTTCTGGCTGCTGTCAATGCTCAAGATGAGAGCAGTAGTGCGCAGTGAGTACTCCGTGCCCGTCTTCCGTGAAGAGTCTAACGGTTGTATAGGACGACTACCGCAGAGCAATCTACTTCTGTAGACACAACGAGCTCACCCAAGCCCAGTGTTTCTACCGTCTTCTCGGTTTCTGTGGTCACTGCGACTGAAACCTCTACGTCGACATTCCCCAACACTATCACTCCGACGGAATCCCAGCCTGCTCCGGAACCAACGACCCAATCCACTGAGGTCTCCCAATCTCCTTCAGAAAGTGCGTATCATCATCCCTATCGTCCGCTTCTTCATAAAACTCAAACAATACCCCTCTATCTACCCCAGGTGTTTCGGAATCTGCTCCAAGCACCGATTCATCTGCTATCCCTTCCGATACCGTCATCTCAGCTTCCGAGCCCACCGCATCGGTGACTTTCACCATTCCCGACGATACTTCGAGTACTAGCACCATCACATCTTTCATCACTTCGTTTAGTATAGCGGGTGTCCCTTCTTCAACAACCGGACCTGACAACATTGTTACCCTGACTTCTACGGCTGATCCAGAAGGACAGACTGCTGGTGGCCAAACTATTGGTGCTGCTGATACTAGTGGAGCAGCAACGCTGGGCGTTCCCGTCAAAAGTGCGGGAGTTGCTGGGTTGCTTGGATTCTTGGGATGGTTGATGTTATGATTTTGATGGAGGTGTTTTCCCGAGGGTGTTGAGACAGAGACTTGCAGTTTTGGATGTGTACGATATTGGAAGGAACGCTTGATTCTGGAATTCGAGCACCCTCCGCGTTCTGAGGTTTTGCGAGGTGGAGTATTCCGAGCATTCGTTCATATGGGAACCAATATAAACTCTTTCGGGAGCTCCCGACCCCGTGGTACATTGGCACACTCGTGGGTTCATCCTGTCCAGGTGCTCCAAGTGCTGCTTTTCATCTACTACTCCCACGTCAAGTACTTTTTCATTTGGCGCCATTCCGTATACATGCCTCACACGCACTGTAACCTACTGCTCAACTCCCCTCTTCCTCCATTATTGGCATAACCGTTATTGCCATATGGACTTTTCGCAGTTTTCTTCTTCGCTACTCATTGCTTTCATCATCATGTCAAACTTTATCTTCCACTTCCAAGCATCGTGCTCAATTAGTATTTGCACTTTTTGCTTGACATCTCATATACTTACCACATATGTCCTTACGCAGCTGCATTCGTTTCTACATCTACGCACTGATCTACATAGTACTTATAGTACTTACATACACACGTACAAGTACGCGAATGTTATTGTAGTCTGTCGTGTACACTGGCTTGTGCACCGTAATTCAATCCAATCGAATATCGTTGATAATGATGATCGAGCGGCGGTTCCGAGCAAGTGATTGGCGAGTGAACCGTCGCAGTTTGAATCCAAATGATGACAACCTCCTATTCCGAACCTACAACAAAATTCGAACTAAAGCCAGCATGCAAGACGCTACAGCCATTGAATGGAAATGTAGTATTCACCTAGCCAAGCGCAACGATTTCATGGATATATTCCCCCCCTTCTACGTGTCAATAACCTCAATAAACACATCATTATCACTCGAGTTTTCAATATACTCAAGTGCCAATCGAAGGCTGGAGTATATGACTCCGCAGAAAAGAAATCTTTTCCGCAAGAGCCGGGAGAATCGATGAAATTTCGTATCACAAACCTTTACAGCCCTTTCCACCTATATTTAACCAGATCCATGATGAGTACGATGCATGCTGTGGGCTACAGAAATCAACTGTCTAACCTTCATTACGGAGCCAAATGAAATGAGGACTAAAGTTGACTCACAGATGTAGCTGTGTTATTTGCTTCATGCAAACTCCATATAGTATATCATTGTAATGTAATTACCATCGGCATTCCCAGCATCAACTCAGCATTATTCCAGCAGGTTGCAAAATAGGTTGTTGGCAGGCCGTCACTCTGACTCAGTCTGAGATACTCAATCTGTAATAAATACAAAGTTTAACCTGTGCACATGTTCAGAACTCAGCAGTACTATGTTGTGAAGTCAGCAGTATCAGTATGTGAATCAACTAGACCATAAAGGGGCAAGGATGGGAAATTAGCCTGAGATATAGATTCACGAAAACCCCAACTTAACCCTAGCAAGTGAAGAGCGAGTCCGAAGTCAACCTGAAGTACAAGTATCCCAAGAGCACCAAATTAACCTGAGTATTATGGCTCAGTGAACCGGAAATCAGCCCGAGATATGAAATGCTGAAAACGGTCACTCAACCTGAACAATTCAGCTTGAAATGGGTAAAATAGATAAATCTCAAATGGTGCTCATGAAAAGAAAGTGGGCCGTTGCTGTGCACGAGATGCTATAAGTTTCATTCATATCTCCGGGCACCAGTAATGTAAATTTTGCAATTAGTCTAAACAAATTTCAAGGACTTTAGACAAGTTGATCTGATGGAGAATACTGTACAAAATTAGCTTGAGAAAACTCTTGATTCAACCTGAGATAGAATGTTATCTAAACTCATGGAATCAGCTCAAGAAAACTCCTGCAAGTTCTATTCATGAGTCAGTCTGAGATAGAACATCAAGGCTTACAACATGAACAGCTCAAAATAGGTTCTTGCTTTCATTGGAAATCAGCCCGAGATATGAAATGCATGAAAATGCTTGCTTGGTCCGAACAATGTGGCTTGAAATGGGAACAAATTTGAAATGGCACTCACAAAAAGAAAGTGAGCTATTGCTGTGCATAAGGTTTCATATCTCTGGGCCTCAGTAATGTTCACTTTGCAATTGGTCTAAACAAATTTCAAGGACTTTAGGCAAGTTAATCTGATGGAAAATACTGTATAAAATTAGCTCAAGAAAGCTCATAATTCAACCTGAGATAGAATGTTATTTAAACTCATGGAATCAGCTTGAGAAAACTCCTGTAAGTACTTTTCATAAGTCAGTCTGAGATAGAACATCAAGGCTTACAACATGAACAGCTAAAATTTGGTTCTTGCTTTCATTGGAAATCAGCCCGAGATATGAAATGCATGAAAATGCTCCCTCAGTCTGAACAATGCAGCTTGAAATGATTAAAATAAACAAATTTGAAATGGCACTCACAAAAAGAAAGTGGGCTATTGCTGTGCATGAGGTGCTATAATTTTCATATCTCTGGGTATTAGTAATGTTAACTTTGCGATTGGTCTAAACAAATTTCAAGGACTTTAGGCAAGTTGATCTCACGGAAAATACTGTATAAAATTAGCTCGAGAAACCTCTTGATTCAACCTGAGATAGAATGTTATCTAAACTCATGAAATCAGCTTGAGAAAACCTCTGTAAGTACTTTTCATAAGTCAGTCTGAGATAGAACATCAAGGCTTACAACGTGAACAGCTCAAAATAGGTTCTTGCTTTCATTGGAAATCAGCCTGAGATATTAAATGTATGAAAATTCTCACTCAGTCTGGTCAATATAACTTGAAATGGAAATGGTACTCACGAAAAAGTGGGACATTACTGCACATAGCAAGGATGAGGTGCTGTAATTTTCATAGCTCCTGGGCCTCAGTAATGTTTAACTTTTCAATCAGTTTAAACAAATTTCAAGGATTCCAGGCAAGTTGATCAGATGGAAAATACCTTCTAGAACTAGCTTGATAAAACTCTCAAATCAACCTGAGATATAATGTTATCCAAACTCATGGGATCAGCTCGAGAAAACTCCTGTAAGTACTTTCCATAAGTTAGTCTGAGATAGAACATCAAGGCTTGCCACATGAGCAGCTCAAGTTAGATCCTTGCTTTAATGGAATCAGCTTAAAAAGTTCCCGTCAGTTCTTTTATAAATCAGCTCGAGATAGAATATCTAAGCTTACTGCATAGAAAGTCTAAAACTAGCGGTTTTAATAACTCTAAACAGAGAAACAAAATATCTTTCAATACCTTTCCTGTTAATACTATGATATCTCGGAAGCTCCCAGAACATTAAGTGTAAATACTCCAAGCTCATGACAGCTTGAGAAAACTTCTCTAAAGTCTTTTTTGCCGATCAACTTGAGCTAAAACATCTAAGCTTATCATATAAACAACTCAAATTAGATACTTGCTCTCATGTAATCAGCTCGAGAAAACTCCTGTAAGTACATCTCATAAATCAACCTGAGATAATATATCTGAACTTATCACATAAGGCTAAAAGTAGCTGCCATAAGTCAACCCGAGATAAAGCATCATTGGGTTGATTAATGAAAAACCAGAGCAGATTATTTCTGCAAGTCCAAGTCAGCTCAGGATAGATCCATTCAACTGTGTAGATATATGTACAATCAAATACAGCAATTTTTATAATTCTGTATAAAGCAACAAGTTGTCCTTTAAACACCTTTCTTGTTAAGACTGCGACGTTTTGGAACACATTATCGCTGTATTGACCTCCTCCTCGACCTCCTCATAGTGCCAATTTTTGGCATCCTTTGGTGATTTTTTTACACTTTTGGGTGCTCTAAAAATTTGGTGAGCATGACCTAAAGTTTTGATAAAAATCAAATGTACTTTTTTTTCACCTCAATTGCATTATTTCGAATAGTATCAAAGATCTCTGCCCTTAATATAGGTATCATCTTGGGAATAAGTGTGTCTCCAATTGTTTTTCTGTTGACTGTTTGATGCTGTGATAAAAGAATGATGTGTCCCAATGCAAAAACACCACAATCTAGATTGTTGTTTTGTCTTCCAGTACTCTGTGTCAGATTTGAGCATGTGACAATGTCCTGGAACAATATTGAGATCTACCTCTGGAGCAAACTCAAAATCCCAATGATTCCAGTCAATTGAGAAATCATTGGAGACACCTAATGCAACTGAAAAGTCATGATTCTTGTGAGCATGTTCTTGCGACCAAGAGAAACCATATTCAATGAATTTTCGAAGACACTTGGAATGAAGTCAATGTGAGAGCAATAGATAAGTAATTTAAGCAAACCTTGAAAACATCACTATAGGGTGTCTCTTGCCAAGTGAGACTTTCAAGTTGGTGTAAATCCACTGGAGGCTTACTATCATATATAGCCATGAATCGTTCCGCAAAATCTGCAATAGCTACAATCCAATGGTTTGACCAGTGTACTGGTACAATGAGACATTTCATTTTGTTCAAATTTCCCCATGGAAACTGGAAAATATAAGGATGGAATACTTTCAGTGTATATAATGGAAATAACCTTGTAATGTTTATAAAGAATCTTGTTCAGTTGCTTGTCACGCAGAGACTGATCAGGAGGGTCATTTAAAAGTAACAGCTGTTCAATCTTTTTCCAACTAAGAGAATCCTGAACCCCACGAAGTTGATATGAAGGCTGAAAAATTCTTAGCATCCAGGAAATAATATCATCATTTAACCAATCATCTTGGATGCGTTGTAGTGTCTCCACGGTAATTGTGATATCAAAAATTGTGAACTGAGATCCATTTCTTATTTTGTTGCACATAGTTTTATACTGAAATCAGATTCAAAAATGTAACACTGGGTGCAAATCACTGTAAATCATCAACATTTCAGTGAAATTACAGGGGAATTATCCTATACATTTCAGTATGTATTTCCTCAAACATTACAGAAAAAAATACAGAACACCCACTTTTGTTTTGACATCCTGTATGACCTCTGTAAATCATGAAAATATACAGGGAACATTACAGTGTGACAAATAGTTATAGTAATTCTGCCTGTAATGTCTTTGCATTTCAATAGGAAATACACAAGAAAAAATCAAGTAGCCATTTCTGTAATTCATGTGTAAATTCAAGTGGATTACATGGGAAATACATAACAGATAGTATTGTAATTCATGGAAAATACAGGGTGACATGCAGTCACATATGTCATCCTGTAATACCTTGAAGTTTTTTCAGTATGAAATACAGGATAGATTTCAGAAAGGCTCTCTGTAATTCCTCTACAAAACACAATGATGGTACATGGAAATACAATAAGTGAATCATATAATTCACATGCATTTCAGGAAATTATGGAATATGTAATGTCTCTGAAATTCTTCTGTAAAGCAAGGTGATATATACAATAGGGCCACCTTGTAATTCACATGCATTTCAATAGGTAATATAATGCTGTAATGTTTTTGTAATTTTTTGGTCATTGATACAGAATTACTCTGTATATTGCTAGATTGTATTGTACTGATAACTACAAGAAAATTACTATGTGACTATCAGTCACACAGATATTATGGTAATGTTTCAGTAATGTTGGAGGAGATACAGAGGAAATACAAATCCAAGTATATAGTTTATTGCAATGTATGGGGAAGAATCAAGGGGAATTACAGAAATATGTTGTGAAGTCAGTATGAACTTGTCATGAAGTCAGCATGAAGTTGGCATGAAGTCAGCATGAAGTGGGCATGAACTTGGCATGAACTTGTTGTGAAGTCAGCATGAAGTCAGCATGAAGTGGGCATGAACTTGTCATGAAGTTGGCATGAAGTCAGCATGAAGTGGGCATGAACTTGTCATGAAGTCAGCATGAAGTTGGCATGAACTTGTCATGAACTTGGCATGAACTTGGCATGAACTTGGCATGAACTTGTCATGAAGTGGGCATGAACTTGTTGTGAAGTGTGCATGAACTTGTTGTGAAGTGGGCATGAACTTGTCATGAAGTCAGCATGAGTAAAGCCAGCATAAATTCTGCATGAAGTCAGCATGAATGAAGGATTATCCTCTGGTGAATGAATCCAATGAATTGTAAAGGCAGCAAATCAATTGAAATTAATGAATCAATGCTCTGAACAAAATTTGACTTCATGACAAGTTCATGACCAGTTCACCATGCTGACTCCATGCCAATTTCATGACCAGTTCATGACCAGTTCATGCCAACTTCATGCCAACTTCATTCATGCTGACTTCACAACAAGTTCATGCCAACTTCATTCATGCTGACTTCATGCCAAGTTCATGCCAACTTCCCCACAAGTTCATGACAAGTTCATGCCCACTTCATGCTGACTTCATGCTGACTTCACAACAAGTTCATGCCGAGTTCATGCCAACTTCATGACAACTTCATGCCAAGTTCATGCCCACTTCAGGCTGACTTCATGCCAACTTCCCTTCATGACAAGTTTATGCCCACTTCATGCTGACTTCATGCCCACTTCATACTGACTTCATGCCAAGTTCATGCTGACTTCACGACAAGTTTACGCCAACTTCACACCAACTTCATGCTGACTTCATGACAAGTTCATACTGACTTCACAATAAGTTCATGCTGACTTCACAACATATTTCTGTAATTCCCCTTGATTCTTCCCCATACATTGCAATAAACTATATACTTGGATTTGTATTTCCTCTGTATCTCCTCCAACATTACTGAAACATTACCATAATATCTGTGTGACTGATAGTCACATAGTAATTTTCTTGTAGTTATCAGTACAATACAATCTAGCAATATACAGAGTAATTCTGTATCAATGACCAAAAAATTACAAAAACATTACAGCATTATATTACCTATTGAAATGCATGTGAATTACAAGGTGGCCCTATTGTATATATCACCTTGCTTTACAGAAGAATTTCAGAGACATTACATATTCCATAATTTCCTGAAATGCATGTGAATTATATGATTCACTTATTGTATTTCCATGTACCATCATTGTGTTTTGTAGAGGAATTACAGAGAGCCTTTCTGAAATCTATCCTGTATTTCATACTGAAAAAACTTCAAGGTATTACAGGATGACATATGTGACTGCATGTCACCCTGTATTTTCCATGAATTACAATACTATCTGTTATGTATTTCCCATGTAATCCACTTGAATTTACACATGAATTACAGAAATGGCTACTTGATTTTTTCTTGTGTATTTCCTATTGAAATGCAAAGACATTACAGGCAGAATTACTATAACTATTTGTCACACTGTAATGTTCCCTGTATATTTTCATGATTTACAGAGGTCATACAGGATGTCAAAACAAAAGTGGGTGTTCTGTATTTTTTTCTGTAATGTTTGAGGAAATACATACTGAAATGTATAGGATAATTCCCCTGTAATTTCACTGAAATGTTGATGATTTACAGTGATTTGCACCCAGTGTAAACAAGAAAAAGAAGTTAGATCTACCTCTGATTGCCAAATTCTCTTTGCAGATGTTAGATTATGTTTGGTACCAATTTCAACCTGGAATGTTCTGACAGCTTGACGGGTTGCACCAGTCTTGAGGAAGTAATATTCCAATACGGATAACAAAGCCAGAACACAAACAGCTTACTGTATTAGTTTGAGGCTTTTTCTCTGCAGTGGAGGGCTGCTTTCAAGTCAAAACCTGAAGAGTCACAGTTATTAATAGAATGGAAATATGAAACAGACTAACTGCATCTTGTGGATCTTCACCAGGATTATTACTTGATAATCCAGTAGATCCAAATTTCTCTGCTTGTTTAGTCTACAATGTAACATACTCCATTTCAATCATAAGTGAATCTATAATTAACAACTACTTACCTTGTTATATACAGCTTTTTCCCCAGACATGTTAAGGCCTTTTGTTTGGATTTTGACTAGTTCTCATGATTGCTAATGAATGGTTTGAGTACTTTCGCCTCTGGCAGCCAACCTATGACAAGCCACAAAGTCAGGAATACCATAAAAAAGTCATTCTTGCACATCAATTATGGGACAGTGGACATTCCATCATTGAAATAGAACCTGATCAGAAGGGACAAAGAGTATGGAAAGTTTTAGCTGTTTAACAATTCATCCATACAAATTCTGTTATTTATATCATGTTAATTCTTATTATGTGTCTTTAAGACCAAAAGCCCCTGGTAAAGTAGTAACATAAGGTTTCAACATGAGATAGACCTTCACTCAACTACTTCCTCTTATACCTCCAATCAGTGGGCTGGATACATTACTGGAGGTCAGGCTGACTTCAAGTCATCTTTTGATTTAACCTTACGACTGATCCCTGTTTTATCTCAGGTTGACTTTGATTGCAATATATTCTGGTTGAACATCTAAGATAACTCAGGCTGATTTTGGGTAAGAACCACTTTTTCAAAACAGATTGAATATCTTGGTAGAAGTCAGGTTTTATCTCAGGTTGACTTTGATTGCAGTATATTCTGGTTGAATGTCTAAATAACTTCACAGTCTGACTTTGAGTAAGACTTACTTTTCAAAACAGGTTGAATATCTTGGTGGAAGTCAGGTTGACTTCACATCATCTTTTGGGTGAATTAAATGTACTATCTCGGGTTGATTTCAATTATCTTTTTGGGTGAATTAGATGTGTAGCATTGCTGTTTTCAAATGATTAACTTGCTGAATTGGAGTGAATAGACTTAAATTTCACTGGTTGACTATAGCAATTTACTAGGGTTGAGTATTCTGGACTGACTTCGAACTGTGGCCTGCCAGAAACCGATCCTGCCAGCAGGTTATGGCCTCATACTTACCATGCACAGCAATGGCCCACTCCCATTTCATCAAATGACATTAAGCCTTTCAACTCAGTGTAGTTGGCTGCAATCATTGAATAGAATCTGGTAATAACCCTTGGATCGAGATTCAACTCAACCCAAATATGACACTTTGAGTCTCAGACTTTTGAGATCAGGTCTATGTATTGTACTTGACTCTGCAAAAGCCATAGAAACTGGAATCTCTTGTTAAGAATCCACAGTTACTTCACTCTGCTTCATCAATTACACTGGATGTGTGCTCTTCACCATCATAAGTCAGTTGAGTCAGTTTAAAGCCAGTTGAAACTCATTGACTAACAGCTGGGTCCTCATTTTAGTCCTTCAACCCATTTATACTACATAATAAGCTAGTTATATTGCATGCAAATGTGCAAGAATAGCCTCTACACAGTGATAACCAGTATACTGGCACATTACCATTCTCAAAAAATCTGAATTTATTTGTGGATACTCCATTCTACCTAGACAAAAAAAAAGGGTTTAAGCAAAAAGGTTGGTTTTCAGCTATTATACATCACTTTTATCGAAATATTCTACTTCCAGGTTTGTTTCTGTACCTAAGAGAGAAGTTATTCCATTCCTTCATCTGCTGAGACAAAATCATCATTGTCAGAACAATCACTAGAACCATTTGAAGCATGTTCATAATCTAGCTTATCACTTTCAAATAATAGGCTTTCATCTGCTCCATTTACAATAAGAAACTGAACAACATCTTCAAGTCCTTCCTCTTGTGCAGCTTTCAAAGCACTACCATGGGGGCCACCTTTTGCATTAACAACTGCACCATTCTGAACAAGAAATTGTACAAGATCAAATGGATGCTTATGAAGCCAGGGTTGTTGGTGTTGTTTAATGGAGGCTTGGAGAGCATTTCCATATTCACCACCTTCTGCATTCACATTTGCTCCCTTCTCAATCAGAAACTGAACAACTTCAAGGTGACCTCTATGACATGCAGCTTGCAGAGCATTTCCATATTTACCACCTTCTGCATTCACATTTGCTCCCTTCTCAATCAGAAACTGAACAACTTCATGGTGACCTCCATAACATGCAGCTTGCAGAGCATTTCCACAAGAACCACCTTCTGCATGCACATTTGCTCCCTTCTCAATCAGAAGCTGAACAATTTCAAGATTAGCTCCAAAACATGCAGCTTGCAGAGCATTTCCATAAGAACCACCTTCTGCATTCACATTTGTTCCCTTCTCAATCAGAAGCTGAACAATTTCATGATGACCTCCAATACATGCAGCTTGCAGAGCATTTCCATAAAAACCACCTTCTGCATGCACATTTGATCCCTTCTCAATCAGAAGCTGAACAATTTCATGATGACCTCCACGACATGCAGCTTGCAGAGCATTTCCACAAGAACCACCTTCTGCATGCACATTTGCTCCCTTCTCCATCAGAAGCTGAACAATTTCATGATGACCTCCATAACATGCAGCTTGCAGAGCATTTCCATGAGAACCACCTTCTGCATTCACATTTACTCCCTTCTCAATCAGAAGCTGAACAATTTTATGATGATCTCCAAAACCAATTTCATGATGACCTCCAAGAACAATTTTATGATAAGCTCCAAGACATGCAGCTTGCAAAGCATTTCCATATTCACCACCTTCCACATGCACATTTGCTCCCTTCTCAATCAGAAGTTGAACAATTTCATGATAACCTCTATAACATGCAGCTTGCAGAGCATTTCCATAGTAACCACCATCTGCATGCACATTTGCTCCCTTCTCAATCAGAAGCTGAACAATTTCATGACAACCTCTAAAACTTGAACATGCAGCTTGCAGAGCATTTCCATAAAAACCACCTTCTGCATGCACATTTGCTCCCTTCTCAATCAGAAGCTGAACAATTTCATGATGACCTCCAATACATGCAGCTTGCAGAGCATTCCCAAAGCAACCACTTTCTTCATGCACATTTACTCCCTTCTCAATCAGAAGCTGAACAATTTCATGATGACCTCCAAGACATGCAGCTTGCAGAGCATTTCCATATTTACCACCTTCTGCATGCACATTTGCTCCCTTCTCAATCAGAAGCTGAACAATTTCCAGATGACCTCTATGACATGCAGCTTGCAGAGCATTTCCATACTCACCACCATCTGCATGCACATTTGCTCCCTTCTCAATCAGAAGCTGAACAATTTCCAGATGACCTCTATGACATGCAGCTTGCAGAGCATTTCCATACTCACCACCATCTGCATGCACATTTGCTCCCTTCTCAATCAGAAGCTGAACAATTTCATGATGACCTCCAAGACATGCAGCGTGTAGAGCATTTCCATATTCACCACCTTCTGCATTCACATTTGCTCCCTTCTCAATCAGAAGCTGAACAATTTCATGATGACCTCCAGCACATGCAGCTTGCAGAGCATTTCCATATTTACCACCTTCTGCATGCACATTTGCTCCCTTCTCAATCAGAAGCTGAACAATTTCATGATGACCTCTGTAACATGCAGCTTGCAGAGCATTTCCATATTTACCACCTTCTGCATGCAAATTTGCTCCTTTCTCAATCAGAAGCTGAACACTTTCATGATAACCTCCAACATTTCCATATTTACCACCTTCTGCATGTACATTCGCTCCCTCCTCAATCAGAAGCTGAAAAATTTCATGATAACCTCTAGCACATGCAGCTTGCAGAGCATTTCCATATCTACCACCTGCATGCACATTTGCTCCCTTCTCAATCAGAAGCTGAACAATTTCAGGATGACCTCCAAGACATGCAGCTTGCAGAGCATTTCCACATTTACCACCTTCTGCATGCACATTTACTCCCTTCTCAATCAGAAGCTGAACAATTTCAGGATGTCCTCCAAGACATGCAGCTTGCAGAGCATTTCCATAAAAACCACCTTTTGTATGCACATTTGCCCCCTTCCCAATCAGAAGCTGAACAATTTCATGATGACCTCTAACACATGCAGCTTGCAGAGCATTTCCATATCTACCACCATCTGCATGCATATTTGCTCCCTTCTCAATCAGAAGCTGAACAATTTCATGATGACCTCCAGCACATGCAGCTTGCAGAGCATTTCCATATTTACCACCTTCTGCATGCACATTTGCTCCCTTCTCAATCAGAAGCTGAACAGTTTCATGATGACCTCCATAACATGCAGCTTGCAGAGCATTTCCACATCTACCACCATCTGCATGCACATTTGCTCCCTTCTTAATCAGAAGCTGAACAATTTCATGATGACCTTCAGCACATGCAGCTTGCAGAGCATTTCCATATTCACCACCATCTGCATGCACATTTGCTCCCTTCTTAATCAGAAGCTGAACAATTTCATGATGACCTTCAGCACATGCAGCTTGCAGAGCATTTCCATATTCACCACCTTCTGCATGCACATTTGCTCCCTTCTCAATCAGAAGCTGAACAATTTCATGGTGACCTCTATAACTTGAACATGCAGCTTGCAGAGCATTTCCATATTTACCACCTTCTGCATGCACATTTGCTCCCTTCTCAATCAGAAGCTGAACAATTTCATGATGACCTCCAAGACATGCAGCTTGCAGAGCATTTCCATATCTACCACCATCTGCATGCACATTTGCTCCCTTCTCAATCAGAAGCTGAACAATTTCATGATGACCTCTATGACATGCAGCTTGCAGAGCATTTCCATAACCACCACCTTCTGCATGCACATTTGCTCCCTTCTCAATCAAAAGATGAACAATTTCATGATGCCCTTCAACACATGCAACTTGCAGAGCATTTCCATAATAACCCTTCTGTACATTTACATTTGCTCCCTTTTCAATTAAGGTTTGTGTCAATGACTCAGCTCCTAGCCAAATTGCATATTGCAGTTGAGACATATTATCAGGATGAATAGATGATGGATTATACATCTTCAACAAGGTATTATACAAGGTTTTGTCATGTACCATTACTTGTAGAGCATATTGCAATGTATTTTCACTTGTTGCTCCTGCATTCTTAAAGTGGTAAATCCAATTATTTGCTGCATAACTGGCTAGTGGGAATTTAACTTCTACAGCATTATTTTTGCAAAAATGCAAAAAATATATCAAACAGCTTTGAGCTAGATAATCTTGTGCTATTTTATCATTGACATAGAATCTGGTTGCTGCTGAAGATTTGAGATGATCAGTCACAAAAAACTCCTTGACAGATGGATGAGCAAATTGGATGGTTAATGCATATTCCTCATCCCAGTAATGCCAATCTTTCTCCTTCCTCATTTTAGTTCTTTCTATTATCACCAAGATTGGGTCAATAATCAGGTGAAGTTCATCCTGAATATTCTCAGGCTGGTTTTCAGTTGAAACCAGATTTTTTTCCACATTAATTGCCAAAATTTCCCCCACCTCTTCAACCTTTAAAGGCCTTGCTGAGCACACCAGCCATTTTATAATATTTCTGACTTCATGCTCTTGCTCTTCAGCAACTTTAGCCACTGCATTAGCATAAGTCTCTTCAAGTGTCTTTGGAAGGCTGTTTAGGGCTTCATGTATTGCCTTGGGGAAAACAATCTTGCTCAAAACATTTAATTGACAATCTACCCATCTGATTCTATTGAAAGAGTGAGTTAATACTGATGCATATCATCTGTGTACACAGCACTTACTGTCCATTTGAACCATTAACCAGGGCCTTCCTAATTTCAGCTTTAGAAATCTGAGAGAGCTGTCTCAATTGAAGCTTGGCATCAATATGTTGCTCAATATCAGATTGTAGTCCAATATTTCCATCTCCCAGCTGAAGATGAAATACATTTTTTTCAGTAGAAATCCAATCATAGACATATGGACGACTGGTGAGAAAGATGTGTGCATGCTGTATACTTTGCAATAGTCTATTGATGAATGAAAAGGTCTTGTCCTGGTCTTGACATTCATCCATTGCATCTACAGCAATGTAGAACATTGATGGAATGGCTTTCAAAATATTGATCAAGGTGTTTTCAATATCTTTAGAGCTGAATACCCTTCCCTTATTGCTCTTTTCATACAAAGTATTCAGCTGGTCAAGGGTGAATTTGCCACTCAACCATGATGCTGCTTGGTGAAGCAAAGATGAAATCATGCCCAAATGCTTTTCTTTTCCTTGATCTCGAGTGTCAAAATAGAACAAAAATACTGGTGGATGACCTTCAAGTTGTCTGAGATTATCAAAGACTGTGGTGCTATAAGGGCAATTTTGAGATATCAGTAATTGTCTATTAGTGATTTAATGTCTAAGCCTTACCATAAGTAGCTCTTTCCTGATCCAGCTATATAGAATAACTCAGTTTTCTCTTTCAAACTAAGTAGACTGTCACAGACCTTTTCCTTTGAGCCAGAATAAAGATCCCTTAGTTTTCCATTCTTTGAGATCCTTTGATTCAAGTAGCCATGCCCCAGTGCCTTGTGTCATATTATCATGAGCAACATTGAAGTTTGTGAATGGGTCTGGAGCTTTAAGCCACTGTAATTTTCCCAAAACTTAAATTACTGTCTATCAGTACATCATTACTTCAACCATTTAAATTTACTTACTCTGATCATAATAGTCAGCTTGTTGATGGGCACTCTGAATGTGGATTGTACTGTTCTGAAAATTTACATTTGAACTATGATTGAATACACTGTCCAAAATTGCTGGTTAAATTTAATTGAACCAATAACTGATATTTTTACCCAATGTGTTCCATGTTGCTTTTACTGTTATCCAAGAATAAATGTAGAGGTTAATATCATCACTATAAATGTAACATTTGTTTCAGATTTTACCTATTCTGACTTGATGCCATTGTTGATCAAGAGCGACAGTAACCCATGCAAAGTCATGTGCATTGAAGTTGTATTGCAACACCCGAACTTTAAATCCAGGAATCGAACTTAATCAAGAGTTTTCAATACATCGGGTTCAACATGCCGTGCATAGACTTGAGGTATTTAAGGTTTAGCAACATTACCGTACTTGTTATTTATGTCTTAACATTCATTTTTTCATGTTTGCGCTACTTGTTGCCCTTCAAGAATACAGAAAGCCCCTTCCAATATAAACCTCGCCAGAACTCAGGTCTATGACCTCAGCCCTCATTCTGCTGTAATCAGATTTCCGAATTAAGAGCTAACTAACTCGAGAACCGACAATGAGAAGAGAAGCATGATGGTAATGCACTGGAATCAGAATGTACTAAGCATGCGCTTGAGGATGAGGGAAAAGGCAGAAACCGCTCCAAAAAGGGCAAGCGTTAGCAAACCTTGACTGTTGGGAAATCTACTCACAGTTCCACCCAAGCAGAACCCAGCTTTTCATTGATATTCATAAACCCAACTATAATAAATATCAGTAACTTGAAAATGGTCGAAATCAAATAAAAAGCCTGAAGACCGTCACTTTATCAATTCCCACAACACCACCAGCTTGCCCTCCATACGTCCCCTAATATCCACCTTGCATGCATGTAACAGTCAGCCATAGCAATACAACAGCCCTAGTTATACCTAATATAAAGCCTCACTCGTAAAGGCTTCGAATGTATACAGGTCTCTCCGTCTAAGGACTAGATATTTTCAAGTGACTGCTGGAATCTCCGCTTGATTACTCGATGACAGCAGCGACTCTGAATATTTTATCAGAATCATCCCTCCAAAATCCTCCTTGATGTCACCACGGATTTCTTCACTTTATCACCCGCACTCACAGGATTTCCGCAACTAAACGTCCAATCGTAGAATGCAGAGTCTTTGGATTTTGGGAGCTAATGTCAGGATATACCCTTTGTGATGAATGTGGACGTAGACATGGATATACTGCCAGTGGTCACAGTTAAACCATAGCTGTAATGCGCGTAATCATTGAAGGCTTTTGCATAGTAAAGTATAGTGCAGAAGGGTATGGAGTAAATGGGATTCATATAATGCACTAGAAATGGAATTGGCGATCGTGGCACAACACCTAACGTCGACGTACCCGAATTCCAATAGCCCTCATGGCTGATAAGTAATAATATATCCTGTAAAACAACACAATCTATAAGTATTCTTGGTACACGAACCAATTCTCACCCTAACAGCCTCAACGAAATCTTGACCCTCTTCAACCCTCAGACCCTTTACGGCTGGCCACGCCTTCAACAACCTCAGCGCTACTTCACCCTCCAAAATAGGCCCGTTTGCGTAGCCAAACCCAATCAGAGATCCTAAATCGACATTCCAAACCCCGACTACATCGGATAAGTAACTCGGTGCCTCCCGTATAGACAAAACCCACTAGATTCGAGCTGCAACATTGGCTGACATGTCGCTACCACCACCACATGTTATATCCGTGATAACTGACACCTTGCGTTGCGGAATTTATGTGGACAAACTGCAAGGGCAGACGCAGCAAGTGACGAAAGTGCTAGAAGCGTAAAGGTTTTAAGAGCTTGGGTGAAGACTTACGAAAAGGGCATGTATATAATGAGAAACTACCTGAGAAAGACTCGTGTTACGAGCTGTTATAGCCAGATGAAAAACGCGAGACGCACTCCATTAGATATTCGAAGCGTCTCTCCAGTCCCAACGAGACAAATCAAACAATTGATACCATAGTGTCGGTTGTTTTGTAGGGAGAATCTATAAGCCATCTCGACAACTGAAAACAAGAAACACACAATGAAATCAATCACCTACCGACTCCATTCCTCGACTGCCTACTTCAGCTCATATGCACCCACGACGCCGAACGAAAATTCATGCTACACTCGAGTTGATTATCCATTAATTTTTGTAAACAGAATACACGTTGATGTTCGACCTATCGTTGAGTGATTTTCTGGTTGGTATGTAACCTTCAAAAATAGGACAAAATAGAATCAACCTAAAAGCTCCGCAAATAGGTTGTATGTTTCTTTTCATCCTATAGTTGGATACAAAATGACCTAAGTCGTGTCCACAGTGCATACACCCTCCTAGGTTTGTTCCGACGTGAACAAAACCGAGCATAGTCGTCACCGGACGCAGTGGAATGCAGCATTTTCAGAAATCCACCAGCCGCTCCTGCAGACACCAAGAGAATACTTTGCCTTCTACGGTAGCAATATAGACTCTATCCGTCGACGAGGATAAGGTGAAAAAGAGTAATGTGAGGTACATCATCACCGGAACAAATTTCTCAAACTTACTTTGAACCATTATAGTCGCGACCTATTACTATGCCGCTCGTTTCCATATGACTATCGTACTGCCATACGCGATATGGAGTCGATATTTTGGATTCTGCTCTACATATGCCTGACCAGTAAAGGCCCTGGAGGTAAAGTACGTGATGAATTAATCAACACGAGGGGATCAGGCGAACCTGTGAAGGTACAACATCTACTTCGTTGTCTCGGGACAACATTTTTGATAATGTAACATTTGCGGACATTCTCTCCAACATTCGCCCATACTTCAAAAGCCTCAGGCTACTTCTCTCCGAATGGCGGGAAATACTGTGGTCGGCTTTTGATAGAAACTATCCCAGTGATGTTAAAACCATTGAGTAATATTGAGTATCTGTATACTCATTCAGACAGGCCCTATCACAATGGTGTAGTGAAGTTCTTATCATGGATCCCAATCTAGATTATGACAAGATGACGGAACGAGAGGACAGATGTCGTGCCAGGGATAAAGAGGGTATCCGGAGGGCAGTCGAGGAGATATGCGGGCCTAGACTTGCTGATGAAGATGGTCATGGGATGAGGAATTAAAATAACACCACATTTTGCGAGACTTACCTTTTCATCTCTGTGTAATAGTCGAATATAGTCGGAATTGTTCCCACTTGCGTCACTTATTGAGTGGTGGTCTGTCTGAACTTTGATGTCGACGCGGCGAAACACCGTCGTGCGATGTCGGTAACAATGCTGCAGTCTCACTCACCGGTCCCACCGCGCCGTCAATTGTTCCACGATCCCGCTAACATTCGAAAACTCTTTTCTCATCGAATCCAAAGCCGTCCACATGCCCATTACCCTCAACTCAAGCCGTGTACTCGTCGCCGGGAATGATACAATTTGGGGTCATTTGACTCGCAGTTTTCGGAGTCGTTGTGATGTGGAGTTGAAAAGTCTATGGAGTGATTCAATCTGGGGGAACGAGGAATATTCTATATATCGAAGCCAGTCCAGTGTGAGGATTTTGCTACCTCGCTGCTTTCTGTTGCTTACCTATAGAAAGACGCTTTGTTGCAAGATAGGGAAGACAAAGGCAGGAACGTTGACCAAGGATTTGTAGCAAGATGTGGTTAATGCCTGTGCGAGGAAAATACATGGTTTGGGCTATCACAGGTGCGCTTTCCTCCGTCTTACTCTACTATTCATGCGCTAACTTGAACTTTATCAACAAGCATGTTGCTGTCAAGGTTTCCTACTTCTTGGTTATGACCAAGGTGCGTCTATGTTTTCGTAACAAAATACGAATCATTCAACAAGACGAAGGTGTCATGTCCGGAATCATTGGCGCTGACAATCAATTCGGGATGGACTTTGGGAATCCAAATCCTACAGACCAAGGGACTATTGTGCGTAATCTTTCTCCTCAAGTGGATATTGCTTGACGCGTCTTTCTCATTCTAGGTTGCTATCTACGTACGTGTTTCGTGTTAATGGGAATGTCGCTTTATTCTACGTAACTCGTGGACAGGACATCGGGTGTGCTGTCGGGAGCCTGATTGTATTTTTATGGGGTGAAGCTATCGGAAGAAAGAGGATGATCATGGCGGGAGCTTCAACAATGCTCGTTGGAACGGTACGTTGTTGACCATATAAAACGCAAATGCATGATGAACATTTCTACAGGCTATACTTACAAGCTCGACGACGAGAGCTCAGTTATATGTTGGAAGAATCGTGACTGGAATAGTGAGTGTTGTACTTCGACAGGTTGTCTACCCGCTAACGAATGTCAAGGGAAATGGCTTCAATTCGTCCTCCATACCCGTCTATCAATCCGAAACTTGTTCGGGGAAAATCCGAGGGAGGTTAGTTTGTCTTAATTCGACGGTTACAATCATAGGTCTAGTCATCGTGCGTTGCTGCCCTTTTCGCTTTTTCTTAAAGATTGACGCTGTCTTGTAGGCATATTGGCTAGACTATGGCATGTCTTTTGTACCAGGTCCTGCTCAATGGCGTCTTCCGATTGGATTTCAAGCTGTCTTTGCGTTGTGTCTTTTACTTCAAGGCATGGTTTTACCGGATTCTCCGAGATGGTTGATGGCGCATGGGCATATTGAAGAGGCAGAGAGGGTTATTGCGATACTGGAAGACAAGGATGACGTCAATCATCCAGACGTCTTGAGAGTGAAAAGAGAAATCGAAATTTCGTTAGAGCAGGAAAGTGCTGGAGGTCAGTGAATATCCCGAACGGCACAGGAGGGGGTTCTGACGTGTTTCTAGGTCCTTTCCGCTACCGGGAACTGCTACAAGGGGGTCCAATAGGGAACTTTAGAAGAATATGCTTGTGCATTGGTATCAATGTCATGCAGCAGTTTACAGGGTGAGTATACTGGCCTCGTTTTGAGACATGTACCTGAACGTCGTAAATCCAGCTCCAATATGATCAAGTGAGCCTACATCCGTTAAACACTTCCGACGATTAACTTTGCCCAGCTATCTTGCGCCAATTGTTTATCAGAACACTATGGGCCTCTCCAGAAATCTTTCACTCATTCTCGGAGGATTCACTTCAGTCACATACATGTTTGCCTCATTCATTCCTCTCTGGGTAGGACAGTCTTGTGTACTTCCAATTCAACCTGACGATCTCGCATTTATAGACCGTTGACCGATTCGGCAGACGTCCCTTATTAATGATATCCGCCGCCGGACTCTCTACGTGTTTCATCATCGCGGCCATTCTACTTTCTACGGGGAGTAAACCTGCTGCGTTTGGGGCAACTGCAATGGTCTTTATTTTCCAGATTTTCCTGGGTATCGGTTTCTTGCCTATTGTGAGCGCATTCCTACTGTGTTGTACTTTGGATGCTGATACGCCTTTGCGCCAATAGCCATGGTTATACCCAGCTGAAGTACGTTCACCTTCCACTCGATGCGGTCGCTGTCCAATTTGAATGCCTGCAGATTAGTACGACCCGGATTCGGGCGCGAGGATCCTCCATATCCAGCTTCTTCAACTGGATGTAAGTTTCGAGAACTATAACTACGAGAGCATGAAACTGACGCGTCCTCAGGTGTGTATTCGCTGTGGTGGAAATGACCCCTCCCGCGATTGCGAATATTAGTTGGCGTGTGTTTATTATCTTTGCGGTCTTCAACGCTCTCTGGGTGCCGATTGTGAGTGTTTTTTGACCCGTTTTCCAGAACAGCGATAATAAGCTAAATTGCTCTGTACGTCAGGTGTATTTCTTCTTCCCTGAGACCCGCGGTCTAGAATTGGAAGCTATCGACCATATCTTCGAAAAAGGTAACGATTTGTGATGTTGCTTCTATGTACCCAATGCTAACTTGATTTGCAAAGGCGGTATCACTGGTGGAGTTTATGGGAGTAAAGGAGGAAGAACGACTGAGAATATGACGTTGGAACAGCAGGAAAAGAGAAAGGTTGTCTTGAAGGAGGAGAAGGGAGGCATGGAAGAGATAGAGCACTCTTCTGTGGCTTAGAATCGATAGCAATCATCATCGAGATAACTTTTCCGAAAGTTTGCACAACTTACCCATACTTGTACTACAGAATTGGGGAGGGTCTCCTAGGGTCTCTCAGAGTCAACAAATTCAAGGTCGAATCAGTGTCCGAATTGCCGCCAAATGCGTCTATTACTAAGTCACAGCGTCCGGGAAGTCAAGGGTCCGAGTCGAGTACGAGTCGAGTACGAGTCAGTTGTCCGAGTTGTGGTACGAGCCCTAGTACGAGTCAGCGTCCGAGTAGGGGAATCGTAGGCCCGGCGGGGCGGCCGCTTTGTAATGACCAATTAGGGGCTCTCTACGTAACTCTTCCACGAACTATTAGTTGAACCAAGGATAGCATGGCCACTGGCAACACTAAACAAACTGCAGAAAAGAAATTTGGTATGGCCATACATATAGCTCCATGTTGTCATCCTGAATAGTTTCTCTTAGGTCCGGCTACAGCTGACCAAACTCCAGCCAGTCAAGACTCCAAGACGGAGAAGAATACCGCTGAGTCTCGCCCACTCGACCCTAATACGATTTGTCTCTTTCGCGAGGGAATTGAAGCTGCAATGAAAGCCGGGAAGCGACCAAACCTAAAATGAGGGTAGGGTTACCAATTGTCTCTGTCAAGTTCACATCTGAAATCTTGCGTCTACTAGGTTTTGCCGCTGAGTGCTCTCTCTGCAACTTTACAGAACACATTTTTCCTCTTTTTTGTACTCGTGTTGTATTGATACTGCTAAAAGCTAAATTTCGCCATAAGATGTTTTAAGGAAGGATCTGACTGCGCGCACTGGCATCAGACTATCAATACTCAATTAGAAGACAGAAAAAGTAAAGGATAGCAACGCACATCTCGAGGAACCAAGTAGTGCAACATTTGTAGATGACCGACAAAGACATGAATGAATTTTCGCCGAGTGATTTGCTCTACCGTATTCCGCCTCGTTTAGTACGCTGCAAGTGTAATGAGGTGACCCCGACGTTTTTCAAAAGTATTCTTCAGGTACTCGAGAGCAAAAAGCACGTCTTCGTTGCTGATATCCAAAGAGTTCTTGACGCCATTAAGCAACTTTTTTTGAGCGTGCGAAGAATGGCACCCGTATATAAAATATGCTGCCCCTAATCTTCAGATCCTCATCCCGTTTCATACAAGACCTTACCGACCCTGCTACAAATAGTTTTTTTTTTTTCAGAATGGACAGGGATATACTCGCCGAGATGAACGTTACCTGCTCAGGAGTTCTCGACATCAACTCTTCCAATATGGATAATCTTATAAAGCAAAGCAGGTCTGCAGGCTGGGATTCGTTCATGACCTGTTCGCAGATGTATTCTCAATTAAGAATGTTGCAAAAGTTGGTTCCACGAAATGTACGTCGTTATTCTATGCTTTTCGTCCCCTAAATGACACCGATGTCGGTAGACGCAAGCTAGTATACGTATGTGGATAGACGTGTTCTTCTTTCGAGTGGCCGCAATGATTCCGAAAACGGAGCATATGATTCTTGGGGCTGAAAATACCAGAAACAAGACGTTGGATCGTACCGACTATACTTTTGCTCTTTTCAAAGCCGAGGAAGCAGGTACGCTAGACACCATTCACGTAACGTTGTCCTGTTCATTTTTGCTACCAGATGAAAAGATATTGACTTTGAACACAACGAGGGATCCGGTTCTTCCGGGACTTTTTGTTACCCAAAGCAGGCCAGACTCGATCGACGAAGATATTCCGCAAGCCATTGTACAGATGCACGGACGTGCAGAAATCCTTAGGTATGGATGATTTAGCTCCATCGATATGGAGGACTAATACTTAATGTTGCAGAAAGAACGTAGTGCGAGGTGTTCTCACCAACGGGCTCCAATGGATATTCCTCATTCTCTGTCTCGATGCCGATGGGTCTAGCGGACACTACAAACAAAGTGCTCCTGTAAATATCAGTCATATTACTCAGATACAGGGAACGCCTATTATCACCGATCCGGGTCCAGACATTATTGCGGGTATACTTTCATGCTGGGTGAGTTCTGTCGGTGGCCAGTTCATGAATGAAGTTCTAACGTAGTACAGGTTCGGAAAAGCTTTTCAGATCTCGATAAAGATGATTACTTCACATACATAGAAAGACCCAGAATGGAAAGAGCCTCCTAATGATTTGAAGGGTAGTCGCAGGTAAATTAAAGTAGGAAAGCCGGGAGCATGCCTTTGACGGTAGAAAAGAATACTCTTCCATATTTTAGATGCAGACACAAGTAGTGATAATTACATCATAGGCTTGAAAATATGCGCAGGGATTTCGTGGTATCCGTCTAGCTTTAACAGCTTCATAGCGTTCCCCCTCTGTAACGCAAACAGCTCCTCTACTGTAAGGGCCTTTACCAGGCCTTTCATCCACTCCGTTCCTTGCTCTATTGTCACAAAGGGATAGTCGATGGTAGACCCGTAACTTAAGTCCTTCAAAATTCGAAGTATGGCGCAAGCGGAGCTTGACTTATCGAAGTCAAGCTCCGCTTGTGTAAAACTTCGAAAAATGAAGGGCCGATGTCACAGGCCTAAGTCGATGGAGTATAAGATGCGGTCATAGCCCAAAACTTTCAAGTGTAGTTGAAGAATGTCCGTTGCGAAATTGGCCGAAGTAGTCTCCCAAATGTTCTTGCGTAAGTAATGGGCTACGTGCCTTTGCATGGGCATGCCAATGAGTTTAGCCCGTTTCAATTCTTAATGTACCTAGTATCAGTTTGGCCTTGAAGTGGTGGATAGAGGTACTAACGATCGTCAATCCGCCATACGTCTGAAGGTATCTGTTCTCCCAAGTGTCCTACAATGATCTTGAGGTCTGGGAAACGACTAGCAAAGAGGGGTCGTCACCAAAAGAAGGGATAGTCATGATGTGCAATACGCACTCAAAAACGCCATTAGTGCAGAGCCCAAGAATATGGGTTGAAAGTGTCGCCGCGTATTCATGGGTAGGTCCCTTCAGCTAGGGTGCGTGCTTGTAAAGTAGGCTTAACACAGGTTCTGCGTTGACCCGAGGATGCAAGTAGACAGGAACATCCAAATCGGTGACCATTCGCCAGAAAGGGTCGTACTCGGGCTGGTCATAATACAAAAACCTATCTGTACTCGGGGTGCTTTACCTCGATATCTCCCAAACTGAGAAACAAAAACGGACTAACCTGCGTTTGGACCGGAAACTTGATAGTCAAAGATCATAGCCCCAAGGAAATCGAGTTCTTTAACAGTTCTGTTCAATTCAAGAGCGGCTTCAGTAGCGTTATGCATAGATAACGCAGCGAATGCGCCAAAACGAGCGGTGTTGTTGGCGATGGCTGCAGCGAGTTTGTTGTTGAAGCTGTATGCGAGGCGATTTGCGGCATCAGGATCTGCGAGCCCTTGAGCGCATGGACTGGGGCATGAAAGGACCATCTTTTGGGCAGTTTGAGAGAAATGAAAAAAGATGCAGAGTGAAAGAAGTACGCACGAAATCAATGTCGTTTTCGTCCATCCGTCTTAAACGCTGATGATGAATGTCCAGTAGGTTGGCGTTCAATTGTGCATGTGTTTCTCCTAATTGAAAATCAATATTGTGAAAAGTAGTTTGTGAAGAAGAATGACCCAGTGGAGGTGCAGCAGCACTGAGCGGAAGTTAGCAAGATTTTTTTTGGATCAACAAATGGACGGCTCACTCTTCAAGCAAATCCGGCGTAGCCCAGGCTTCTTCCAACACGATGGTCCCCCATCCACTATCGCGCCATGGTCGACCACTATGTGCGATAACACATCCAAAACAAATGAAGAGCAGAGAGCTTAATAGTGGTGAGAGAAAGTTGGGCGTCATAAAGTAAGTGTTTACAGGAGATAAAAGTCGCGGGTTCGAGGGCTCGAAAATGAAGAACTAAAGGTTCACAAAGAATCGGTGCTTCAGGCCAGGTAGGGAGTTGGGCTCCGTCATTAAATAAGGTAGTATACATTAACTGTTATGTAAAAACAGGCTGTAGTAGTGTGTTAAGATATCGTTTCCGACTCGGAGGGCACATGTTTACTCACGTACTGATGCTACAATGCCAGCAGTGATTACTTTTCCTTCGTTGATCATGTTCTAAAGAACAAGCTTCTGAGACTTGCTCTCTTTAGTAACAGTTTTCTTCGCTTTCGTAGACCCAGACTTGGCATCAGAAGGTAGCTCGATGTCGCTGTCAGTTTTAGTGTAACGCCGACGCTTGTACTCGGCAGGAGTCTCTATGTCGGCGCCTTTGGCCCACATCCCTTTACGTTTTGCTCTTTGGATGAATGATTATAAGGTAAGCAATATCGAGAGTGTGCACATACTTGGCCTTCGTTTCAGCTTTGAGATAGACTTCTTTCCCTCCTGGCCCATATTCAGCGCCATGCTAAGTAACGCATCAAGAATCCCTGTTAGAGACGGCCAGCAAAAGCGAAAGCAGTGTACCTGATCATAAGTTACAGCCCATCCAGCCTTTAGCATTTCCAAACACACGTCGGTCATTTTAGAAGAGAATGTTCGTTGTGTGGCGACATTGGATACCTTGATAAAGTTTCAGGTACAATCGAGAATTTTTAATACGGTCTATCTTACCGTTCGCGAATACCGGTCCCGCCGCAAAGGCTGACAATAGATGGTTTTTCCTAATAATCGCTTTTTCAGCCAGGCCAGACTTTCTCCGGCGGACGGTTGGCCAGCCTAGAAAAGGTTGATAGAAAGCTTAGTATAACCCTTGTAACATTTACCTCTGGTGCATCGATGCCAGCCATTCGAATGTGAATGGTTTGGTCCTTCAGCTCTAAGCTCATTTTTAGTTTAGGTTGACTGTATCCATGACGTTGAAGAGACCCACCTTTAGGATCGCAAGGAACTCGTGTAAAGGGACTTGGGGTATGGTACAATCTGTATTTACGAGCGTGTTCAATAGACATGCAAATAGTCAACATCCCCAAAGCGGACCTGAAGTTATCGGCATCTCCTACACTAGAATAATGTTAAAAATTTTATAGCACGAAGAAAAAGTCGAACTCACTCAGTCACTACACCTTGTATCCAACGTTTCTGTGCAAAGATTTGAGGCGTTATCCAGTTTGAGTTTTGTATTCTTTGAAAATAGCGGGCATGGGCGCTACATATCACAAACCCGCCCGCCGCGAACCAGAATGCAAACTGAAAGAAGGGATTTGAGAGTCTTTCTAAGTTTTCTTCTTTGGAAAAAGTTGGCATGGTGATAGTCAAGAGTAGGGGATACTCACATGTGCTGTTGGCGGCGTGTGTAGCAGGTGGAAGCCTCGTTTTGGTAGCCTGCCGCCAGATATCTTATCTGATAGAAACGTTTGACGCAAACAGCAAAGCTTCGTATAGAAGACGATATCCAACAGGAAACGAGCGGGTTTACAGGACGTAATACTTCATCATTGAGGTATCGTAGAAACAGCCTTTGACATTTGCCAAGGCGCATGCAAAGAAATCGGCTCACATTGATATTAGACTGCCAGCAGTGACTACTTCTGCTTCTTCCATAATCTAGAGAACCATCCCTGAGAAGTTGTCCTTTCACTAGCGGTTTTCTTCGTCTTCGTGGATTTCGTACTGGAAGCCGGCTCAACGTCGCTGCCAGCATGGCGCCGCTTGTATTCAGTAGGAGTCTCTCCAGCGACGCCCTTCTCCCACATTCTAAAGAACCTACTTCTGAGACTTGTTCTCTTTAGCATCAATTTTCTTCGCCTTCGTCTTGGACTCGGCATCAGAAGGTAGCTCGACGTCACTGTCGGTTTTAGCGTAATACCGACGTTTGTACTCAGCAGGACTCTCTCCGTCAACGCCTTTCACCCACATCCCTTTACGTTGACTCCTTGGATGAATGCTCAGACAGGTAAACATCATTGAAACTGTATATGCATACTTAGCTTTCATCTCAGCTTCGAGATAGGCTTGCTTTCCTGCTGGCCCATATTCGGCGCCGTACTGACATGTCAAGAATCCCAGTTAGAAACTGCTCCAGCAAAGCGAAAAAAAGCAGCGCACCCCATCGTAAGTTATAGCCCATCCAGCCTTTAGCATTTCTAAACTCACGTCGGTCATTTCAGAGGAGCTTTGTTTTATGCCGACATTGGATACCTTGACAGAATTTCAGAAACATTTCAAGATTCCCTAATATGACCTTACCACTCGCGAATACTGATCCCGCCGCAGAGGTTGGCAATAAACAACTTGTCCTTCTAATAGCTTCTTTGACCAGGCCAGACTTTCTTCTGCGTAAGGTTGGGCAGGTTTACCGAAATGAGCAGCCTAGAAAAGGTTAGAATAAAGCCAGGTCCCCTATAAGATCTACAGACCTCTGGTGCGTCGACGCCCGCCATGCGGATGTGAATGGTTTGGTCCTTTAGCTCTGAGCTCGTGCTTAGTTCGCGTGTGCTCTATTCCGATTACAGCAAGGCGCACCTCTGGAATTGTCAGGAACTCGTGTAAACCCATTTGGGGTATGGTATAATCTACATCGCGAGTGTTGAGTAGTTGTGGTGTTAATACATCGAAAACGGACCTAAAGTTATCGGCGTCCCTTACACTAGAATGATGTGAGAAATTCTAGAACACGAAGAAAAACAAACCCACTGACTCGGTCACCTTACCCTTCAACCAACATCCCTTGCCCAGGATATCAGGCGTCATCCAGTCCGAGTTTGGTATTCTTCGAAAATAGCGAGCATAGACGCGTTGCATTACAAATGTGCCCACGATACCGATAACTACACCTGCCCCCAGAACAAACCCGAACCTGGGATTCGAATGCCTCTTCTTTACGTTTTCTTCCTTGGACAAGGGTGGCATGATAGTCAAGAGTAGAAGATACTCAGCGCATGTAGCAGGTGGAAGCCTCGTTTTAGTGGCCTGCGGCTGAACATCTTATCTGATAAAGATGCAAACAGAAAACTATTCGATATCCAACGGGTGCGAGCGGGTTTGCAAAACGTTATACTTCATTATTAAGGTATCGTTATGTAGAAACAGACTTTAACATATTTGAGATATCGTTCACCAAGGCGCGCGAAAAGAAATCGACTCACACATTGATACTACACTGCCAGCAACCACTTTTACTTCCTCGACCATAATCTAGAGAACCATCCCTGAGAAGTGGTCCCTTCACTAGCGGTTTTCTTCGTCTTCGTGGATTTCGTATTAGAAGCCGGCTCAACGTCACTGCCAGCATGGCGTCGCTTGTATTCGGCAGGAGTCTCTCCAGCGACGCCCTTCTCCCACATTCCTTTACGTGCGGCTCTGCAGATAAGGGGTCAAGTAAGGAGCTGGTATGAAAAAATGTAAACATACTTGGCTTCCATTTCAGCATTTAGATAGCGCTCTTTCCCTCCTGGCCCATATTCGGCACCAGACTGACGAAGAACTTTCTGTTAGAAGGCCGCGATAGGAAAACCGAAAGGAGCACACCTGGTCGTAAGTTACCCCCCATCCAGCCTTGAGCATTTCTAAAGAGACGTCAGTGGTACCAAGGAGGAATATTCGTTTCGTGTCGACATTGGATACCTCGAGAACTTTTAAGTAAAATTTAAGGTTTTGAATACACTGCAGCTTACCGTCCGTGAATACTGGTCCCGTCGCAAAAGGCGACAATAGACAGTTTTCCCCAGTAGTCGATTCTTCAACCAGGCCAGACTTTCTTCCGCGTAAGGCTGGGCAGGTTTTCCAAAATGTGCAGCCTAGAAAACGTTGACAGGAAGCGTAATAAAGCCCGAATAAGATGTACCTCGGGGGCATCGACACCGGCCATCCGGATGTGAATGGTTTGGCCCCTCAGTTCTAAGCTCATTTTTAGTTCAGGCGAATTGTACCGAGATTGCAACAAGACGTACGCTTGGGATCGCGAGGAACGCGTGTAAACGGATTTGGGGTGTGGTACAATCTATATTGTGAGCGTGTTCAGTAGATGCAGAACAGTTGGCATCCCAAAGCGGACCTAAAGTTATCGGCATCTCCTACACTAGAACAAGTTGAGAAATTCTAGAGCACACCAAGAAAAGTCCAACCCACTGACTCAGTCACCACACCCTTTATCCGACGTTTCTTGGCTAGAATGTCAGGCGTTATCCAGTCCGAGTTTTGTATTCTTCGAAAATAGCGAGCATAGACGCGATGCCCTGCAAGTCCGCCCATGACACCAATAAGTGCACCAGCCGCCAGACCAGACTGAAAGTTGGGATTTGAAAGTCTTTCCTTCACATCTTGTCCCTGGACAAAAGGTGGCATAGTAGTCAAGAGTAGAGGATATACATGAGCGCTGTTGGCGATCAGGTGGGAAACCTCATTTGGCGGCCTGCCGCTGGATATCTTATCTGATAAAAAATGTCTGACGCGAACGGTGCTGATCCAGACCGAAGCATTCTCATCTTGTACGCAACAGAGACTGGCAATGCGCAGGACGTTGCAGACAGAATTGCACGACAATGTCGCCGAATACACGTCAAAGCCCGTGTATTGAGCATGGATGCGTATCCTGCGGTATGTGTCAACGACTACTTTTCGTATTTGGCACTCATGTTCTGCAGACTGATCTTATTTCGGAACCCTTGGTCATTTTTGTTGTTTCTACGACAGGTTCTGGGATAGAACCTAGGTCAATGACACCTCTATGGAACATGCTGCTACGTTCGGATTTACCTGAAGATCTATTCGACGAGTTATATTTTGCAACTTTTGGTTTGGGAGACACGGCGTATGAAAAGTTTTGTTGGCCAGCTAAAAAGTTGACGAGGCGAATGGAGAAACTCGGAGCTACAAGGATACATTCTACTGGTGAAGGAGACGACCAGCATCCTCTAGGGTATGCCCGCTTTCTACTACAAACTCGGGTTTCTGAAATTTGTGCGATTAGATTAGACGGCGCGTTAGAACCATGGATAACAGGCCTCGCCAACTCTTTGCTTGAACTTTTGCCTCTGCCTGAGGGACTAGAATCCTTACCGTCAGATTACATCTTCCCGTCCAGAGTATCGTTAAAAAAGACGAGTGAGCCAGATTCTTTCGAAGAACCTCTCAACTCGGACCCTGCTTATCACGATGCTACCGTAAAAACGAACATCCGTATCACGGCCAAAGATTGGTACCAAGATGTTAGACATCTCGAGTTTGATTTTGAAGATGACATACAGTACGTATCGTCAATAGCCAGTTTTTCGGTCACTGACTGATCCCTCAGGTATTCTCCTGGAGATATTGCCATTATTCATCCCCAAACACATCCCGACGATGTTGAGATGTTCTTATCTTCCATGAGCTGGGGAAATATAGCTGATGAACCCTATTTGATTGAACGCAATTACGACGGTATGTCATCCTTACTGTAGCTGTAACAATCTCTCATATACTTGTAGACCAATCACTCCCTGACCATCTACCCAAAGTCTCAACGCTACGAACGATATTCACCCGCTACTTAGACTTCAACGCTGTTCCTCGTCGGACGTTTTTCCGCTACCTACGCGATTTCACAGCCGAGGAGATAGAGAAGGAGAGACTGGACGAATTTCTTTCCGATTCACCTGAGGGTGCTGTTAGTTCCTACGATACGTTGCTCGACTCGCATTTATTGACGCCTATTAGGATGACCTCTACGAATATTGCTACCGTCCGAAACGTACTATCTGTGAGGTTCTTTCTGACTTTCGGAACGTCAAGATACCCAAAGACTATATCTTTGATGTCTTTCCGTTCTTGCGCCCTCGGCAGTTTTCTATCGCCAGCTCGGTCAAGGTATGCTTATTCTTATCTCGAGACATGAATGTCTGACAAGACGTGACATTGCCAGAGGCACCCACGGCAAATACATCTCTGTGTTGCAATGGTTCATTACAAAACAAAATGGATCAAGGCTCCGCGGCGAGGTATTTGTTCCACGTACCTCTCTCGATTAAAACCAGGTGGAAAGCTCCCTTAATAGTGTGCTTATTTTGCTCATTCTCTTTCCTAGGCGATTCCCTTAAGATAGGACTTCAAAAAGGCTTCATTCGTCTCCCTGAAAACAAAGAAACACCCATCATCTGCGTCGGACCAGGAACGGGAGTTGCACCGATGAGAGCCATTATCGAAGAACGTGTTCATAATGAATCCCATGGTAAGGCGAGACCAGTGTACTCCGATTGATATTACTGACACATAACCAGAAAACACACTCTATTTTGGCTGTCGCTCAAGACACAAAGACCAGCACTACAAAGACGAATGGGAAGACTACGCAGCGAAAAACGCTCTTCATTACAGACTAGCCTGCTCAAGAGATGGTCCTGAAGGAGTTGCGAGAATCTACGTGCAAGACCTTATGAAGGAAGATGCTGAACGAATATGGAAGTTGCTCGATAAAGAGGGTGCTTGGGTGATAATATCGGGGTGTGTTTAGATACTTCTCGCTCACGGGTTTCTTGACTGAGGGAATACTTATACTTGCAGTTCCTCCAACAAAATGCCAGCCAGCGTGAAAGAGGCTATTAGATATTCTGTCCAGCAGTGTGGTGGGCGGACGGAGGAAGAGGCAAAGGAGTATGTCCAGATGTTAGAGAGGACGGGGAGGCTAATCGAGGAATGTTGGAGCTAGAAGCTGTTGAGAATACTATATAGATTTGTGCGTGCCCTGCCTTTTTTCTGTTCTTGCTCTAATGTCTAGCTCAAGATTTAGGCACGTGTATATGATGCTATGGAACTGACGCATGCTTCTGCGAACTATTAGATGTATCATCTTGGCCCAGAAAAGTGTCTGGATATACAGTTGCCTACCCTATGATCTTTTCGAATCTGCCTCGCTCGATGGAATGACCGTCACGTGACTGACGAGTAATTCCTTTGCCAGGATTTCCCCCAGACTCTAGCGCAACGCCATGCAGCGCCGACGAGATAATTTGCTGTCCAGCTGAAGAGCATGTGATATAGCCCCCACCGCCGCCGGTTTTAGATCCCAGATATGTATGCAGTCCGTTGCAGACAATTCTTCGTGCTCAAGCCTTTGTTCTTTTCTGGGACTCACTGGTTTCCGTGGACCTTTTTTGGGTAGCTCTTCCCAAGAACTTGGTTATGATTTCCTTCAGCTGCCATTGAACTGCATTGTCTACATAATCGCATCCGACCTAAGTACAAGGTCACTTCCCCGTTTCTAGGAGATACTGTCGACATCATTTAAATGCCTTCCAGAGTGGCGGAAGCCTTGAAAAGAGTCCCTGGAACTGTTTGCGAGCCCCTCTGGCCTTCTCCTCACTCAGAATCTCTGCTCCTTTCGCGGTTTTTGTTGGTGGTTCTCATAGTCTTTCTCTATTCACAAGTCAATCGCCAGGAAGCTGTGGCTTTACGTTTCATTTTAAACACGCCCAGGAGTCGATTATCGAGGCTATATCCTGTCAAAAGCATGACCGAAGCATCAAGTAAGGCAGTAGTTTCTGACAGGTGCGTCGCCGTCTGTACACTTCAAATGCGTTTCTCAGTCATCTACAGCATTTTACCCTACTTTTGGGACGGAATGGAGCGCACCAAGGCCCTCCAGCACACATTTACTCTTCAAAAGCCTCTCCAAAAGGTGATAGCCCTCGAAAACTGGCCTGATCGAGGTTTCCGACATTGTCCGATCCTCCTCGCTTATTCATAAAAACGGATCTGGTCAATGGTGGTTCTGACTTCTTGACAATGCCTGAGCTTTAACATTGAGACAGCCATAAATACGTGTTCTAGTTCGGCGAGAGACCAGAAATCGACTTTTCACTCCCCTCGTCTGCTCATCGTTTGACGCACCCGACATGGATCTTTTCCACTTCACTTCCTCGGTGCAAAGAAGCGTGATCATCGCTCACATTGGCGACTACGCTTCTGGCACTTTCAAAGACATCTTCGAGGAAGAATGTCGTAGATCTCGCGAACTCGATGGGCACGACAATGAAATTCTTATGGGAGGAGAAGAGACTCGGCTCCCTCCTTACGAGACATGCTCAATCTGGCTCGATGCCACTCGCGCCTCGAAATACGATGCAATGGTTTCGATTCTGAAAAAAGTCCCTAGCGTTGTCGACCTCTACATTCATATCGAAAAAGAGCCCATCCTTCCGCTCTTCGAGGCAGCGATTTCTCACTGTCCGAATCTCAAGTCGCTTCAAATCAAGTGCGGTCCGCCCGAATTATGGTTTAAATACGACGTCGAGAACCACACGATTACTGTAAACACGGGGCGTCTGTCCGGTGAACGCAGCGCTTTGTTGCGAAGAATTATTGAACTGTTGGATGCTTGATCAAGTCCCCTTTGCACCAGCCTTATTCCTGTCGTGTAAACGGCAGCTGGGGTTGGGTTTATACGCAGTCAAACGTTCTTGGGAGGGGGCAGCGATTTTTCTTCACCATCCTTACTCCGTATTTAATCCATAACTTGAATAAGTAACTAGGCTGAACAGTAAACAACGAAGTTCTTTCAAATTGTGTTCTACAGTATGATGCAATAGAGTGTATGTTGTGAACACCTGCCCAGTGCGCCTCTCAGTCTGTCAATCTAAGTCTTCAAAGGCTTCATTTCTGGTCACGTGACCATCCGACATCTCATCCAATCCGAACCGTCTCCAATCGTCCACGTCCAGTATGATATGCATTCTACCAATCGTCCTTCAACGTACCTGCAGCATATTTTATTGCGTGTATTGCAATACTCGTATAGCCTCTTGTCTGTTGGTTTCCGCGGCTCCGCGATTAGTGACGGTTCATTGGCACCAATCGTCTCGTATTTATTCGTGTACAATGGCCTTTGTTCTCCTTTTGAGGCCCCCCATCTCTGTATGGATAAATGATCCCATGGCTAGCTTCTCTGCACTGCATCCTCAGGCTCAGCTGCGCTACCATCGGTAGGTCGGCCGTTCAGAAGATTTCCCCATTCCAGGAAAGTGTTTCTTGGAGTTTTTTCTGTCAGGCTTCGCAAGACCAATCCCCCTCAGCAAACATCTTCCTTTGTTACAAGACGAGCGGTTATTGGGCGATTGGCCCGGTTTCGTAAACCGGGTTGTCAAGCTTACAGAAGCAATCCCCCCACTCCAGAACAGCCTTCAAACCAAAAACCCATTGTCCCCCCCGAGCTTTTACTTTGCTGCCTCATCTATGGTAGCAAAATGGTCAAGAGAAGTCACTTTTCGGCGTACTTGTCGATCATATCCGCACAGGAACTCGGCTTTGGTGGTCTTGTCCATTACGGTACGTAAAGCACCTGCATTTTGAACGATTGTCTACGATTGTCCTCTCATTGTTGAGCTACTGGCACATCTGCTGACTATTTGCAACACGCAAAATTTTGGTGGCATGCACCACGGTTCTTCTACGCTTGTGCAGCTCCGATAGGAAGATAAATAGCCAGCTTTGAGTCGACTGAATGGCAGATAACTGAATACTTTCAAGCGCCATCACACTCAATCCCAGCGACTCTAATCCAGAATGGCTCTTTCCCTCATTCGTGACTTGCTTCTTCACTTCGCTGACCGCTTGACTGTTGTTGCGATTGGGGTCTCCGCTGAAGACGGCCTTCATCCTCACATCAACGACGCTACCTCCATCTGGAACAACGGTCAAGTGGTTGAAGATCATCTTGAAATTGACATCCCACCTACGACCTCGCCCAACCTTCACGTCTTTGTCGGTTCTCGATACGCGCGACTTCCCCCTCGAGTGCGTTCCTTCTTTTGGAGGACGATGAGAAGGATGGCACCCCTTACCCGAAATCCCACACTTACCATCGTTGATCGCGACCTTATTCTTCCCATCCTCGCCAACATCCATCGTCTCTTGCCTAATCTCGAAACATTGACCATCGAGCTGCTTGAAAACGACCGCATTATCAACAGCCAGTCTACTGTTCATCTCTACTACGATGTTACGAGCAACAAGCTCGAGACGATCATGGATAGGACGACCACTGAAGGCAAACAGATCGTCCAGGTCTCGTCCAATTTCACGGGACACTACGGCTACGAAGATGCCTTGCGTTTGGTCTTGGACACTAACCACGCTTTCGGAGGCTTCACCGTTATCGAGTACCCACGGAAAGGCATGGTGACTCCTGGCTACAATTTTTATCCTTTCTAAATGGGTGATAGCCCACCTATCGGCGGACCAAGTGATATTAGTAGAATTTGCATTAATTCAAGCATTATATACCTCATAATCTTTCTCTCTTTCTTGGGTGTTGCACGTTTTTCAGAAGTCAAATTTAATGTACTAGTATTACCGAATATACTTGATGTATACTTTGAATGTTGAATGCTAGCTAATCTACTATACAGATCTCGAGGTAACATGAAACTTCCAAAAGGTGATAATAGGTATCGGCGCAGATTTAATTTTGTCTGGATCAATGCGTCCTCTGTCTACAAAAGCGTCTGCATATCTCCCAAGTCTGACCCACAACACAGATTCTATACACCAGCCGAAGATGTATTCTCCGGGAACAGGCAAAGAAGGAGACAGTGTACGGCAAAGGGCTAATGTGAGATTGCCCGGTGTTTTGAATAGTATTCTCTGGTCATCATGGTTTGCATTGATGGTTCTGCGAAGGATTTCAGAAGGGATCGTTGTTAGAACACGATCAGCTTTTCTCTGCGACTTTGACGAGGAATTGACTTTGCGAGCCAAGAACGCCCGCACTTCGGTATCTGCATTATCACCGCCCATGACTACGGCTTTAACGTCCTTCAACTCTTCCAAATCCTCGTCATTCGCTTTTTCCCTTTCTAGTGCTTCGAGCCCAGATGCAACACTGGTTTTTGTTGCGAATTTGAACCGGCGTAGAGATTGAGTATCCAGCTCCTGTTCTAGGTCCTGCAGCCTTACACGGGCTGGGATGTCTACTATATAGTCTCGAATTGCAGTCCCTGCCTTTCGTGCAGTATCCAAATGAGATCTCGACAACCTCCGCCATAGCGGGATCTCAATGCAAGTGTTTACACTGTCGTCTTCAAGAAGTAGTGCCTGTGCCATTGCAATTGTAGCCTTGAGACGATCGTCTCTGGTGAAGTTACTAGGGTCGAGGGTGACACCCAAGAGACCCATCACACTAAAGACAACGTCAACAGGACGTGCAGAGGTACGCCACTGCACGTATTCCCAGATATCGTGAAATCGAGCAACATGTCCTGTGGTTGGTTCTCGATACTGCTGACGTTTATCCAAGGCTTGTGCAAACTGTCGTCGACGTTCCTGCGAGCCATCACGATCGTCGTCGTATATTCGCTGCTGTGCCTTGAAGTATTCTTCGATATGCATGCTATGGAGGAAGCATTCCGGAGGTGACCCGACAAATTCGGTATAGAGCACCTTCACTATTGGTGCTACCATTACTTCTTGGAAGGTCCAAGCGCGTTCGATCCATTCCGTCTCTTCTGCTTTCATGGGAAAGCGCCTTAGTCCTGCAGGCAGGACGAAGCAAACCCCACAATATTTATAGATGTCGTACATTTTCATAATTTGCCAACGCTTGTCTCGTTTTCCTTCAACTGTAGCCGTCTGCAAGATGCAAAGTCGATCAAGCCATAGTAAGTGAATTCCAGCCTGTAGACAAACCAAACAGGTGTAGCGTAGCACATCGATGCTGATAGGACCTCCATCATTACGATCTTCACAATCGACGAGGAAAACGCCGCGCAGACTGAACTTGTCATCCAGTTCTGGTGGTAGACTTTTCCATACATGTGAAATGGAAGCATACTGGTCTCGAGGTAGTTCCAATGTCTCCCAGAGGTGAAGAGTATCTTCGTGGACAAGTTTGATGCAATCGATGAAGCGATATCGCTCGGCGGTAGCAAAGGGTGTCAAATCGATCCTCTCGTCTCGGTTGGCTGCAGCTCGCAAGTCTGCCAGAGATGCGCTGAAAATGCTTTTGCCAGTGCTGGGACTAAAGTCCCCTGGTTTGGTTGGCGCATTATCACTGATTCGATCGCCTTGCGGTTCGTACACGGCCAGAGGGTAATTATGAGTCGTACCAGGTGTGCCTCCTCGGACGAATTGAATTCCAGACATGGCAACTGCTGCTGGGCCTTTGCTGTCATCCTACAGGATCAATGAGCAGAGTACGATTACCAACTTGCGCGACTTTGCGTACCTTTGGCATCCCACGCTGGATGCCAGTCACTGGGAAGTCAGATCGTTCCATAATGGTTTGTACGTTGACTTCGGTATTTAATGCATACATTTCGATTCCTTTTTCTTTCTGTCTAACAAGGAATCAGCTTTTCTTGACGAGCGTAATCAGTGCGAAACAACGTGCATGTGAGAGTAACCCAGACTTCTGCTTATGATCATGTAACGACATGTAGAATTGATCAAAGTAACGGCAACTCAGGCAGAAGCTAGATATACAAGAAAAAACTACTCGTGGTTTACGCAGGGCCTAACTGGGAATTGAACCCAGGACCTCTCGCATTGTCACCCCAAAGCGAGAATCATACTACTAGACCATTAGGCCGCGTTGAAAGGGGGAGAATCAAAATACAGGTATTAGCAGAGATTACAGGTAAACTTCAATCTACAATATTAATGAATGAACCCTTTAAATTCCTGGTGTGTCACTGATACGATACACAATCTTCTTCGCCCTCACCTTTCCTTGTCGCTGGTACTCTACCCAATACTGCACATCTTGCAATCCATTCGGAACAAGCTTGACGGGAGTCGTCTTCAATTTGCCCTCAGCCAAAAGCTGGGTCAGAAGATTGGAAAACTTCTTTCCCAATTCGAAATGTTCCTGAATGACCGGGAACATGAGAGAGGGAGGAAGTATGACGGAGGATATAGCCTGACGTCAGGGTACACGTAGGTGGGCATCAAAGAAGTAACTTTCAACGCGGGGAACAGAGGCACACTAACCTTCCCAAGCAATGTATAAACAAAGGGAAAATCCGCTTTGATGTTATCTCGCGGTACATCTGTATGCAATACCGATGCAAGATATCCACCTTCGTCACCTATACAGTTGCCAATCATACGTATAGTTTCTGCGGTTGCGACACAATCGATGACATATGTCAACTTTCCATTTGTTGCTTGTCGGATCTTTTGCGAGATCTCGGGATCATGGTAGTCGAATACTTCGTCTACACCAAGATCCTTGAGAAGTTGATAGTTCGTTGAGGATGCTGTGGAGACGACGTGAAGGCCAGAGAGTTTTGCGAGCTGGATAGCGTACTGCCCGACAGTCGTTGCGCCGCCCCAAATGAGGATCTTGTGTGCAAAAGTAAGGTTATCCTCGCAAGATTCAATAATAAAACCCGATACAGACCGGTAAGTGTTCTTTCGTAGGTTCAAGCGGGGTAGGTAAAGTTAAACTCTGCCATAAAGTCTGACAAGCTGTATAACCAGCTAGACCCAACGTTGCAGCATCTTCAAAGCTCAAGCTTTCAGGTATTGAGATTACAACTTGCGCATCGGCGAGCGTATATTCGGCAAACGTTCCACCCAAATCAGCAGCGAGGCCTGTAAATCGAGAAAGGTGAGTCTAAAAAAGTAATGTACATAAAAGGGCTCTTTACAGCCGTTGACGAATCCCGCGATTCTCTCGCCAATAGTACGTAGTCCAGCAGGGACATCTGGTCCAATAGCAGCGACTATTCCAGCGAAATCATGTCCGACTGGAATATTCGCAGCCGGATTCTTTGCGGACAGACCAAGTTTCATCCCTGGGAGAAAATAGTTTTTAGCATGATTTTATAAACAGGAAAGTAAACATACATTCTGAAGGGTTCTGCGCTGCAGCGATAACCTTGACAAGGATTTGTCCTGAACCAGGTTTTGGAACTGGGGCATTTGTTAGATGTATTCTGTCTGACTCGCCGGTAGTAAGAACGGCTTTCATCGAAGCGGGGGTTGAGACCATTACACGGGACAGATGCGAAAGAGATTGAGCGTCGACTTTGTTTAGAGTAGTATTGCGAGGAACGTCTAGCTCTCAGTAGTCGTATATAAGGATTCGCCGACACTGCATATCAGGTATATTCCAGCCGTGCATCCGAGAAGACTTTAGAGGTGTACTGTCATCGGGTCGTTCATCGTACAAAGGAACAACTCGGAGAGAAGAGCATGACAGATGTGGGAGGTGTCTTTATATTGGCGTTTGTAAGAATGTTGACCGTCCGTTTTGCCGCGTCCGACTTTGCTGGAAGATGTAGCCAATGGAAGTATGACTAGCAGGGCTGCAGGGTTTATAAAGTTTATAAACTGCCTGGTCACTGAGGACACCGACGTAAATGTCAAGATCGATTTCCTATAGGGTAGTTATCACCGGACAGTCTTGAGTTGGAAAAAACCTGTACACCAACGAAAACCGGCTGACATAGTGTTTGCTGGGTACCCCGTCAGGTTGATTTTGTGCTCTGGAAGAAACGTCATCTTTAAACTCGCAGCACCATTGGACAGCCTAGAGCTCTAAGAGCGGCCCAGACCTAAAGCCAGCGTAATCGAATCGAAAGTCAAACGAGGTCAACACCAGACTCTCCACACCTCTCCAAGTCACTCCCAAGTACCTCCCAAGTCAATTTCGGTGCCTTGATTTAGCTTTGGGGCCATTGGCAAGTTGACGAATCGCCGAACTCCCACGATGTTGATAAGTCTTGGAGTAGTGGCAGTACCGATTCAAATATCCTCTTCATTCGCACCTCTCATCTGAGCAGCTGCCGTTATGCCGCACTTCTACAGTTCCTTGAGGCTGGCGTGTTAGGAACTGTGGAGCACATTTCCACGAGTTGCTTTGACTCGGTATATCATCGCACAGCTGTAACCCTACCAAATCTCTTTCTTATCGGCCCTCCACTTTTCATCATGGAAAATCTTGCACCTACTGGCAGGAACACTACATTTGGCTTTCGCTTGGAGGATTGGATTGATACAAGTAATGTCCCGACCGATCAATCCAATACCAGCGCGCCTTTGTTCAGCTCGACTACATGGGATCCCAATGCTGTAGCAAATACAGACGCTGCTTCGCTAGCTGGCCCTAGTTTTGTTGGAACATCACATCCACGACCAACTCTTTCCGGTAAGATGTCTGACTTTGTTCGTCACTGCTTTCTTATTGACAGTTGGTAGCCGAGAATTCCCTTGGGCGCGCGTTGGACGATTATTCTATGGATATGAGAAGGTCAGACCAAAAGGACATGTCAGGTTTTCAAGTACGCTCTTGATTTTGGCTCAGTTTTAGATGTGCTATAATGACGTTTATATCAGACACAGCAAGTAACACTTTCAACCGCATTCCAAGAGATGCCTGCTACATCTAATCGACCAACCCCTGACGTCGTTCTCGTATCCTCTGATGCCGTTGTCTTCTATGTCGATGAGGGGACTCTCTTGAAAGCCTCTTATAATTCATTCGGTGACCTGTTACCTATCACTTCGACGAAGAAGGCCGAACGTGTCCGGAACCTACATGACACACCGTCTTCTGAACTGAATGTTCTTTTGCACATTCTTTATAACCTGGATTGTGCTCAATACAATCCTCCTCTTCCCATTATCATTTCTGCCATTGATCACCTTCCCAAATATGGTCTCTCGCCCAAAACCCTCATAACACCCCAAAACCCAATCTACCAGCTCCTCCTAACGAATGCCACTATTTACCCTCTTGAAGTCTATTCGCTCTGCGGAAAGTATGATATATACGAACTTGCTGTCGCAGTTTCACCGCATCTCTTATCATTAACACTAAGCTCCGTCACTGATAAGGATGCCGAGAGAATGGGGTCGCTCTATCTTGCACGTCTCTTTAGACTGCATAGGACAAGAGTGGAGACTTTATTCAAGTCGTTAATGCCGCCACCGTCCCTGCATAACCCGACCAGGAAATGTGGATTTGAATCACAGAAGGCCTTGGCGAGTGCTTGGACAATGACAACGGCGTATTTGTCTTGGTCTGCTAAACCTGGTAGGTAAACATTTTCTTTTTCGCTTTCACAATACTGGCACCATGTATCTGTTTTGTGGTTGCATCGTTTGTTCTTTTCAAGGTGTGATCTCATTTCATGTTTGTGTCATAGTTGTTAGGCGTGATGTTGACTTTATAAACGCTTGCAGATCTATCAACGAGCAGTATTCGAGGAATCTTTGATGCAATGACGAGGCACATAACATGTCCAGAATGCCTCAAAGGTAGGGATGAAAGGGTGAATAGAATTGTAGTGAATTGGTCCATGACGAAGGTGCGTCGCTTAGCCCGAATACTTCCCTTGCTGATCGACCGGTTCTAGAACACAATATGATCAGACCAATCCCAATCGAATGTCCTAAAAACATCGAGCCCAAGAATTTGTATGCACACACGTAACATTACTCTGCCTTTTTACTTTCGGTTCGTTGTACCTACTAAAACCTCCTATAAACACGATTTGGATTCTATTTTAGGTGTCGCACGCGTCTAATCTTCAGCTATATCAGCTGTCGCAAAAAAGGCCAAGGCAAGTTGTCCGTATTACCGGTAAGATTTCGCTCAAGCAAGAGGTCCAATCGGCCCATGGTTTAATGTTCTGGCGATAACGCTGTACCCGTCCAAGCTTTGCTGGGACGGCGATAGATATTGGGGTGCTTAAGGGTAATTAGGAATTGGCAGGAACAGCCAACTGCCCGGGGCTCCTCATGTAAGATCTATGAACGGGTCCTAACTCGGTGTTCAAATACAGGCTGATTATGCCAGTCCCATTTACCCAACGCTCGAACATTCTAAAGCCAGCGTTTTTGCGACAGCTTGGAGCAGTTCGTTACTTAACCGATGGGCAAGTATTGGAGAGAATCTTGATCAACGCTGAACGCGACCGTTTCCTGGAGACGGTCTCGAGTAGCAGTATTAAGTGAATCGAAACAAGATGGATTTTGCAGGTAGATCCTGGGACTTGAAAATTCAAAATCTCATCCATCATAAGACGATGTAAGTAACACAATTTTTGACCTGATCTCACAGTCCAAATTGCTGAAGACCTGCACGCGTAGCAAATGAAAACTATAACTTTTGTAGTAGAAACAAAGTGGACTGGAACCATGAGTCATAAGAGAGTAATTAAGCAGTCATAAGAGCCTCAGCCTGAAACTTACTCGCTTCTTGTATTTAAAGATTAAGTACTAGTATACATGAAGCAGGTTATAAAATATTTTAGAATCAGGAATACTAAACCATTCGTCTGCCTTCACCCCCAACCTTCCCTCCAGCTCAGGCTCTGCATCAAACAATGCCTTGCCTAGTCGGTTAAATGCAGCATAACGGGATTCTGCATAATCTGGTTCTACCGAAACACCCAAGAGACCCTGAAGACAATAAGCTTTATCTTGTACTTTCGTTGTTTCCCTCTGCGTAGCCCAAGACATCCGAGTGAGAACATTAATGTCCTTGACAGACTGTTCTCCCGAAATAGCACTGGGAGGAATGTTGGTTATCTGGAATATATCATTTTGTAGGTTGTATTTGTCCCCGATGCACTGCCAGTGTTTATTGAAAAAAATCACCGTTCGAGGTGCGAGAAGTTCCTGTAGAGTCCATCCACGGTTGAACCACTCACTGAGTACAAGCCAGCTCCAAGGCTCAGGTACGTCAACAAGATATGCATAGCATACCTCGGCGTTCTGGTAGTACGCGTACATTGACGTGATATTTGCAGCGACATCTTCGGGGTCTCCCTGCTTGATGCAACAGGTATCAACCCAGATGTAGCGAATATCGTCCTGGCGAGCTTGCTGGCAGGCATGCTCTATCTTTCGGTATCCCGGTTTGGAGAGAGTCTTTGGCCCAGGTCGGAGGAATTCTTCGTGGACGACCTCTTCATCTGCTATCCACCTATGGGATAGAATAGCGTACGGAGGAATGGTGCTGTTCTCACCGAATTCGACGAGTTTAAGGGTATACGTGTTGATGAGACGACGTGGGCAGGTGTTTATGGGTGCCATAAGAGCAGGGGATGTTGGGTTTATGATGGCTTGATTGTATGGAAAGATCGGTGGGAGAAGTGCACATGTATCGCTAACAAATGTTTCATCTCCTCGTCGGAAAGGGCGGAATAAGGGAAAATGGCAGGATTTTTTATAGTGGTATCCTTACTAAACTTGCCCTTGATACTAATAGCGTCGAAAATAGTACCGACGGCGAGATTCAGCGTGTCGACCACTGACCTGTGGATATTGATGTGTCTAATGTAAGCCTGGAAGAAAGCAACCTTGCAGAGAAAGGATGTACATGCCCTAGAGTCGTTTGTAGCTTGTAAGAAGCGGTAATTGATGTTGCAATTGGGGCATTGCTAAGGCCATTGTAAGAGACAAACCTAAAAGAATCAAAAAGGGAGGACACACCAGACATTCCTTATAATCTTCATCGGAGTCCTTCAACACTGTCGTTGGGATGTAGGCTCAATTGAGGTAAGGTCTTTAGACGGCTTGAAGTACACTATATAGAAGGCGTGTATGCCAAAGGATATGCTGCGAACGATCGAAGGTTTCATTGAAAGCTGTGGTGACCTTTTCGTACTTGAGGGCAAAAAGCGATTTACAAGTCCTCGTTATTAGGTTGTATGCCAATGATTCCAATGTGTCGCCGATCTTCTTTGTGCTCCTGGTGAACTGTATGAGTGGTTGGCTGTGGGTAGACATATCGTTGGCGTTAGTGGGCACAGACGAGACTTTGATCAGCAGCAAAAAGTTTCGTTGGCGTTGTTTTTGAGATTTGAGATATAGAAATTTGTATAAATTTCGAGAAAAAAAGCAGGTGCACTGTCCTGATTTTCTAAGCAAAAAAAGGAATGGCATTGGTATCAGGCTGAGTAGGTTGTGGTCGTCAAGACGGAGGCAAATCTGAGGGTGGTTGAAGCGAGCCGACGGCATTCTTTTTTTCCTCAACCACGACGTTTCGACATCCATAACTTCTTCATCTTCTAGCCTTGTCTGTACTCGTTGCAGCAAAAGACCAGACTTGTCGCTTCCAAACACTCCCGGCTCTCGTTTTCCCCCACAATCCAACCTGCAACCAGCTGCTACCACTGGCACATGTCATGTCTTTTCAGACAGCCTTGAGCCGTCTATGCATCAAATGAACCAGTACAAACAACCAGGTTTCATTCAGAAAGGTCCATTGACTTTGTCGTCTTCACCGCATAGTTCCTGTCCAATCCCAGCGAAAACAGCCTCTCGGCTTTGGCCTCAGACCAGTCAGAAGTCCAGGGCTTCACACTTCGTTCGTGATAGCCTGAAGTCTATGGACGCCGTGGCCCAGAAAATAGTCGTTTCTGAACAAAGTCCAACATGACAAGGATAAAGCTTCGGTCTACAATACGACCAATGTCATCCTGTCGTCTCCATCATCCAACCATCCAGCGGGTTTTCTATTTGGTCCGTGATAGTGAAATGCCATGGAAAGGGTGTAAAACCAGGTACGTAGTTGTCCATTCACTCTTAAAGATCGGCTCTAACAGCGTATGTTCATTAGGACGCTGCTATCATCGCCTCACATACTCATATCCTCATATCTTTCGTTGTCATGTCTTGTTCGCCGATTCTTGTGTTCGTTCTTGTGCTTGACGCCGGCGTCGCAAGATTTGGGCTTGCTCTTGTTTTGTCTTGACCTTGAGGCACACCGATGGTTCAAAGCTGGTCCGTTAGGTCTGGCATTCGGGTACACTAGAGACATACTCAGGTCGATGCATTTTGCACTGTCGTCTGCAGAGACTGCTTGATGTCGAAGACAATGTCACATCGAGTCATTTTTGTAGACCGTGACATGTCGCATGTCACATCACGACCCGGCGGCAGCAATTTGTCGAGGAGGGATAATCAAAGAAAGGATGCATAATGGGACTCGAGGAAATGATTTGGGACGAAGTAAAGACGATTCTAGGAGACGTATTCTCTACGGAAACCTCCATGAAAACTTCCCGTCTCAGAAACGGTTTCACGAAAGTCTATCGGTGGAATTGTGCCCAGCGACATCCAGACGGAAAGGTTGTTATTTGGATTGAGAAGGTCCTTCAAAAGGAAATAATTTGGTGTTGGGGAGGGTACTGTCGTGCTCTTGACGGAGGTACCTCGAAAAGAAAGGTATCGTGAAGGGTAGTGTCATGCTTTCGACGCCATGGACAAGAGGCCTTTCCAAAGCATCTTTGGAGGATGAAAATTTGAGGACTGAGGATTGAATTGAGGATTGTACCGATGTTGTGGCCTGCCCAGACGAGTGAAGAGTACAGCTAGTGAGACGGGCAGTCTGGTAGACTGTCCAGCATGTGTCGGAGGTGCTATGGAAAATAGAGAGCCAGTTGAAAGGTGTGTGCTCTACAGATTTTAGCTTGACGCGTTGCTGAGTTCACTGCGTGACTTGGTTGCAGGTTTCTCCCGCCCTTGCAAACAAGCGCCTTTGACAGCTTCTCTCACCGCCCTCACACCTTCACATCCTGACTTGTCAATCTAGTCTTTCGCTCCCAAGCCCTTCTCCTTACCATGGAATCCAAACTTCAGCACGGTCGTGACAACCGCCACCTCGCCTTGCGCGTCCCAACTCAAACCTGTCGTCTACTGCGGGCTCACCACCCTTACAAGAGGACTGTGTATGTCCACTACCCGCTTCCGAGGGTGCGTAAACCTCTCTTGATCCTTTTCGGTCAATCGCTCATTCTTGCTTTATCAACAGCATGTCGATCTTTTCGAGCAAGGCATGGATAGGTTTTTGGATGCAGTGCGTTGATCTTACACTTGTCAATCATTTCATCATTTTCCTTCAATATCTTCGTCGGCCCCGAATCGTATGCTCATCATGTCACTTCTCCTGCTCAGGTTCAGTTGCTACCGCAAGACCAAGACGACCAACAGTTCTTGCGCCACGAACACCAAGACCAACGGGAGGGTATTGACGAGAATAGGAATGGGGACGGAAACCTGGCCAGGGTCGAACTCGAGCCCATAGTTGACTGGCATGTTTGGGTGACGGTGAGTTCCAGCGTTTGTTGGTACATACATGGCAGGTTCTGACTTGGTATCTTTTCAGCGTTTTCTCAGGTACTTGTTCACCGTGCTCATCCCCGTGCTTGTGCTCGTTATTGCGTCGCGCATATTCAATGCCTGAGAGTTTAACATCCTCTTGCGCGCAATCCTTCATGTTTCCACCTATCTCTACCTACCCGTTTTGATCCATTATATCTTCAATTGCCATTACATATATGTTTCTGCCTTGCTTTACATTTCGTTATGACTCTTCCGAATTGATTTACTATACAAAAATTTCGATGCATTGGTTTCAATCCCATATTCCCAGTTTTCAGTCGCAGTAGTTTTGTGTACATTACAGTCCCCAGCCTCATGTTGTATATAGTTATCTTTGTATCGCCGCTTTTGTCCTTCCCTCGGGTTACTACTCAATGAATTGTACGTTGATTGAATCAACGATTTCTCGGCGTTGAATATGGAGGGTGTATGCCGTCCGTGCCCGGACATCTGGTAAATGAATCGCGTTAGTGGTGATCAAAATGAAGAGAGAAGGTGCACAGACCAACGGTGTACATAAGTAATTCGTCCGCAGGGTCTGTCCCGTTGGACAAACAAGTATCGAGGCCTTTATCTGACGGAGAGATGGATAGCGAAAAAGTCGGCGGAACCTGCTGATTTCAAGCGCCGTTAAAAGGAATCAGTAGGAAAATAGAAATGATTCTGACCCTGGATGTCTCTCTTCTCTTCGAAGTTCCTCAGTAAAGCGAGCAAGGTATTCGGTTGGAAGGGTGTATATCGGAGGCCAGTCGCCCGTGGTAAAAGATTGGGTCACACACCAGTTTCAAGTTGTTCGGAATGCAGCATGGCGCTCCCGGATGCCTGCGGCGTCGTCTGTACTGCTATCAAGTGAAGCAAGGAATCGTTTAATGAGTCTTCTGGAAACATACACGAGACAAGAGCAAATAGGGCATGGCGTATAAATTCAAACCGTAACTGTACCGTATTTCTTCTTCTGAAAGCCAAGACGGTACATGAATAAGCTACTGAGTGAGATTTTTTCAATAGAACTGGCGAGCTGGTGAGGGAAGATGAACTGATAGGCTCAAAAAAAAACACTTAACTACTTTCGAACTATCCAATTTGAGAATACAATTACCAAACAATTACTTTCGGAGGTCTTGAAAAATGCCCGACCGTAATATGACCGTATACGTTAGATACGACACGATGAAACATGGGTTGAATCGTACCGAAACCGTGCCGTCTTGAGAGGTGCTGAGCCATATATGGTACTCGTACATTGTCGATATGGTGCCATGCTCCGAGAACAAACCTTGACCACAGTCGATCCTTCGGACAGCATCCGACGGGCCATAGTACTCTTTCTTGCCTTGAGCGGAGATTGGATCGTTAAGCAGTATTCGAAAGTCACAATGGTAAGTCATAGTGCTCGAATCTGTTATACAAACCACGGTTCTTCCGCCAAGTAAAGGTTCAGGTCTTTAAGCAGTACCTGCAACTCGAGTCCGTTTAGCAGAATCCAGTACATCTGTCGAATAGAGGAGAGTATGGATCGTTAAGCAGTACTTCGAAAGTCACTACGAGTGATTCATAGCGTTTGAGGCCTGTTATACAAATCGCGGTCACCTTCCTCAGTTCGGCAGCATCTGGTACTGTTAAGCAGTACTCTGATGTTGCTGGATGCGTTCGAGCAGAGCCTGGAACATTTAGATAGAGTTTGACTTATTGATGAGATGTACAAGACAACGATGTTGAATTTGCATTTTCGACGACGGGAAGCGTTGCTTGAAGTGGCCGTATTTGCGTACAAATCGAGGACGACGGGTGATCAGCTGTAAAAAAACCTCGAAAACCTCGAAAAAACAACCTGTTAACACTGAGGATACGACCATTGACAAAAGCACTTTCCTTTTTTCCGAGCCAGTCCAAAACTGGTTTGCGAGGAATACGAGTCTTCAAGATTTTGACGAAACACTTCAGGAGCTGAAGAGCTTTGAGAAGAACCCCTTTTCAGTCTTGACCAGAGGAGCCGTTGCGACAAACTGGCGAATCTCTTCCAAAGATGCACGCTTGGTCGGATCTACAGTCAGAATCCTATGCCTAAGCATCTCGACGAGTTCATCAGATGCATTAAGAAGGTATGTGTTGAGAATAGAGGAATCGTTGGCGTACACCTGGAATCGAACGTTGGACGAACACGCAAGAAGCCAAGGAAACTTGCCTCCACAAAGCGCAGCAAGCATGATACCAAGTGCCCAGATGTCTTGTTTTGCGGGAGAATAGCCTTTGGATCTTCGATAGGTGGGGGAGATGCACTCGGGGGGCATGAACCTTGACGTTCCGGCGTAAGATCCGTCCGTGATCACCTTTTTTCCAGTGGCAAGACCAAAGTCAGCAATCTTTACGTTGATTTCCTTACCTTCTTTAACGTATAGAACGTTGTCGAATTTGAGATCCCGGTGGTAGACATTATGCTTGTGCAAATGCATGACGCCGTCAAGAACTTGAAGGAAAGCTTCGCGAATATGACTTTCACTGTTGATGACACGTTTACTCATCGCATTGCGCATATCGCCTTCACACAGATCCATCCGAACACAAGCAAATTTCTCCCCTTTCAACATCGAAGACGACAACTCCCTAGCATGAAGCACATTCTTGTGCCCAGAAACCTTCATCTGCAACAACAACTCCCCAGCCAACTGCTGCATCCCCGGAGTTTCCTTGTCAGGACGCGGCATCACCTTGACTGCGAACCGCTCTCCGTCATTCTCCGCCCCTTTTGCAACACGTTCTGCAAGGTAGACAGTACCAAACGCACCTGCACCGAGCAGTTTTTTGAGTTTGAAGTGGCCGTCCATGATGGCGCAGCCCTTGAGGTTTTTGATAGTTTGAGAACGTCCAGAAGACATTTCGTATAGCAGGGTTGTTTGGTAGAGGTGATAATCAAAGAGCAAGTGACGCTGGGGAAAGGGGTATTTTGAATCTTGGTTTTTATAGTGCGCTGAGAAATTTACTTAGGGCGGTGTTGGGTAGAAGGGAAAGGAGTAATTCGTTGATATCGTTGCAAACGGTCTGCACTGAAGTTCGAAAAATACCGATGCCACTGATTTCAGTGAAGAAAATCCTCCCATTCATCAATAAGAAGAGTCAAGTTTGAGCATGTCTGGAGCAGATCCATCTCTTTGAGTTTGAATCTTGCCCCTCGGAATCCGTGGTTCTCTCCCAAAGGACATATCATGTACGGTAAGTAGAAAACATTAAAAAAAGCGGGCTATCGCTGCGCGTGGTAGGTACGAGGGTGGTATGGTGGTTATAGTTCATAAAGAAGTGGGCCATCGCTTGCGCGTGGCATGTACGAGGCCTGTAACCTTGTAAACCGTAAGTGCCAAGTTAAATAACCAAACGGGGTTATGTCCTAATAAAGAAGGAAGCGTGGGAACAAGAGATCAAATGCCAACGGGGTCAAGTGTTTCCGGTAACCAGTTTACCCGTTGTCCCGGTATCAACCGGTAATCATTCCATTCGGAGATAGTGAACAGAAAGTGACACTGCCACCTCAGCGAAACGAGGTTAGTAAGGACGAGTCCTCATAAATTCGGCCTCGTAATATCTAATAGAAGATATATCACCTGAGTCAGATAGAATAATAGCTGTAAATGAAATCTGATAGAGATATGGATCAAGAATTCCAATACATGTACACAGCTTCATGGCTATGAAGCTGCGAGCCCATTTTAACTACTTTGTATGCCTTATAATACATGGCAGTATTTGCTTTCAACTTGCTTGCTTTTTCCCATACCCACCTTGGCAATGGAGAGGAAAATTCTACAGGATTGCAGGTACTCATCCTCCATCTCCAAGTCTCTCTTTTTCACCTCAAATGGAGATAGAAATAAAGGAAACAATTCTGACACTGCTGCAACAACTCTCTTATCGGTGAACATCTTGAGGCTGACCTTGCTCGCTTCTCATTAATATCTTCTCTCAAGCCTGAGTACTTACCATCAACATGGAGCTGGCAGCCAGAGTTGCGAATTCCTCTACAACCACCACCAACAAATTCAATGAATTGGGACAAATCAACTGTAACAATGGTGAACATCTCAAGGCTGATCTTGCTCATTTCCTACTGACATCTTCTCTCAAGCCTCAGCACTTATTTTTTCCTTTTAGTAGACTGCAGTGGTCTGACTGTGTGCTAAAGGTTGATGAACCATGTGAAGGATTCAGGGCCCTACCAGTGGACCAGGATCATGGTGTATTTGACATCAAAAAGGTGTAAGTATTGTCTCTCCTTATGCAGTAGTCTAAATCTAAAAGAAATCAGCACAACCAAGTTCCCCAATTCCTGCATTTGTTTTTCTAATGCTCCCCATTGCTCTGAGGTCACCCTTGGTGGTAAGTCATATAGGTGGAAATGCCTTCCATTCACAAATTGCCAACTTGGAAGAATGTGTGAAGAAATACCTATTTACAAATATTTTCTTCAGCATCTGGTGTTGGAGGATGATATGGCTTTTGTTGATAGCTTTCATGAGCTTGAGCTTCATCATAACCATACTATTTTCCAATACACCATCAGATTTCAGGGAAAGCTTTATTCACAGAGCAAGAATTGTTGGATTCCATTTGATGGCTGGCTCCCCTCTTGCTTTTCCCTTGAATATGCTGATCTTTCTGGTGCTTGGATTGTCTTTGACGGCTGGCTCCCACATTGCAAAAATACACAAGTTAAATGGGATTATTTCCATTGCAAAATTCCTGAATTCTGCAATGTAAAGCCACCAGAGCCACCACAACACCACAATAGCAAACACACTTTAGAAACAATTCCCAATGGTGCTAGTTCTTCATTTTCTCATCGCTGGATTCAGGTAGAAAATGGCAAGATAACATCATTAATAAACCCAACATCTCCTTCTCTCATGGCACCCATAGATGTCTGCCCACAGCGCTTCATTGACACCAACACTCTCAAGCTCGTTGAATTTGCAGAGACTGAAACTGTTCCACCTTATGCCATTCTCTCCCATAGATGGACCAGTGATGAAGTTGCTTATTCAGAGTACATCCAACTTCGATACAGCACATTCCCAAAGACAGGATATCAAAAGATACGAGCTGCCTGTCAAAAAGCTCATGAAAACAACATTCACTATATATGGATTGATACTTGTTGCATCAAACAGGGAAATCATGAAGATGTTACAGCAAATATCACACTGATGTATGCATACTACCAGAATGCAGAGATTTGCTATGCATATCTCAATGATATGCCACATTTCTCTGGGAAATCAGTTGAGCACAGTCAATGGTTCAGCCGTGGCTGGACCTTACAAGAACTACTGGCACCTCAAACTGTTATTTTCTTTGACAAGAATTGGCAGTGCATTGGGAATAAACATGATCTGCAATATCAGATATCTGGCAAGACCACTATTCCTTCAACTATTATTTCAGGTGAAACATCTATTAAAGATGTGGATATTCTAGATCGAATGGCATGGTCATGTGGGAGGAACACAACCAAGCACCAAGATCGAGCTTATTGCCTCCAGGGACTTCTGGGTGTGACAATAAGCCCAGATTATGATGAATGTTGTGACAAATCATTTGACCGGTTGAGGATGAAGTTGGTTGACACCTATCCTGAACTTCAAAAGAAACTGGAAGAGGGTTTATCATCTTCCAAATACTTCGTTTGTGAACACCTTCAGGCACATTGGAATGACTTAGTTTTGGGCTGTGGGTATGTATGAAAGGGTTTCCCAAAGAACTGTGCTAATTCAGTCTCACTCAGTGGTTATCCTTCTTACTTATAGAATATTGCTGCAGGATGAAGGCTCAGGCTACATGAGATAACTGGATGCTGACTTGGAACAAGTTGTCATTGATGTTTCTTACTTTTGTATTCTCTCCACAGTCGTGGTTACTTACATGTTCATGACCCGATGAAGTGTTATAAAGCTATCTAGAAGTCCATAGTTGCAGCTAATCAGTCCTTTTGGATCTCATGATAAATTTTAACTGCCGAACCTTTAGGTTTGGCTCCTTACAAGGATGTGTGTTGGTCTTCAACAGTTCCCCATATTGTAATTTCAGTTACCATATATACATTTATCACCGGACTTTTTCACATGCCCATTCTTATACTGATGATGAATTGGCGGAAAAATGATTTTGTGATTATAATGAGGTCATCATTATAATCTAATTATAACTCACTTATTGTTCAGGGCCGGTCAATTATAATAACCGGACTTAACATATAACTTCGCAGATTTCAGTGAAGTATAATGTTTTCTATGCCCAATCAAGTGCTTTGAGTGCGTTATAGTATAGATACAATGTTTTATGACTTGTGGTGTTATTAAACAAGTGTATGGAACTCAACAGACCTCTTTGAATCATGAAAACTACACAACCTTCCTATATAGGCAAATTTTTCAACCTCCCCATTAAAGGAACATCTCTGAGAACCTCTCTTGCACCCAAGAAGGAGCTCCTGATATTCTTCTTTGAAATATAAACAGGGCAAATGGAGGAATACCCATCCAGATTGCAGTTTTTCTTATGCTGGAGGTGGTCATCAGGCTCAGATTGATAATCACATATTGGTAGGGGTGAAAAGAAATAATGGCCACAGTGTGCCAAAAATTATCAGTAACCAAGCTTAGATTCTTTTCCAAAGAAAGTTGAATAATGCTAAAACTGATCAAAATAAAGGAAGAAGGCCGTTGCTTCGCGCAGCATGTACGAGGCCGAGAGTATTATGAGTCCATGCTGTCTATTTATTGTCAAATCGGCATTAGTGGCAGTTCATTAAGAACTTGATAAGATTACAATTTACCAAATGGAGATCGGGCAAGGCATGCTAAGCGATGGGGTTGAGTAAAGACGAGACCTCATAAATTCGGCCTCGTAATGGCTATTTATGAAAGGCTACACTTATTATAAAATATCTCCAGAGGCATAATATTACCACTGCATGTCCAATATACATGGTTTCATTATCATTTGTTATTCTTCATGTACAGATATTCTTCCATGCCAAAGATTGGAGTGCACCCAATTCACCAATTTCCAATTCTCTTCTCTCTTGGGCTGAATTCTTGAGTTGTGTGGACTTATCAAATAGTGTTGTCTTGATGGATCTATACAACCCAAAGTGACAATTTAATACAAGAAGTATTAGAATTCTTTCATCAAGCCATGGCACTATTAACTCATACAAAGGTTACTCAGGTGAGAATGCAAGCTTAGAAAGTAGAAAGTACAATGTATATGGATATAGATGCATCAACAAAGAATATAACTACTGATTACACAAAAGAATGAGGTTTAAAATGACTAACTTGAAGAGAAAAAATTAATCTATGCTATACATTGTAAATTTTAATGGGAAAGACATTTACTACTGTTTGGGTTTTATGGTCGAAAAGGTTTGCAATTGTTCAATTTCAGGAGAATAGTCTAAGTATTTAAGTTAGCTGTTTCTTTTTCACCACAGCTTTATTACACCTTCATACCTTTCACTCAGAGCCATGATGGAAGCTGTGCAGAGGAATTCTTTACATCCTTCAGCAGCATGAATATCATTTCCTTATCAACACCTTGAGCACTGAGATCAGCCCCTCTTTCCACCAGCAGCTTCACTGTGCCTCCATTCCTTTGAAGCAGAGCAGCTTGAAGAGCACTCCCATAAAAACCACCTTGAGCATTGACATCAGCTCCTTTCTCCACCAGCTGCTTTACTATGTCTTCATTTCCTTTAAATGAAGCAGCCTGAAGAGCATTTCCATATCTACCACCTTGAGCATTGACATTAGCTCCTTTCTCCACCAGCAACTTTGCTATGGCTTCATTTTTTTCACATGAAGCAGCCTGAAGAGCATTCCCATAAAAGCCACTTTGAGCATTGACATTAGCTCCATTTTCCACCAGCAGCTTCACTATGACTTCACTCCCATTATATGAAGTAGCTTGAAGAGCATTTCCATAAAGACCACCTTGAGTATTGACATCAGCTCCTTTCTCTAACAGCAGTCTCACTATGGATTCATTTCCTTTCAATGAAGCAGCCTGAAGAGCATTCCCATATTCACCACCTTGAGCATTAACATTAGCTCCTTTTTCCACCAGCTGCTTCACTATGACTTCATTTTCTCCATATGAAGCAGCCTGAAGAGCATTCCCATATTTACCACCTGGAGCATTGACTTCAGCTCCTTTCTCCACCAGCTGCTTGACTATGGCTTCACTTCCTTTATATGAAGCAGCCTGAAGGGCATTTCCATAAAGACCACCTTGAGCATTTACATCAGCTCCTTTCTCTACTAGTAGCTTTACTATGGCCTCATTTCCTCCATATGAAGCAGCCTGGAGGGAATTCCCATAAAAACCACCTTGAGCATTGACATTAGCTTCATTCTCTATCAGTAGCTTCACTATAGTTTCATTTCCTTGGTCTGAAGCAGCCTGAAGAGCATTCCCATAATGACCACCTCGAACATTGACATTAGATCCTTTCTCCAACAGCAGCTTCACTATGGCTTCATTTCCTTGTATTGAGGCAATATAAAGAGCAGTGCCATATTGACCACCTTGAGCATTAACATCAGCTCCAACCTCCATCAGCAGCTTCACTGTGGCTTCATTTCCTCCATATGTAGCAGCCTGAAGAGCATTCCCATATTTACCAACTTGAGCATTGACATCAGCCCCCTTCTCAGCCAGCAACATCACTATGGCTTCATTTCCTTTCAGTGAAGCAGCCTGAAGAGCATTCCCATATTTACCTCCTTGAGCATTGACATCAGCTCCTTTCTCTAACAGGTGCTTTACAACTTGTTGCATCTCTGTGCAACTTGCATAATACAATGGTTGCTGGACATCTTTATATCTCAAAAGCCTATGTGACTGTTGAAATATATCATCAGGCATGTGAATGTAAAGCCAGTTGATATATGGTCCTGTGCCATCCTGTAGTAGCTTTGAACTAAGTTCAAGTAATGCTTCTGCTGATTTGTCTAAATCCTTTATGTGTTTTGTCCAGTATTCTGCTGCATATTTAGCAAGAGGATATGTCTCAATATCTATTGCTACCCTCTCATCTCTGCCATGATACAGCAGATATAGAATACATGTCTGAGCAATGAACTCATTGGCTATTTGTGCATTAAAACACAGAGGGGAAGTATGGTTTATTTTATCAGATATAATGTAATCTTTAACAGATGGATGAGCAAGTTGCAACCCTTTTTCCATCCTTTTTTCCCATTGCTTCCCAACCTGAACATCAGTAACAATTACCAATGTTGAATCAATGATATCTTTCATATTACTGGGGAAAGGTGCCATTGCTCTGCATGGCAGGATACGAGGCCCATATAATTTGCATAAAATATGTAAGATCTATAGGAGGCTAGAAATTTTCAACTTGGTTCAAGAATGAATCATGAATATTATCGAGAATGCTTTGATCACAGCTTTCTTCAGGTATCATCTACAAAACAAAATATTCAATTACTCATTTAGGGATAGGGGCTCATGCTGATAATATTTTCCATAAATGTTATTCATGTTTGACTCTGAGAGAGTTTATTTTATTTCAACTGATTCTACAAAACCAGTAATCCATCAGCTTAACAGCAGAACACTGATTCAAGAGATAGTCAAAAAATGAGATATTATGATTATCAATGAATAGTAGCACTGTTCAGAATCTAACTTTCTGCTTGCTAATCTTCTAGTTATATTCCAATGCACAAAGCTAACTTGACTTACTCATTCCTCAGCAAGCAATTTCAATCTGAATTGCTTTGCAAAAGCTAACATACAGTTGAATATTATATATCAATGCTTTGCATAACCCCTCATCATCTGCCAGCCACAAATATACCAATTTTGAGGGATTAAGCTAGAGCTCTGGTACAACAGACATATTCCGGGTTGTACTGCTTTATGACAGCAAGATGCAGACTATAAAATAGGGGCTGTATATCTATGACAGTACAAAATAAAATGAGCTTCTGAGCTTGGCAACAATATGATCTGTCAGTCGGACCATGGTACCTGGGCAGTGAACCGGTCCGTCAGTGATGCTGAAAAGACTTGTGATGGTGGGAATATGTGCCCTTCCCATGGGTCTGGATGTCATTGTAAGTTAACTCGGCCTAAAAGGGCCTCGTAATTTTCTAACTGATGTATATGGGCATCTGGAGAGAGTCTTTGCCCTTTAGCATCAATGGTAAAAATCTCTTGTGCTTCCTTTATAGTCAATGGTCTGTATGAGAATGTGAGCCACTGAAGAATGCATTTTGCTTCATACATATGATACTCCTGAACATTCTGTAGAGCACAGCTATATGTTTCTTCCAGGGTCTTTGGGAGGTTCTTCAAGGCTGCTTCAACCCTCTTGAAGTAACAATTTTCTGCAAAACTGCAATTTGACAATCTACCCAATGGATCCTTTTTATGTTAGCTATATAAAAATAGAAAGTCTATTTGGAATTTCCACTTACTGTCCATGAGCACCTTTAATTAAAGCTTCTTTGATTTTGTTTTCTAGGCCTAAAAAGGATTTTTTCTTCCTTTTGAGTGCCTTGTCAATATGTTTCTCAATATCTACTGATGTCTCATCTCTATCCAGTGATATCTCTTGAAACTGCTTTGGAAAAACCTCCAGGAAATCACTTGCTGGATGGCGACATGTGATGAATATATACATTGGCAATATCCAGTAAGTCCTGAATCAACTTGATCACTTTATCCTCTTCTTGACATTCATCTAGTGCATCTAAGATGATGTGTGTAACTGTCATGAACTCATATTATTTTCATTTCTTTTCTTGTTTACTACTGTTTTACTCTGAAGCTATTACCTTCATCACAGACAATCAATCCAAGGAATCACTTCATGTTAACTGTATGTCCTACTTCCATTCTGTCATACTACTATTCCAGTTCTTTATCTTTCCATAATCTTTCCATAATCTTTCCATAACCTTTCCATAGCCTTTCCATAACCTTTCCTGAAACACACTGTGACCTGTATCTATTGTTGATGTCTTCTTCTCTTCCATCATTGCCTTCTCCCTGCCTTACCGCAGCCTCGTTGTTTCATTTACCCTATCACTGCCTCGTTACTGCCCTATGACTCCTTAGGTCTTCTCACTGCTTCACACCGCCCTACGTTGCCTCCTTTCTCTATTGATAGTCAACAGTATTTAAACCTTGTATCCTGTAAACCTAGTCCTTAGCTTGACCTCCTGTCAATCTCGGACTAGGTGTGTATCCTTGTACTTGCTTTCCTGCCTCAATATAACCTGTCAATCTCGGACTAGATTCTTGAAGCTCTCCTGATTACTGCCCTACTGTGTCTACTTATCTAGTGTCGCTCTTTGTGACATTAGGTCAAGCTAACTACTGCAGGTACTGACAATCTCCGTCTAGATCGTCCCTACCACTGTCAAAACGTCGTTCTCTGGAAACACTAGTGACTGTAGAGGTCTTCCACACGGCTTCGACGTAACCTGCCAGTGTCACGTTCACTTTTGGGACAACGAGTTCTTTAAGTGCATCCGAAATAACTGTCCATCTGCCACCCTCTCTATTGCATCCGTCTCATCCCTAGAGCTTGAAGGGTGAACCCATCGAATCAAACCGTTACCTGCTCGTTTCCCTCGAGTAGAAGCCACTCCGTCACCATCTGCTACCCCAGTACTACAGCCCCCACCACCGCCACCTGAAGACTTTGCTCAGACAGTTCCATCTCCTGCACTGTCCCCATCTCCTACACCATCACACCACTCAGAATCTGACACAGAAATGACCGATAATAACCTTGGATCCCTGGTGCAGCAGATGGCCCAGCATCAACGAGATATGCAGGAACAGATGACAAGGCTTATTGAAACCTTGGGACAACCGAAACCAGATAAGACAAGCACGTCCAAACCAGACCCCTTTACAGGGAAAGCCAATGATGTCTGTCATTTCCTGTCCCTCTTCAAAATCTGGGCAGCAAGCCGAAGTGATCTCAATACGGAAGAAAAAACCATCACTTCCACTCTCTCATTCATGCAAGGTGAGGCTGCTGACTGGGCAGCTAGACATGCCAATCCAATTGTAAAATCCCACGAGCCAAATTCGATGCAGCCATTCCCGTTTGATGAGAAATAGGCACAGTTTGAGAAAGAGTTCAAAACTCGGTTTGGGTCAGTAGATGAAGAAGCAGAAGCGAGAAGAAAGATCAAAGGGATGAAACAGGGAAAACAGTCAGTTGCCCACTATGCGCAGGAATTTCAGGATGTGGGGGGAAGAACCGGTTTTTCTGATGCAGATCTGATGGAAAGGTTTTGCAACGGGCTCAATGGTGGTATCTGACTCCATATGATTTCCATCAAGTTGGGACAAGGAAAGGCCAAGAGCTTAGCAGAAGCAGTCAACCGTGCCTGTACCATTGAAGGATCGGATGACCATATCAAAAGCACATGTAGTTGGAAAACTGAGAAATGCCGTTACTGCGCCAGAACGAGACATGTAGAGAGGGTTTGTCAAGATAAATTCCTAGGGGTAGAACGGGGGAGAGGCAATCGGGCTAGAAGAGGAGGAGGAGGAGGGACAGCTCAACAAGTAGCAGCTAATACCCCCTTCTCTCTATTTGACGATGAAACCCCAGCCTCGAATATTACCCCATCCCCTAGCATCGCTGCAAGTTCCACTCCCAATCTCTCTGATGAACTCCAAGGATTCCGCAATGCTATGGCTGAACAGAACAAGATCCTAGCTGCAATAAAACAGCATTACAGCCATTGGAAGTACCGGAAGGCCCATGGGAGACAGTGGGAGTTGACCTGATCACACAATTACCAGAATCTAATGGTTATGATGCTATCCTGGTATGTGTTGATCATTATGGGAAACAAATTCACGCACTACCCTGTACGACTACCATTACGGTGGAGGAGATGGCAGACCTGTATTATAGGGAGATTTTCCGACTACACGGGTTACCCCTCCAATTTGTATTGGATCGAGGACCTCAATTTGCAGCGGTGCTCATGTGACTGCTTCTCAAGCGGCTGGGGATCAAATCCTCGCTTACATCGGGATACCACCCACAGGCAAATGGACAAACAGAACGAGCTAACCAAGAGGTAGAAAAGTTCCTTCGCCTGTTTGTAGGAAGACGCCAAGATGACTGGGCTGAACACCTACCAATGGCTGAGTTTGTCATTAACTCCAGAACACACTCAGCACATGGACTGGCCCCTTTTGAAGTCGGATATGGCTACCTCCCACACTTCAACATTCCAGTCGGAAGGAGGACAGGGAACCAGAGTGTGGAGGAAAGGTTAGAAGTTTTAAAGGAGGTTTGAAAAGATGCGGGAGCAGCACTACACCTGGCAAAAAGGCACATGGAGGAGGGATCAGGGGGTACAACTCCAAAGTACAATGTGGGGGACCTAGTGTGGTTGAGCGGTGAGGACTTGGATCTAAAGTTGTCAAGTGAAAAATTGGGAGACAGACAGCTGGGCCCTTTTGAAATAGTTCAGAAAATTGGGCGGGTTAATTATAAATTGGATCTTCCTCTCTCCTTATCGCGCATTCACCCTGTTTTTCATGCCAGCAAACTCTATCCGTGGAAAGGGAACGATGTTAACAGAGAACGACCAGATGGACCAGGACCAGTGGAACTGGAGGAGGATGATTGTCGCGAAGAGGTGACAGTGAGAGGGCAAAGCGAGAGCAAGACGAGAACGAGAGGCCTTAACACAATCTAGTCCGAGTAGACCAAGTTAGATTAGAATAGTAAAGAGATACAAAGCATACCTAGTCCGAGTAGACCAAGAGGTCAAGATGAGGACTAGGTTACAGGATGAGAGTTTAAATACTGTACTACAGAGATTGGCGATGTGAAACTAGGGCTAAGGGTCTACAGCACTACTAACGCATGTTCGGGAAAGATTATGGTAAGGCTATGGAAAGGCTACGGATAAGTATGATCGAAAGGGAAATGAAAGAAAGGTGTAAACGAGGTGTAAAGGTGCGAGGCAGCAATAAGGCTGCGCACACTATGTAGTTAAGGTTAAGGTTTGAAAGTAAGGTTAAAGGAAATGGTAAACAGGAACATACAAATGTAAATGTCTAAAAATAAAGGAAAAATGAATATTAGTAATCAGAATAAAATGTTTGTATTTAATCTTCATGACATTACCCCCCTCCTTAGAGTCCATCGTCCTCGATGACTATATTCTGGGTGCCTCTGGATGTTTCTTGTGGAATGCTGTAATTGATCGTTTAGCATTTGTGAGATTTGTTACCGGTTCCCATGAGTTGTGTCCATCATCATATCCTTTCCACTTCACCAAATATTCGATCCTCCTCCATCTGATCCGATTATCTAATAACTTTTCCACTTCATATTCTGGTTCATCTTCTTCCTCTAAATAGACTGGTTCCGGTTCCACTTCCAATTTCCCATTGACGATATTGCCTTTGAACAGGTAGAGCTTGTCGATATGAAAGACAGGGTGTATTCGTTCTAGGGATCTAGGAAGATCCAGTTTGTAGTCTAGGTTTCCGATCTTTTCGATGACTTCGTATGGCCCGAGTTGTCGGTCTCCTAGCTTTTCACTGGAAAGTTGGAGGTTGATGTCTTCGGCACTAAGCCAGACATGATCTCCGACTTTAAACTGATGTGCCTTCTTCCTTCCTCATTCAAAACCTTCTTTCATCTTCCTTTTTGCCAAGTGCAAAGCTGCCCCTGCATCTCTCCTTGCATCTCTCAACACTTCAATCTGTTGTTCTACACTCGCATTCCCCGTTCTCCTTCCTACTGGGATGTTGAAGTGTGGTAAGTATCCATAGGTAACTTCGAAGGGTGCTAGGCCGTGAGCTGAGTGGGTTCGGGAGTTGATTACAAACTCTGCCATGGGTAGGTGTTCCACCCAGTCGTCTTGCCTTCGGTTTATGAATATCCTTAAATACTTTTCCACTTCTTGGTTTGCCCTCTCTGTCTGTCCATTTGACTGAGGTCGGTATCCCGAGGTCAGGGTCGATTGAATGCCTAGTCTTTTGAGCAGCACTCTCATCACTGCAGCTGCGAATTGAGGGCCTTGATCGGAAATCATCCTAAGTGGTAATCCATGGAGTCAAAAGATCTCTTTGTAATATAGATCGGCCGCTCCTTCCGCTGTGAGGTTCGAGTGACAGGGTGCGGTGTGTAGCTGTTTGCCGAAGTGGTCTGTACAGACCATTATGGCATCATATCCTTGAGATTTTGGTAGTTGTGTGATTAAGTCCACTCCTACAAACTCCCAGGGTCCGTCAGGGACTTCCAGCGGTTCCATCACTGCTCTCGGGTGTCTCTGTAGCTTCTTCCTCATGCAAATATCACATCCTTCCACGAACTTCTCTATGAACGCTCTCATCGACGGCCACCAGGTCGAAGGTTGCGTGTTTCCCTCCATGTCCTGCAGTGGGTGCATCATGGCACTGTCTCACCACCTCTTTCCTTAATTCCTCTTCTGGTGGAACGTACACCCTTCCTCTATGATAGATTAGCCCTCCATCTTCTTCCCATTCTGCTATTCCATCTGCTAGTTTCTTCAGTCCTCCCTTCTTCAATTCCTTCAACCCTTCTACTACTTCTGCTTCTCTTGTAGTGGCTCGACGGATTTTTTCTTCCAACGGGTTGCTGAAATGAGATGTGGCTAACTTCACAAAGTGTTCAGGCTGTAGGACCGTCTGCTTGGTGTTATCCTCCTCATCTGAGACATGGTGTAGTGGGGAGCGAGATAGGGCATCGGCTAAGACGTTGGTCTTGCCTGGTCTATGTACTAATAGGAAGTTGAAGTTGGCTAGTTTCAAGGCCCATCGAGCCTGTCTCCTACTTAAATCCTGGGCTGTCTTCCAGTAACGCAGATTGTCGTGATCCGTAATGACCTCAAAGGGCTCAGGGAGTCCTTCTAGATAGTGCCTCCATTCTTTCAAAGCTTCGATAATCACCAGCATTTCTCGGTCATGGATCTCATAGTTCCACTGGTGTTCGTCCATAGAGGTGGATTGGAACGCAATTGGGTGCCAGAGTTCGTCTTCGAGTTTTTGCATGATAACTCCTCCAGTGGCAAAGCCTGAGGCATCTACGTCAATACGGGTTGGCCGGTCTGGGTTCCACAGCGTAAGTATCAGAGCCGAGATAAACCTATCCCTTAGTTCTTCAAAGGCTCGTTGCTGCTTGGGCCCCCATTGGAATACCACTCCTTTCTTAGTGAGGTCATGCAGAGGCCTTGCTACATCTGAGAAACCCTGTATGAACCTTCGGTAGAAGTTGGTGAACCCAATGAAGCCCCGCACTTCTCGGATACTCTTGGGCACCGGCCATCTCTTCACGGCTTCTACCTTGGCTGGGTCCATTCGCACTTCCCCACATCGGATCACTAATCCCAAGTATTCAATTTCCTCTTTCTCGAATTTGCATTTCTCAGGCCTCAAATATAAATCATATTCTTCTAACCTTCGAAGTACCTCCCTCATAATCTCCCTATGCTCCTCTCTGGTGCTAGTGAAGATGAGGATGTCGTCTAAATAGACAGCTACTTTCCCTTCCACAATCAGATCTCCGAAGATCGAGTTCATGAGGGTCTGAAAAGTTGCAGGCAAATTGGTCAATCCAAAGAACATAACCTTGGGCTCAAATAACCCTTGGTTGGTAGCAAAGGCAGCCTTCCACTTGTCTCCTTCTCGAATCCTAATGTTATTGTACCCCCATCGCACATCGAATTTGGTGAAATATCTGGCTTCTTGGAGTCGGTTGATAATGTCTTGGACTAGGGGAAGGGGGTAGCGGTTTCGAATGGTGAACTCGTTAAGTTTTCTGTAGTCTTGTACAAAGCAAAGCTTTCCATCTTTCTTTTTGATAAAGAATACCGGGGATGCGATAGGCGATTTGGACGTCTGGATGTACCCCTTTTTTAGGTTGTCTTCTAGAAATCGCTCCAGCTCCTGCTGTTTGTTGACTGACATAGGGTAGACCTTAGTTTGGATGGAGGCTGGGGCTCCTGGAGTTAGTTCTATGGCGTGATCCCAGGGTTGATGAGCCGGTAACCGTTCTGACTCTTCTTCGGAGAACACCTTATGAAACTCTTGATATGCTTCGGGGATCATTTCTTCCAACGTCTTCTTCTCCTTTCCTTTGGCTGCTTCTTCCGCAATTTGCTGAGAGTACGCCACTCCGGCTGCACACCATACCTCATCTTCTAATTCTTCAATTACTCCTTCCCTCCTCCACTCCCTTCGCTGCTTTCGGTTGGCTTTGATTTTTACCAGGGTTAAGAGGGGCCCCTCTTCCTCCTCTTTTGTTGCTCTGGCTTTTATCTCTTCATCCGTTACCCATATTTCGTCTTCATCATAGACCTTATCGCTCCTCCCTCTTACCTGCAGCAATCCCTTTTCCCAGTCAATGTTTGGGTTTGCGGCTCTTAACCATGGTAACCCGAGGATCACGTCTTCTCCTCCTAAGTCTGTTACTAGGAAGTCCATCCATTCACTCATCTGGTCCACTGTTAATCGTAGGCTCGCACACCTATCTATTTTTCCTGCTCGATTCTCTGTTCCATCAATGTTGTAGATTGGTAGGGCTTTCTTCATTAGGAACGTGGGGATCTTATGCTTTCTTACAAACTCTTTGTCTAGGAACAACGCAGTTGCCCCACTGTCCACCATTGCTGCTGTTTTCAATTCCAATTCTTTTTCCTGTAGCCACACGTTGACTCTGTAATGCAAAGCGCCAGGCTTTATTTCGGAAGTCATATTTAGGGTACAGGCGTGTATAGAATCGTACTTAGAAGAAAAACGGAATTGGTCAAATGCAGTCGACACTCTCAGCGCAGCGGTACCGGGTGTCGTCTTTAAAAATCCTTTCGCTCTTTCATAAAAGCGGTAAGAATAGCAGTTTGTTGAGCCATAGCCTCTTTCAAGGCTTGGATCTCTTCGGTGGAGTTGTTGATGCAGGCTGAAGATTGGGAAGGGCCTGCAGTTGCGGCGGTGTTACTGAATAAGGAGAATGGTGTTTCTGTGTTAGTGGATACGCGAGCCCCTCCTCCTCCTGTCTTTCCAGCTCCTCAGTTCCTTTCCAAACCCATGTACTTGTCCTGGCAAACTCTTTCAACATGCCTGGTCCGAGCGCAGTAGCGACATTTCTCGCTTTTTATGCTGCAGTTTCCCCTGACGTGGTTTGGGCTTCCACAACCGAAGCATCTACCCCTCATTTCCCTCAGAAAGTCGTCTCGAGTTTTTCCGTTCCAGTTTCCTCCTCTTCCTCCCCCTCCATTTCCTACTCGAGTTGCGTCAACGTCCATGGCATTCGGGTCAGATCGGTGGTTACTGGTAGAGTTGTAAGTGGGGTCGTTAATAGGTATGTAGTCGATAGAAGGTAAAAACCAACTAAAACCACAAGTAGTGTGTAGTTCGGGTGTGCTTAAGTATAAAAATACTTTGAGTAGTGAATTTAGATGCAGAGCCTTCGGAGTGAACACCTGAGTGAAATAACTAGTACCGAAGGTAAACTAGTTGGACAGTTCTTTTAAATGTGACGTGTTTAAAGACAAAAGTCTAGGGAAATAGCTTCGGGTTGTGTAATAGCTTCGGATTTTTATAGTAGCTTCGGACTTTTGTATAGCTTCGGGTTTTTATATGACTTCAGAGTATGATAGAGCTTCAGATTGACTTCAAATAAAACTTCACTTCGCTTCAGTATGAACTTCGATAGAAAATATGCTTCGGTCGTCGCTTCGCTTTGGACAAACTTCGTATTTCTTAGCTTCACAAAAGTGATTTGTGCTCTGGACTCTTCTGTGTATTTCCCCCTGAACCAACTAGAGTACCACTAGTAACTATAGCCTTAGGAGATAATCCCGAAGCTGAGTACGTATGGGTGACTAGCTTTCTAACTAAGGTACCTACGGTATTTATGGGTTCAGGAAATATTAGATAAGTAAAACTGTACAGTTGTAAACCACGCTTCGGCAGTTGGACATGTCAGCGTAGCTGAGTCGATGCCTTCGGATAACTGGATTGCATTAGCTAAACCTTTGTTAAAAGAATAGGCTTTCCGAAGCTCATGAGAGTGTGCAAACAATTGCCTTCGGAGTATAATGACCATTACAGAGTTGATCCTTCGGTGAATGGAGTATGCGTAGGGTGCCAGTATAGCGTACCCTAGCATAGAGTTATAGACTGCTAAGGCATATTATAGTAGGAACTAGACTATAGTCCTTTGAATATAATAGGGGAAACGCGCAAATTAGTCTGTAGAACTATAACAGGCGTATCATTGTGTAAGGCGAGTTCGATTTCAAGAGCTCAGGATACAGCTTGGGACAGGGATTTGGGCTTTCCTTGGGCGATATTGATGCTCACCATGTGGAGCCTGACACTAGGGTTGAGCCCGCTGCAAAATCGTTCCATGAGATCTGCATCAGAGAATCCAGTTTGGGACCCAATGTCTTGGAACTTTTGGGCAAACTGGGCGACCGTCCATTTTCCCTGTTTCATCCCCTTTATCTGCTTCCTGGCTTCCGACTCCTCATCTAGCGACCCAAACCTCATCTTGAATTCTTTGACAAAGTCGTCCCACTTTCCATTGAAAGGGAACTTGACGCTGGGGTCACTGAAGGATCGAAAGATTTGGTCAGCATATCGTGCAGCCCAGTCTGCTGTGTCTTTGGTCATGTAGGAGAGGGCAGAGGCGATCCAGTCATACGAGGTTCGGATGCCTTCCTGTTTGCTAGCCCAGTTCTGGAAGAACGCAAGGAAGGTGCGAACATCACTACTCTTCCCTGTGAACAGTGTAGGTTTAGCGTTTGCATTCTTTTTGTCCTTTTTCTCCGTGATATCGGCTTGTCCAATGGAATGGGCAAGGCGAGTAACTTCATTCTGGAGCATGAGCTGTTGTTTCATCAGGAATTTGATGAGGTCATCTTTCGATAGGTCGTCCATGTTCTGGTCTCTAGGCAGGGGTGGAGAGTCGTCTCTGGGTTTCTTCGGGATCGGGATGATTTGGTGTTGGATTCCGTCTTTTTCGAGAGTAGTTTTGGCGGCAATGGATACTAGGGCTGCGTTCGGGCACACCTGTTCAGCACAGTTCCAGAATTTCCCATTGTTTCCGATGTGAAGGTGATGGGTCGTGTAGAGGTCTAATCCGTGTGGTAGGTTTACACAATCGTCGGACATGGTAGTTTTGGGTGTCGGTTACAATTACGAGGTCGGTCAACCACCTTACTCCTTTATAGGGAGTCTGGAATTACGTTTCGAAGCTCGTGTAGACGGGGGATGACCTTACGCAACAGTTCCTTGAACTGTTTGTACCTGCCCACCTGTGAGGCTCCTCACACAGGCTAGAGTTGACGGGCTTGTGGGCCCTTGGGGAGATGGGAAGGAAGGGATTGGGATACCAATGAGTATGACGTGTCTGCACAGGTCTCTTGATAGACGGGCACAGTAAAGGATCTTGACCTAATGTCGCGAAGAGGTGACAGCGAGAGGGCAAAGCGAGAGCGAGACGAGAACGAGAGGCCTTAACACAATCTAGTCCAAGTAGACCAAGTTAGATTAGAATAGTAAAGAGATACAAAGCATACCTAGTCCGAGTAGACCAAGAGGTCAAGATGAGGACTAGAAGTTACAGGATGAGAGTTTAAATACTGTACTACAGAGATTGGCGATGTGAAACTAGGGCTAAGGGTCTACAGCACTACTAACGCATGTTCGGGAGAGATTATGGTAAGGCTATGGAAAGGCTACGGATAAGTATGATCGAAAGGGAAATGAAAGAAAGGTGTAAACGAGGTGTAAAGGTGCGAGGCAGCGATAAGGCTGCACACACTACGTAGTTAAGGTTAAGGTTTGAAAGTAAGGTTAAAGGAAATGGTAAACAGGAACATACAAATGTAAATGTCTAAAAATAAAGGAAAAATGAATATTAGTAATCAGAATAAAATGTTTGTATTTAATCTTCACGACAATGATGAACCTGAGTATGAGGTGGAAGAGGTGTTAGACAGCAGGGTAAGGTGGAGACGCTTGGAATATCTGGTGAAGTGGAAAGGGTATGATGCAGCGCATAACTCTTGGGAACCCTTCACCAACCTACAAAATGCAAAACGAATAATCACTAGGTTCCACAAGAATCATCCAGATGCCCCAGTGTTCCTTAATCATCGAGGACGATGAATCTTAGGAGGGGGGTAATGTCACGAGCTCGTATTATTTTCATTTCTTTTCTTGTTTACTACTGTTTTACTCTGAAGCTATTACCTTCATCACAGACAATCAATCCAAGGGATCACTTCATGTTAACTGTATGTCCTACTTCCATTCTGTCATACTACTATTCCAGTTCTTTATCTTTCCATAATCTTTCCATAATCTTTCCATAACCTTTCCATAGCCTTTCCATAACCTTTCCTGAAACACACTGTGACCTGTATCTATTGTTGATGTCTTCTTCTCTTCCATCATTGCCTTCTCCCTGCCTTACCGCAGCCTCGTTGTTTCATTTACCCTATCACTGCCTCGTTACTGCCCTATGACTCCTTAGGTCTTCTCACTGCTTCACACTGCCCTACGTTGCCTCCTTCCTCTATTGATAGTCAACAGTATTTAAACCTTGTATCCTGTAAACCTAGTCCTTAGCTTGACCACCTGTCAATCTCGGACTAGGTGTGTATCCTTGTACTTGCTTTCCTGCCTCAATATAACCTGTCAATCTCGGACTAGATTCTTGAAGCTCTCCTGATTACTGCCCTACTGTGTCTACTTATCTAGTGTCGCTCTTTGTGACAGTAACTTGAAAGCTTTTTCTGAGAAGATTTAGAATACTGACTTCCATGGCATCAGCAGATACCTGAAAGTGTCCTTTCTGATTCTTTTCATAAAGATTCAGAAGCTCAGTTCGATCATAGTTGGAGTTTGTACCTAAACTGGCCAGAAGAGATGCAACTAGTCCTGCATGGGTAACTTTAAGGTGATCCCTTGTATCAAAATAATAGTAGAAAACTTGTTGACTTGTATCTTGCAGGCTTTTGATAGCCTTTGTGCTAATAAAGTGTCACTGTTTACTCTTCTTTGCTTAAAGCTGAATACTCACCACAGAAAGGTCTTTCCAGAGCCAGCTGAGAAATGTTTAATTCAAAGTGAACAGAAGCACATCCATAACTAACCTTTTCCTTGTAACCACAGTAAACGTCCATTGCTTCTCCACTGGGAAAATCTGTTATCTTGAACAAACCACACCCCAGTCCCCTCTGTTGTTTTATTGCAAGCTGTGACAAAGTTCAAGGAGGGGTTTGGTGGGTTGATCCACCCTTGGATTTCCCTAATCTTGGTTTCTGAGAATATCATATCAAAGTTGTGAGTACTTATCTTAGCAGAGTTATATTGACATACCTGGGGTTTGATATATGTGCTGATCTCCTTTCACAACATTGATGCTACTGTTTATCAAAGTTGAATTTAGAGCATTATTGAGGATCCTATATATAAATATAAAATTAGTCTTTACTGTGCCATTATAATTGATTTGCTACCCCATGGTGAGTTTGGTCAATAAAAGTTTGCTCATAAGCTAGCATGAGCAATGATAAAAGTGCCATGAAAATGTTCAGAGTTTTCCATTGGCTGATTTATAAGCAACTACCGGGAAAATTCATAGCATGTCATAACAACAAACATTGCAAATTTTGGATGCTCCAGGAAGCATAGGAAATGAAATATTATGGGATCATAATGTACTTCAATGGAATTACATACCCAATCTCGGACTGAGCACTGGCTTGTTTTATATTCTTGATAGACTCACTGGTAGCCAACAGAATGTCTGATAATCTGCCCAAAAACATAAGTCTAAGGTGAAGCATTCATATATTCAATAAATATACTCCATCCGATGCTTTGTTTCCAAGGTGTGACCAAGTGAATTCAAGCTCAGCATAATTTTCAGGTCTATTTCCCCTTGACTGTTTAAATAATTATCAGATCTTCTGTATAATCATAAAAGCATAAACAGACACACCTAGACCCAATTTCCATTCCAGGGTTAGACAGTGTCCACATATTGATGTCACAAATCAGGCAAGCGCATGTGATGCTCAGTTCATTTGGTTTGAACTTAAGGTTTGACCTTGGGACTTTGAGTTTGACCTTCCATACAATCTATACTTATCTTTCAGTCTCCGTTGGCCTTAAAGTGATTTGCAAACCACGTGAGATTTCTCACATGCAAGAAGAATTGTATGTTTTGCCATGACCTTAGAGATATCAGGTACGCAACTTTCTCAAGAACAAATTATTCAATTTTAATTGATCCCACAGTTTCCTAAAGTAATTCAAACATTGATATTTTGCTGTGAAATATTATATGCTATAAGAGTGGGCTCAAAATTTATCAAACTAGAGGTGTTTTGAGGATTCAAATCATTTGCCAAACAGATAGACATAACAGAGAAATTATGATGTATTTATTTAATAAAAACATTAAACTTGACAATCAATATTACCAAATGCTTCTTGTTACTTCAATTTTAGATACTTAGAAAAAGTGATTTTAGTTTTCATTGAATTTACAAGGTTCTTCCTGAGACATTTTTCAATCAAATGCCAATTGAAATTTCTAGATAATAGCTTCCTTTGTTTTGAAGGTATGTCAGTTTTAATACTGTTTAGTAAAATTGTTTGTTATGAGGCCGAATTTATGAGGACTCGTCCTTACTCAACCCAGTCGCTCAGTTGATCGGGGTTAGTTCCATTTGGTATATCACAGTCCCACGTGTGATTGTCATTTTCTGACTCTTAATCGGCCTCGTGCCGCGCGAAAGCGACAGCCCTATTGATGATATGACAGAGCAAGTTTAATGATGAGAGTCGGCATGTCAACAGTTTCTTTGTAGCATTAGCAACCCCTGAGATCTTTCGATAAAAAATGCATGAAACCATTATTCAAAGTAGAGATTCCAACAAATTATGGCCTTGTACCTGTCATGCACAAACAATGGCCCACTTCTTTCCATCCCTTTTTTATAAATCCTCATAAAATTGTCCTAGGACCATCAGATCAGATAGAAAGCAAGTAGGCCCAAAGATCATCCAGCTACAAAATCAGCAAGGGCAGCCTTTGCATCCAACTGTTTCTGACCGCTTCCAGCACGGGAAAATTGCAATTCTTTCGGCCACTGGTGATAAAAAGTCTAAGAATTATTGGATATCATGAAGTGTCCAACTAAATTACAGCAATGTTACATGCCATGTAAATATTTGTAGTGAATAAGTATTGTTACTGTCCACACCACAAGGTCCGATCTATTCAGTCCTCTTGCACTTCTGCTGCCAGCCTCCCCTTCAGAAAATTCTTCTTCACCCTCCTTTCATCATCACACAGGCGAATATTCTGGGGGGTGATCATGTACTACTGGTAAACTATGGTGTCCACGTCTAGGCCCATTTTGGGCTTGGGATAAGACCGCGTTCTCAACTTGAGACCGTAAAAGCTCTATGTGTGTTTGTATGTCTGCTAATGCCGAATGAGGTGAATTTGGCTGATTCGGTGAATGGGGTGACTGAGTAGAATTCGGGCTTGTGGGACTCGTTTGATTTTGATTTTGACTTTGTCGAGAGCTATTATTCTGAGTTGTCTGTGTGTGATTCGTAGTCCCCGATGAAGACGAGGCTCTTGTGAACCTTCGGGAGCGCTTTTCGTTTAATGGTGATACTAGACCCCCTGCTTGAGGAGGCGAGCCTGCAGCCACCGTCGTGTTGGAAGCTGAAGTAACATTGATTAGATCAATAAAAACTTGAATGACAAATGCGATTCCCGGAAAATACCTTGACCATAGAAGGGATCGACCCTCCTGATATCTGAATCAGGCCCCCGACTATGACGCCGTTTCAAATAACAGACAAGCACAAAGCAAGAAAACACTAAAAGAGCTATCCCGCCGAGTGTACCGCCGACTACCGCTCCGATTGGTTTTGATTTCTGATTTTTACTGCCATTATTGTCACTGTTATCATCATCATTAGAGTTGTTGTTAGCTTGAGTACTGGTCGAATCGACAGACGTTGATGTGGATGAGGATGAAGGTCTAGCAGAATTGGAGCCGTGATCTGTCGCTATGGTCGATAACTGAGTTTGTGTTTGCGTCCCCGGAGAGCTACTGTTCTCACTTGTACTGGTACTGACACCGGAGCCACCGCAGTTTACGTCGGTCGCTGATTTCAGCAAGTATGTAAGTCAAAGTCAATCAGAGTCACGCAACTCGAGAAAGTCTGAATATGAAGAAGCACAGAAAAGAAATCAAACTTATATGTTATTGAAGGGACTTACAATTCAAGATTTGCAGCGCAAACGTCGCGCCTGATCCAGTGTTATCTATCACCGTGCTTTTAAAACGATCGAGTCCTGCTAAAGATTGGGCAGCAAGTTAGTATAAGTATCACTAATATGAATTAAACATAGTGATCCTCAAGTTGAGAGAGATGGCTTGAGTCCATTCTAGTACTTACCTCCCGGAAGATCGAAATCGAAAGAAGTGTTGTTACTGTTATTCTTAGTGCCAGTGCCTACGCCGCCGTTCACCGTAGATTTTGGAACGAGTCTACCAAGGGTATGTTCTTTGTATTAGTATATTCTTCTTCCGAGAAGTGACGAATTTCGCTGACTGGACGCATAAGTAAAGGAAAAGTTCTAAAAATCAAAAGGAAATTATACTACGTACCTGGATAGCAACGGTATACGGTGCTTCATATGAGTGTCAGGGAGTCGATCGATAAACTCCTTAGTCGTTACTTACCATTATCACCATCCCAGCGTAAACTGAACGTTCCGGGACAAGCAAATTGCTCACTGCAAGTGAGTTTGAGTCTTAGTACTAGCCTTAATATCGTTCTCGAACGTACTTATTGAGAAATTGAATGCCAATGACAAATAAATTCGGATGGAGGGAGGAAAAGAACAAAAACTTGAAGAGACTCGAAAAAGAGAGGAAGTTGGACTTGACGGGCATCCGGCGCCACTTAGTGAGAGAGAGAGCAGCGCCAGTTAAAGGAAGGGATTGACGGGTGAATCACGAGGTGGATACGCCTATATGTACCATTATGAGACCTTTTTTTGGATCCAGTTGATGAGACTTTGACATGAGGGCCTGATTCTCGACCTCGAATTAGACTTCGACTTCTTTAGCCACTTGAAAGGCTAGATCCATGATCAACGTCGGAAGTTTCAAGATTTGAAAGATGATGCTGGAACACGGTGCCCAGACGGGATGTACTCATTACCCGTATTCATTGGGAATGGAAGGCACTATTACTGATGTAATTGATAAATTATCATCAAGGGAAGTTTACAGAGGAGAACTCCCATGTCTACTGTCAGGATTTCAAGAGGGAGATAGATGGGCAGTATATCGATGGAGAATCAGGCAACGATCAAGGCCGGTAGCAACTGAGGTGATCACGGCTGGCAGAAGGTGTAGGGTGTATCCGGAGCCTATACTCTGGTCAGTGGGGAAAGTGCCTATCACCGTGCATGGTTCAAACATTTGATCGATCTTCAAGAATAGAGAATAGATCCAAGGCGAACTATCGCACACGATGAAAACATTGACAGTAGCGCCTCAGGCTTTTGACTGTCGGAATCAGCCAATCGCAATGAGTTGTCCCGGCGGCACTGTAACAGCTCGTAGCCCTGTTTTGTGTTGTTAATATCGAGCAATGAATAAAGCTTGGCAACTTGAAAAGCTTGGAGTGATTGATCAGAGTGGCTCCTACGTCTTGTCTTTTTGAGGAAGAAAGGTGTTCAAATCATGATGGTTGCGGGGTCCTCTGCGATTTGGGCGAGTAATTGTGAATCAGAAAAACTGTTGATGCTGCGAGAGTATCAGCTATGCCGCGAAAGAACGTATTTACCGCGACGGGCAGAGGACCGAATTGAGCGAGGTTTCCCACACAGGTTTTTCGGCTGTCCGCCTTCTCTCTTTCTGTCTACTAGTACACTTCTCCATTGTCCAACGACGCTAGGCCATTGTGATACTATCAATAATACCTACCCCGGAATGTAGCCTCTGTCTCTACGCTAGTACAACTTCGATCCGCGTCGGAAATGTCCGAACCCATCATTCATCCTACTTTTTCTCTTCCACCAAGCCGTTCTCTCCATACATATCTGAGGTCTCATCTAAGATTGCATGAAACGCCTTGTACCATCCGACAATCACGAGCAACATCGATTCCGCTATTGGTTTCTTCTGGATAACATTCCGTTCATGGAGATTTGGGTATGGAGCCAGTGCTGGGGTTGAGCTTCAGGTTGGGCTATGTAGGGCTGTGGGCGTGATAAGGAGGTTGTTGATGATAGCAAATGATATAATAATGATGAAGACTGCGAGCTATTGCCAGTTCGTGTCGCAAATTTTGTGGTTTTGCTTTCGTGAGTGTTCTCTGGTTTCGTTCCTTCAACACTCCTACTACAGCTTGCGTCACATCTCAGTACTCCACCTTTGCATCAATATCATATACTGAGATTATAGGTCTCTAACCATTCGACACGCCTGCGCTGTTCGTGTTTCTTTCTCCCTATATCTTCCACCTTGGATGAAGTCCCAAAGTCAACGTTTCCACCTTCGGAGTCAACAACTATATTGCCATGGTCTGACCGCGGACGGGCGGAGAGGAATATATCTGTTTGTTAGAACGGATTTTCAGAAAGACAGCAAATAGATTAACCGGGTCAAAAGTAGATTAGAGTGCGTTTGGAATCTGGATTGGCGCCGTGAGTTATTCTCTTTCTCTTTCTCCTCTTTTCGGCCTCTTTCGCTCTTTTTCTGTCATTTTTCTTTCCTCTTTGTGCAGTCATTGTGCCTACCCGACCGCCTTCAAACAGACTTCGCACAACGGCTGATTTTACCCTTCTACTACCGCTCCGACCCGTCTAGTGCAACATCGTACCCTCTCAATGGCTATCCGACTTCTTCACAGTCGTGTCTACTGCCTTGAAAGCTCGCGTATTTCAGTAATATACGAGGATCGAGAGCTTTGCTTCGCGTCGAAGTTTCTGGCCACGTCATCTTTGGGCTCTCCGGCTTTATGACGTTTTCTCTGGCTGGCGGTATCGGTTTCAGGACCAGCGCTCAGGGCGAGAGTAACTGGGAAGAAGTCGTCAAAAACAACTCAAGAACCAGGCTGTGGGACTAGTAAGGCCGGGGCGTCGAGGACTTGTTCTTGTTCCATTTGCTTGACTAGTCACGGAGAAGACATTTGGCACACTGGTCTCTTATACATCATTATTTCTTACCATGTGAATTGACAGTTTTTGCACGTACTATTTAGCTTGACCTCAAATACGCCGCGCAAAGCGATGACCCATTTATTCGTATACAACAAGGGAGAGGACAATCTAAGCATACATATTTGGCCATTTGGACCTGAAATCTATTCATACGAAATCCAGATTCAAGACACAGTGATAGCTAAAGTGGCTGGCCATCCAAATATGTCACCCACGGAGAGAATCGGCGAGGAGGAAATATCTAACGGAACCATTTTAAATGGCTTGCTATTAGAAATAAGAATTTAACTTACCGTGTCAATGTCGTCAACCCACGAGTCGGATGAACAAGAACGACGGATTGCATAGCTTGACTTTTCTTCTCCATTGACTCGTAACTTGAAACTGAGAAGTGCACTCTTTCCTAGTGTCAATGTCATGGATTCAAATGCAATTATCAGCTTCTCTCGCAATTGTCTTTCCTCTTGTTCCCTCTCCAAGTTCTCTGATATTGTGTATATGTCTATCTCAGCTGTAAAATCCTCCATAGACCCCTCAAGCATTCTCAAGGTTGTGAGAATCCCGTTAGTCAATCTGTTGAATACCTGATAGGTTTCAGTTAGGGTAGAATATGACTTCACAATTATACTCACATCATCCAGTCCAAGGAATATTGCGGCAGAAAAGGAATATCGGCGCAGACTCGGACACAGTCGGGCAAGACACCCATCTGCGAGTGACAGAAACATCAGGTAATTGACATGGAGCTCTTGAATGCCCCCAATAGCTGAAGTCATCCCCAAATAATCGAGTGATAGATTACTATCGTGAGTAGCGTACGCAGCTGTTTTTAGAATAGTAATGGGACGACCTGGAAGTATTTTCGAGGAAAATGTCCAATCTGCTGCATCAAGTGACGTTAAATTTGGCAATGCCTCTTTGCCGAGAGGAAAAGAGCTGTCAAGGTGACCAGCGGTAAATCCCGGCCCGAAAAGATACCGTAATTCTGTCTGAAACGCCAGAAATTGGATAACATCTTGTTCAAGTGAGAATCCGCACTGGAAGGTTTTTAATCGAAATGGGCAATCTCCTATGGTTGGAAGCACCCAGTATCCGTGGACTCCATACAACAGTGAAAGATGCTGGAGCGCAGGAAGGTGTTTCAGAAGCTTCTGTATTTCTTCCCAGTGATTCAGTACAGACACTCCTTCTACTGGACGACTGAATCGCTTTCTATAGTCAAAGTATCCTGGACCAACACCTCTAATTGACAATGCTTTTACTTGGGAGAGGTGTGGAGAGATGGATAGTCCAGGAAGAATTCTTTCGGCTGATGCATCCATCACTTCAATCGTTCTATACAGAGCCTTCAAAGCGTAGGGTGTGAGCTCTTTATTGAGGGTACAGAGTCTAAGAAGTGTGGATGTGTCTGAGACGAATTCCATCACAAGAATGTACACGTCCAAGGGGAGAATCAAACTCGATGCGGCAGAGTTTGGGGTGATGCCATACCGAGATGCAGCAGGAAAAAGTTGCATTTGCAAGGAGGGACAATTCGATAGATGCACAGACCTCCTGGCTGCCCTAATAAGAGGCGCAAGAGTGTTTGACCAACGTCGAAAGGATTTCATGGTGGTGATTCGTGTCGTAGCTGCAATTCTGCTTGCATGGCTGAACAGCCGAAGCAACCGGCGATCATGACGTTGCTAATCAACAGCATGAACCTTGTAATCAGATAGAATACACTTTATACAGTTCAAACTGGGGAAAGGTGCCGCTGCGTTGCACGGCAAGATACGAGGCCTACCTATTATTTCTGGTCCTTAGCAATTCCTCAGCAGAATTGATATTAATTTTGGATATATCAAAGTATCATTGACTTCCTTTCAATTTTGTATGTTTAACTGGTAAAATCTCCTGTTGGCAGCGAAATTTTAAAATAGTCACTTCATTTTCTCTTAGTGTGGATTGTTTAGATTTCCAGCTTTCATACTCTGATGTAATATAGCAACATAGACAATTTTTGGACAATCCCCAGTGATAATCCCTCCTTTATTTTTTTCAGTACTCTTTCTAAAGATCAATGTGCAGCAAGTATCTCTGTTTCACAAAACTCAGCTCTAACAAGGCTTGAAATTGCAACTGGCATTAGTCACATTTCAATTCAACTTTTTGCAAACAGTTTTATTCAGGTTTACTTAATTGCTAGTAATACAAGAAGAGTGCTCCGAGTTGATTATAACATCCTTCTATTATTTTATCTCTTGAAAGTGGTAAAGTGCCATTCATAACATAGCTACTCTCTGAAGACATTGAGCAATGACATATTTATGATTTGTCTCTATATAGAAATACAGAATAGGTGCAGTTACTTATTCAGACCATGAGGGTTTCAAAAATAATCAGCAGTTATAAAAATCTTAAATCTTAAAATACCCCTTAATGAAGAACATCACTAATAAGTTAAAGTGTTGTGGGTCAAGTGATCTTGGGGTAAATAATACTTGGACTAACTGGGGATTGAACTCAGGACCTCCTGGACATATACCAGTAGCTCTCACCACCAAGCTATTAGTCCATTAGATATCAATCAAGTAGTGGTTGTTTGGCACAAGTAGAGGATTTCACTTGTATACTAGGAATGCCTATGCTAGTAATTCCAACATAAAGCCTCACTATGTTGGACTTGATTGAGGTCTCAATGATGACAACTGCAAATTTCAGGATGAAGAAATGGTAACTCTCATTTGTGTTCAGGCTGACAACTTGAAACACTATTAATCAAAAAAAATTGTTAGCCTTTACAAATGGTATGCAACAGCCATTTTTGACTTTTTGGTATCATCCTCGCACATGTATCAGCTTTATTTTCTTTACAATTTCAGGGTCCACTCTTCTGTTCAACCAGCACTGGTCTTTTCGATGACAGTGATGCTGTATGCTTCAATTCATTTTTTGAGATGGAATGAATGGCTAGATTTAGAAGTCTTGGTGAACTGTGTTTCTCCATACAATTGAACCTTCATAGTTATTAATCACTGCTTATTATGAGGCCGACTTTAGGAGGACTTGTCCTTACTCAACCCCGCCGCTTAGCATTCCATGCCCGATCTCCATTTAGTATATTGGAATCTTATCAATTTACTTTATGCTCTGAGCTGCCGCTAATGCCGATTTGTTAACAAATAGACGGCATTACCTCTTAAGCTTCAGAGCGGAGGATAATCAGCCTCGTACATGCTGTGCGAAGCGACGGCCTTCTTCTTTTATACCTCAGTAAATGCAAAAGTGCGTTGAACAGTAGAAGCTTTGTGCCGAATTGCCGAACAGCTTGCGGTACGTCGGCTTGTATATCAACTGCGATGCCATAGACGATCCAGGTACAGATGGAACACAACTTTTGAATTGCCGGTTAATTATCTCCAACCTATAGGCTATAAGGCCGAGTTTGCCGCGGCACCGCAGCGTGGGTAAATGTGCCCGTGGGAAATCTGAAACGTCGTTGTAAGTTAACTCAGCCTATTAAAATAGGCCTCGTAACTTCGCACTTTCCAGCAGCTGCATAGTTCTTCGTAAAGCATAATATTGCTATCCACTCGGCGGGGCCGCTCTCACTTCGTACTGCTTTTTATGATTAGCAAGCTGGCGGCTGCTTCCTCAACTGAGTTTTCCGCTACTACATCCACCGCTGTGTTGTCAGCCTTTCATTGAATACATTATACAATTGTTAGACGGCGCTGTTTCCAAGGGTATTCTGTTGAAGGGGCACCGAGATGTTTAATTTCATAGTATCTAATATCGTTTCGTGCTGATAGCCTGCTGTGTTCCTGGAATAATACATCAGGACATTTCAAAGATAAGGGCATTTTTTTCGAGATCATCTGGTGGGTATATTGAAGACAACCAATATCTTCTAATCCGAGAACTTGAGGATATTCAATGCTAATAAGTTTAAAGCGTATATCATGATCAGTAGATCATGGGAGGAGTATTATCTAGAAACTTGTCTTTCTCAATGTTAAGTTCGAGTGCCACAAAAATGTTTACATTGTGATCTCTTGAAGAGTACCAGGATATCAACATTGAGTAAATCTCGGGAGCGCTCATCATTTTATTTCCATCCAACCGGCACTCACTGCTATACCAACGAGTCGGAATACTGTAAACGATACTGAACAAAATCCCGAGGCGATTCAGTAACTGAATAAGATCAGTATTTGACCCGGAATACTTCTCCTTGCCCATAGTGACACGAGATTGGATAGACACAGGATTGTGGCTAGAACTAGTATCAGAATTTGGATAGACAGAGAGATTTTTTTGAGGGTCCCTGACACATCATTGAAAATTTTGGTGATGCCGCCTGGAGAAACTTGAATGTAGTGTCCTAGCAGAAGTAGCCACCATAGCCTTTGTGCGCGCGTCCAATGTATAAGGAGGCTGGCTATTCAGTTGCTCACTCAGATAGGTATATAAGCTCAACAAAAGGCTTGAAACTACAGTTAGCTGGTCTATCAATCATCAAAGACGCTGGTCGTCTGAATTCTTTCATTATTTCCCTCTTAGAAATCAATTTCTCTAGGCAATCACTAAGGTATGATGGCGAAATTTCAGTTTTCGTGAATTTCACTAATAAATAAGTTTGTTGTCGCAGAATGCATTCTATTGGATATATCCTCCTTTTCTCAGCTGTCTTGATCCTCCCGTCGTCCGCGGCGCCAGCCTCGGCCCCAGTGAAGACGACAAAGATCTCAACAAGCCGCTCTTCCCCCACGTCCTCTTCCTCAGCACACAGGGCCTCTAGTACTAAAGTCCCTGTTCCGAACAACAGCATCAGTGTTGAGTGTCCCGTCAATTCGACACTTTCACACCATGAACTGGTCTCCCGGGGTTGTGTTTCCTCTAAACATACAGACGATCATTCTGCTATTGATCCATCGCATATTTCAGGGCCAGTTGGCGATAGACCTGACGTGCCCACTCGACCCGCTCTCCTAGATCAAGTTCCCTCCATAGATGATTTTATCCACGAATCTGTCTGCAAAAAGGGAGATGGGAAGAAGTACATGTTCTGGACCAATGATGCCATGGAAGGCCAAAATCGGTATTACAGAACATGGGCAAGGGGAAACCATCGAACAGAGATGCGGGATTGCTGGAGTACCGAAACATTTGCACAAGTTGATGAGTATATGCAAACTGATGAACAAGACAAAAGAGCTTATAGCACCGAATTTTTCACGAGGTGTTCTATTGCATTTGCTCGAATTGCTTCTGGGGATCTGGTTGTCATCTCAAAGCCAGTGCAAAAATATCGGCTCGAGAGCTCTGATGACTTTTCATGGCGCCAAAATGATGAATATTGGAACAGGGAATATGCTGAACTTAGGAAGAGGTCATCTCAGCCTAATGGGGATTCTTTGAAGAGTTTGACTCGAATTGATATTAATGATAAGGCACAGCCGATTGCTCAGAAGGAGATTTGGAAGCTTGCGAATGGTCCTCTTCCACCAATGACATCGTCCTAAAGGGGATCGCATAATGAGCATTAGCTGTGCCGGACGAACCGTTACTGGTAATTCTGGACCCCTACTTATTAGTAATTTTCTGAAATATATATTGGGTTGATGATTAGTATTCGATGTTCAAAATCATTGTGGGATTCGAAAAAACTAATCTATTCTTGCGATAATCATACAAAACCAATGAGCAGTTGAGGAAAGGAGAAAATATTTGGAATGGCGACCAATCCTGAATCCAGTTAGACAACATACTGAAGATCCCCAGGTTTAGGATGATCCCTCATAGCATATGAATCTGTCTCTACATCTACTGATGCCATTTTCCTTTTTCCGGTTTCCCTCGAAGCTTTGTTTCTTTCCAAGGCTTCAGATGCTTCAGAATAGCTATGAGCAGTAGCGAACGCCAAGCTTTGAATGCCTGGTGGATTCACACCTGCCGATCCGTGGCTCTGTAGATCTGAGATATAAGATATGACTGGATTACCACCGCGGATGCTCTTACGAGCGTTCAAAGATGCTAGAAAACTGTTCACATATACTAAATCAATGGATGTCAATTGATAACTCTAGAGAGGATAAAATGTTATGAGCGCACAATGAACTGCAATATAGTCGAGAGACAAGGCAGAGATGCTGTGGGGGTTAATCAGATGCAAGATGGTCTGTACAAGGCCAACAATTCTAATAATCTCATTAGGCACATATGGTATAAAAATTTAAGTACTCACGTTGTCAAAACAAGCCTGTTAACGGCGTAGATTATGATAGTCCTGACTAATTTTATGGACCTAAAAATGTGAATAGACTTCAGATGAGTTGACGTTACTGAGACTACATGTGTTAGCACATACGGAGCAAAGTGCACTTGCGCATCAAATAAAATCAAGCAAAGGGATGCTGTGGTTGCTATATCTGATATCATCCTAAGTATGCGTAGTGGAACCAAGAGCTTGGGAACCCATGGAAGTATGTCTACGATTGAAGAAGACTGGAACCTTTGGAGATTTGCAATGAGAAAGAGGCTTTCAGAATTTGAGAATCATATACTCTTTAGCAACAAAGCCTGGATGTGATATTTAGCATATATTCACATACTTGGAAAATGACCTACCAGTACCCAATGCTAAGTATTACACTATTAGTAAGTCAAAAGCACCCCATGATATAAGAGCAGATACCTACCAAATTGACTAAGAATGCAGACCGCCTATATATTTTTCCTTTGTTAATGGAATCCTACGATTTCTAGGGAATAGACTTACGAAACCAGTTATCAAAACATATCTTCCCAGACCAGGTTTCATCACTACAGAACGATCTTCAGTGGAAATTTGGTCATCTCGACACCCTGCAGCCTTACAATGGTAGATCGTCTTTGCGAAAAAACTGAAAGAATAGCCCTAATTAACATTTCCGAGATATCGAGAATCTTGACTAACGCTTGAACGAAAACAATTATGAGATACTGCGAAAAGCATATCAGTACAGCTATTTTCAATGCATTGAGACAAGATCTACGCACATTTCCAATCGCGCCGGCCTATTTATATGCGATGCATAATTAGCAACGTCGAATTGTACTCAGCTTGATTGAACTCAGCAACACACTAGAATGGACCAGGACACTGATCCAAGTACTGATGGATTACCGTAGCTGACCACCTACCAACTTGTAGATGATTCGGTAAAGAATTTCAATATATAAACGACCTACCAAGAAACGGTGTACTAATATACATACTACCACACAGATTTAGCATAACATGCAATCTATTGAAGAAGAAACGACTCACAAAATATTGTCATTGTCGTCGATAGAGTTCTTCAAATTGGAGTTTAGAAAGCTTAAGGATATCACAAGCTCAACGGTATGACTTAAGACATACGATATGAGTAAAACCTATAAGCCATCAAACCAGAAGGATCAGGAGAACAATCGATCTTGCATTCCTTAATTGGGTCTTCACCAGTAGTTTAATCCACCTCGCATCTTTAGAATACACCAAGTAGTACATGTATGTCTTTATTCAAATTTTCAGTAAAATTCGAACGGCTATTCTTTGAGCACGTACCTGGAGCACGGATATTCCATAAAGAAAGATTGCAACAAAGGCACAAATCAAAGTGCCTCCTAGTTAATGGTCATTTGCACATGCGCAATTCTTAATCAGAAACCAGCGATAAAGATGACGGAAACAAATATACCAAACGACGAACTGAAATCACTCTGGGAAATGGGCATCGGACGGCCGGAAGATAGTTCAGACATGATTTGAAGAGGGTTAGAAGACATTGGTTTTGATGGACCCGAATGTCACGGTGATTCAGTCGCTTCAGGTGTGATACATATACTGTTTGAACATAACTCGTCCACGAAGAAGTTCAAGTTGAAATAAAGTCACGCCATGTTTCAAACTTTGATCTCAAGCACAGTCCGTAATGATATTGTGTTGAATTACAGCCCGATCAAGGCTGCAGGTGAGAGAATTCGTGCCGTGTCTGCTACCTTTCTATGCGAATTTTCGTCAGTTTCGCAGTCATCCTCCCGCTTCTGATCCAATCAATCAAACAGTCGTCCCGTCGTGAGTATTCGATTGCTTTAAATAGAGGTTCATGGAGATGCTTATCTTCACAATTTTCCGTACATAAGGGCTAGCCTTCCTAATGTATCGCCACATCAATAGGAATGACCATCATGATGAGATTTTTAACTGGTTCCAGTGTGATATAAAAATAACGTCGGATTCGGCATTGACTGTAAACTGATTGGAAGCCTCTGAGAGCGTTGGGAAAAATTAACCAGCACCGGCAATAACAAGCCAGAGCTGCGTCCAAAACAAGGGGTAGACTGCTGAAACAATTTTTTGACATCTAAAAATGTCAATAAGCAACCAAAAATAAGAGAAGTGGTACCGTTTAGTATCGTGGTTACGAGACCATAAGCCGTAAGCCGAGTCATAACATTCTTGCAGTGTTATGATGTGAGATGCCTGATTCCAGAGTCTAGTAAGGACGATTTATGAGATTCGTCGAGTTGCCGAATGGGAAACCGGGCCGATAGCAACAAGTTGAATTTTTCTTCATTTATTCGAAATTATGTTCCCAACTGTCGATGACCTCCTGCGAACGCCAAAGCTATCACTTGATTCGGTCTTGTTTCGGATCTGGATCGTCTCTCCTACGTAAAAGATCCGACTTTCTAATATCTCTCATCATCTTGTCACCCATGAAAGTCGCCCTCGCAGGAGCCTCAACAGGAGTCGGTTGGCATATCGCCGACGCCATTCTAGCCAGTGGAAGACACGAGCTGACCATTCTCAGCAGACACGAGATTACCGAATTCTCTTCACGAGGCGCCAACGTTATCATTGTTTCCTACGACACTACAGACGCGCTCATACATGCCCTTTCTGGCATTCACACAGTTATCAGCGCCATAGGCGATCACTCTCGTTCTGGCGGTGCTCAGCTTTTACTTGTCCAAGCAGCCGCAGCTGCAGGTGTCATTCGATTTGTTCCTAGTGGGTGGTCAGCCACGGATGGAGGAGCTCAGGATACTGTAGAGCTGTATCGGTACAAACAGCCTGCTCTGGAAGCATTACAGAAAAGCTCAATGCAATGGAGCTATCCGGAGAATGGAATATTTCTCAATTATTTGGCGACACCGAGTGCTGGTATAAGTCATTTGAAACCATTGAAATTTTGGATCGATGTCGAGAATTGTACTGCTTCGATTCCCGGGGACGGAAACATTAAATTGGCACACACTACAGTGCAGGATGTGGGGCGTTTTATTGATAAAGCGTTAGATCATGAAGGAGAATGGCCCCAATCACTGAAAATTGTTGGTGCTCTTGTAACTCACAATGAAATGGTGAAGATGGCAGAAAAGATCCGGGGTAAAGTTGTTATACTCATTGGCAATTCATCTATTTTCATACTTACACGAGAATGGTTTAGGGAAGCAATTTAATGTTAATTACATGAATGAGGACCAGATTCGTGCAAAGTTGGTCCCCAATCCTCTGTCCATTTATGTCAACATGGCGACAAATCTCAGCCCGGCCATTCTAGAGGGAAGATTTACTTTCGAAGCCAATTTCAATGAACATGTCAGCATGGATTTTACCTTGCCGGAGGAGTTTATGAAAGAGTGGTGGGGAAACAGTGCTTAATTCTAAATCTCTATTTGCAGAGATGTTGTCGATATTCTCTTCTACATTTTCTTCCGTATTCTTGAATGGATAATTAGAATGTTGGAGGCTTATTACATGGAAGTAAAATTTGGGGCTAAGATGTGGATAAGAAACGAAGAACACATTCTTCTGTAATTCCGCTCAAAGCTTTAGCAGCTAAGCAAAACAAAATAAAGCCTTAAAACCATAGATGATTACATCGACGAAGATTCGGGAAAGCGCACGAAAAGAAAAAATGATAAAGCAAAAGACTAGATGGTTCTGTTATTCTTGAGAGCATTTTGTAATATTGTCTCCTTGACGGCTGCGAACACTAGCCGAAGGCTCTTTGTATCTGTTTCTTGCATTAAACTGGAAGGAGTCAGAACAAAAGCAGCTGAACAAAAGAGCACGCACTGAGGATATACACTTAGTCCCGCCCAATTTCCTTGCATAAACTTCCATAGAATGTACTTGACTGCCTTGTTGACGTCGTTTCCGCCAGTATATTCGGGAAAATATTGTTCCAGAGGTACCTGGAGCAAAATAAGACCGAAGCAGAAAGAAGCGTGAATTATAAAACAAGCCTTTTGCAGCTTCTTCTTGAACACGTCAATCTTGTTGAAAATCAGAATTATTGATGTCCGGAGGAACCACCGCGAATTGATGATTCTTTCAAATAGTATAAGAGACTCGGCCACTCGGCTCTTGAACGCTAGTCAGTGTCGCCGAGCCGCAAGACCAAAGTAGACATACTCGGTTCCCTCCTGATAACATCTGATCATAATCGCACAGTGCCACGCAAAAGATGATACTCGTTACATTCTCAAAACAGTGTATCCACTTTCTTCGATCTGATCGTTGATCACCGACCTCACATATGCGGATCCTGGAGTCAAAGGAAACCACGTTAGCATCAAATTTATTGGGCAAAATGTGTCTACTTACGACAACTGCCCCATGGGAAATCTTGTCTCTGTGATGCCTGTAGATTCTTCTCGAGCTCGAAGGATGTCTGTATCCGTCGGAATGTAATCACTACTGCCTATGCGTAGAACTTGGCTAAAGAAACTAGAAAGAGTGGAAGTATGTCAGACATAAAGGCATAGGCCGCATTTGGGTTGTACTAAGAAGAAAATGAGGCGCTGATGCGAGACCGACAAGGGACAAACAAGGGTAGAATGAAGCTTTGTACTCACTATGATGCTCTATCTAGTAGGTAAGTTTCAATCCAGTATTTGGTCAAAGCTTCCCTTACAGTCTTATCTTGCGCGAATTGATGAATGGCCACAGCTATTTCTTGCGACAGGATGTTTCCTGTGATGTTGTTGATACGATAGTCGACGATTTTGTTAACCAGGGCCTGTCGTGGCGTAAGCGCAACCAGAAGTGTGTAACTCAAGTCGAGCGCACTCTATTTGAATCGCTTTCGCAATCCATCCCAATTTTTCGCATAGCAATGATAACAGCGTGTGCGCTATCGAGCACATTGCGACAGATGATCGGTCGGTACGCCTTTCGTTCCTCTTCGGAGAAGCCTCCATTGACCATGCGCCATTGCTTGACAATGGTCGATTTTCCAGATTCTTCGAAACCTAATGACGGACGTGTATAAGCAAGACAGCAAGGACAGAACTCGAAGATGAATCCACCCAATAGTAGCACTTTGTACTCATTCTGGAGCCGTTTTGAATCATCCTCTATCTGCTTGTCAATCATGGCACTCCGCCGTTTTGTGACCTCCGAGTTCTTGACAGGCTGCGATACGAGGTTGCCCATTTCGGTGAAAATACCGTTTGGCAAAGGTGAAAAGTGTTATAGCGACGTCAAGCACGGAGAATGTGGAATTGGATATGGATGCTTGGGAGGGGGTGGATTGGTGTTGTAAATACTAGGGCGTCATTGGTCATGGAGGAGGAAAGAGGCTGTGAGCTTGACAGAAGGTCAACAGGAACCGGTGGCGACTCGGAAACGGGTACTAAGCATATATAGTCTTTGCATATAAAAGTTCCTGCACTAGGGACTATAAGCAATATCATGATGTCAAAAATGAAGCCTTACTCGATGAAGTATTCAAAATTATGCTGAAGGACTGGTATGATGACACAGAAACTTTTCAAAACTATATGTGCTTTTCAGTGGTTAGCATGTCAGTGGCCTGCCACTGCGCCTTCACAAGAGTTGAATAAAATTGAGCGAGGCGACCTCAGAAGGGCCTGCTTTACTGTCTGGTGTATTTCGTACGCGTGTGAGCGTGATTATAAATAAGGACCGTTGAAGCCGTTGGCTATGGCGGTGTCAAGCATGAATGCATTATGTTGTTGGTCGGTATAGGGTTTGATGGGTGCTGTCGTTTTCGTGAGTGATTTTTCTTTCCCTAGGCCCCTATCTTCACACTTTTTCCATGTTCCTCTTCTTTGCCCCGTCTGTCCGTGCCAACTCGATGCGATCAGCGTCCAATCACTGAAAGCCGCGCTTACTCCCTCCCCAGTCGACTTCCCAGAGACCAAACATATCGCCTGGACCCGTCTGTCGCAGCATATTTGTATGGAAGCAGAGATTCCGGCAGAATTATAGTGAGACGATTCGCGGGGTGCTAGGTGAGTCTGCCGTTTCAGCTTCTCCAAAAGTGACTGACAATGCATTGTCTGCGCCGTCGTTTTGACTCGACTTTTCATGGGTCTCGTCACGAATCCTTCGTCTGCGATCAGGCCAAAAATAGGCAAGAAAGCATTCGGGGCGCCGTGAGTTGTCTTTCTTTCTCTTTGCCTATCCCTCATTTCTTTCTAGCCGTGCTAACCACGGTATCTACAAACAGACTTCCGTCACCGGCACCTCGAGCCTTTCTGTCTTCCCTCCTCATCACGTCCCCCGGTGCTCAGACCCTTTTATCGTCTATCTGGTTATCGCTCTGGATTCGGGAGTTAAATGCGCTTGAAGTGTCGGCGACGCTGGTGGTGCTGGGATTTCTGATTCTAGTGCCGTTGCTACAAATCCGAGGGCTGGTTGGAGATCGAGTTTGGACGTGATACGGATATGGATTACTCTGGGTACTCCGGGTGCATCCTTGGCTTACGCTTGTGAGGTGAGAGTTTAGAAGTTTGGCGATGCCGAGGGTTGATGATGTGTTTTCTTCTCTTTCGTGAGCAGGGATATGACTGATGCTCAGCCTCTCGTTTTTTTTAGCTTTCCAGACAGCATGTAAAGTCTTTCCAACCTGTCTCTCTTCCTCGTCTCGGTCAACTATATCACTGGCTTGTTGCTTTCTAAGTAGTCTGGCGAGGGGAGACGCTCTGATCACTGCGAACTCCTTTAACGCTTTCTTGGCCGGATCATATCTGGAAAATTAGACGGATACGCCGAAGATGACTAGGTCAGTCGTAAATGCTTTGATTAATTTTTGGGAGTCAGGCTTTGCGGATTATTGGTGGGGCCTTTCTTTTGAACCACTTCTATACGTGAATTCGGTGATTTATGACACTTTGGCAGCCGTCCCACTTCCAATATCTGTTACTGTCATCTATGGAAACTTTCCAAATTGCAAAGGAACAAAGCGCAGCCTCTGCATGCTTAGTTGTTCTGGAAGGAATGAATTACATGGATGTGTCAATGTATAGATGGGTCAAGGTTAAATCCTGTAAAGGTCAGAATAGTCGCTTTTGATTCAGCAAGATTTGGTTCAAGCAGATAGGATGAAGAGCCTGGTTCTTGCGAGAGGGGAGTTGATGTGAGTATTCCTTTCTTTCTCCTACTACGAATTGTTTGCTTCCGAGGTCATGGGTTTGAATACTAAGTAGTCGCTTTTTGCGCTTTAAGAAAAATGTTTACGTGGAGACGAAAAATCTTTAGCTTAACCTTTCTACTATAATGATAGAAGGTCAAGGCTTCTATTCTCCAGTTTGCTGAATATCGACGGTGGGATTTCGGCGGCCATTTCTTGCTCTTGGGGTTTTTTTGTAGATTATAACATCATGGTTTGAACTTTAAGTTTATGTTTCAATTCAATAGGCAATTTAAAGTTAGAGACATTTCACACTTTATACCCCAAACTTTATTTCTGCACTAATCAATGACAATATCACATGAACATGAACGAGTTCCTCTGTTCAAACTATGTCAATGCAGTAAGAAATTTTTCTCGAAGGAAAACATTTTCAGCTCATTGGGTGATAGGACCTTTACAGGCGCTCATCACTTGAGTATAAGCAATTCTATCATCAACCAAGTCACTGGTAATCAGTACAATTATACTGGTAATGTCAACTTCTAAGGACATCCTCAAATAACTAAAAGATAGGGCATTTGAGGAGAGAAGAATCAAATTTCCATCGATGAAAAATGAGATCAAGACAGTTTTACTTAAGGGTGCTCAAGGAGTGTGAGTAAAATTACTTATTTTCTTTTCTTTTTTTTGAATATTGAAAACAAACACATTTGTTCAGCATCCGTTGGGTTGATTGTGTAATTGAAGTACTAAGCAGAAAGTGCACCCCTCAAGCTATCCATAAAGGATTAGAAAGTCTTCCAGAAGATCTGGAGAAGCTTTACACTCAGGCTCTTGAAGCTGCCGATAAAGATCATTATGATGATATCAAAACAGTTTTGATATGGCTTGCATTTTCATCTAGGCCTTTGACTATGGATGAAATACAAGACATCTTAGCAATTAGCTTAGAGGGTCAGAAGTTCTTGATTGAAAATTATACTCCAAAATTGGAAGAGACTATACACAGTTTTATTGATTCAACATTAGTAACTATCATTAAACTGAATCCATGGGATTTCAATGGTCAAGATGGGCTTCAGTTAGCTCATCCTTCAGTAAAAGATTACTTGGTATCAGAGAGACAAATGTCTTCCTTCAACTTTGTCATCAATGATCACATTGCTCATCAGCTTATCACTCAGTATTGCATCCTCTATTGGTTGTCATATGAATTATTGCTTGAGAAGGATGGAGGACTAAATAGATATGCTGGAAATTTTTGGATATATCATATGAATGAAGCTCTAAAGTTGCAGATACCACAAAAGTCAGCTTCTTTTATTTTGGAATTCATGAACATGGATGTGGATGCATATAGAATCTGTCTTGTGAAAACACGCATTGATGACTTAGGGTTAAATGGCATCTCTGACCAGATAACACCTTTAAATCTTGCAAGTATTGCAGGAGCCTTACATCTAGTTCAGTTCTTGCTCGGAAATGGAGTGGATATCGACAGTCAGGGTGGTAAACATGGAACAGCTCTCCAGGCTGCTTCCTATTGGAAAAATAAAGCCACAGTCCAATTGTTGTTGGAGAAGGGAGCAGATGTTAATATTCAGGGTGGTAAATATGGAACAGCTCTCCAAGCTGCTTCCTATCAGCAAAATGAAGCTATAGTCCAACTTTTGCTGGAGAAAGGAGCAGATGTCAATATTCATGGTGGTGAATATGGAACAGCTCTACAGGCTGCTTGCTATTGGGGAAATGAAACAATAATCCAACTGTTGCTGGAGAAAGGAGCAGAGCAGACATCAATATTCAGGGTGTTTGAAACAATGTGTTCAAGTTGCAGCTTCACTTCAATAGGATTAGCTACTGATGATAAGGGTTTTACTGATTGATTCCTTATACGAGATCTATGCCGCCTTTCTTCTGTGTGTTACACTGGCGGCCATTAATTTTTTATATATAAAAGATGAGTAAGGAAAACAGAAGAAATCATCCAAATTACAGGTTTTCCTGTGCCGAAACCGGACATCAGGCTTCAATTTATATCCATATTTGATAACTGTGAAAAGATTACTAGGTAATGCAGCCAGTGTAGTATTATGTGTATATAGTTAAATTTATAATTACATCTTTGCTCACAATACTTATAATAGGAGAATTCCAAGTTCTCTAAGGCTTGTGCACCTTTTTGACCTCGGCATTCCCCAAGGGGAAGCCACATAGCGCCCGTGGGCTTGCTCGGACCCCGATCGCCCCTTATTATCATTCCTGCGTTTGCACTGTTTTTCCCTTCATCAAATCTGCTCAAAATTTTTACAGATGTGCATCATTATGACACTAACTAAATTTAAGACAATCCGAGATACAGAAGCCATCAAACGAGGCAAAAGACTAGAAATGCACTTCCCCGCTAAATCTCACGATCTCGACTCCGGCAACAAAATAGCACTACTTCACGTCGTTCAAAAAATACGAAAATATTTCAGTAGTGTGTTATGTATGTGAAATATATAATTTCCAATTCCGTTGAGACTTGGGTATGCAGAGCTAATGCGGAATTTGGGAATGCACTTCTAGTGTGCAAATAGTAGGCCCATCGCTGAAAGTGAGGATTCCCTTTAATGCTAAGATGCCAGAATGCCGGGTAACCTAGCTCTGATCATGCCGCATTCTAAGTGCATTGCACGGTCTTTCTATGTTTTATCTATTTATACATTTCTAGGAATAATCCTGAATACAAAAGTTTAGATAATGAAAGCTGAGTGCACAGATTTGTCGATAGCTTCTTCAAGGACACAAAGATTTACTGCAATAAGTCTGTATAGAAATAAAGTACTTGGATAACTCAAGCTTTCTGGTTGCAATTTATGGGATTCTGCAATAGCTGTGAGAGCTATCACAAATTTAAAAACCCACATGTCTGTCAAGGAGTACAGGTGTATTCACTCACTCCAACATTTTCAGCTTGGTGAGATAATCCTAAATTTTTTAGTGTAAGTTGAAGACATAGCTTTTTACTAGTTAAATAGCTATACTATTTATCAATTAGTATCTTCAAGCCAAATATAAGATTAGACCACATTTATGGATGTGATAGTTTCAGGGCATGCCACAGCTTGACATTGCCACATTCTTCTTGATAGTCATTTGATTCCTGGATGACTTTGGAAGTTCCTGATTGGGATTTTGGCTCCTAAAGACAACAAGGATTCCTGGGCTACCACTTTCATCCTGGATGACTGTAAGATCCCCAAGGATCATCAACCAATTCAATTTGGGATAATGGCAGAATTTTATTTAAAAAATCTGTAGGGTTTTCTGAATACATTTACAACAAGGAATCTCCTGACTTCAAAGAAATACATCCATAGACAGTGGGATACAAAGTAAAACAGAAATTGGTATTAACTTGTATCAATACATGTAGAGTACTTATATGTGCAATGAATTTCAATCAATATATTCCTTTTGTTTGTCAACTTGTGATCTTTTGATATATTAAAACTCAGGGTCAGAATCATCATCAAGCTCGTATGTTTGGTAATATGAGCCAAGTTTTAACAAAAATGAATGAGGGCCAAGCTGGGTTGCATTCTCCACAACAGAACCAGCTATAATTGACTTTGTTATCTCTTCATAACCCTGGTGAGCTCTAGTAGTTGTCTCCACTTCGACTCCAGAGTATGAAGTTGAATTCTTCTGCTTGAATGCCCTTGAACCATTTTCAAGATAGGATTTCCAAATCTCTTCAGGTGTTTCATCTGCATTCTTGCAGACAATGACATCCACCCATGTTTTCCTGGTTTCATGGAACCCAACTGTCACATAGAGCATCATGTTGTCTGACCTGTAGGTTAGAACACGGAATGCATTGACATGTTCTCTGGTAGGCATGAAGAGATAGATTTCACAACTTTGGCTGGATTTCAAGCCACGATCAAAAAAATCTAGGGGAAAGACATCCACAAGAGAACATGGTTCTTTATCCAAGAGGAATGTCTGTGACATTGGTACTGCCAGAAAGCCCAAACTTGGAGGATGCAATGTTACCATCTTGGTAGTATCATCACAGAGTTTGTAACTGATTTCAAGCACTCTCTGAGTTTCTGACTGTAGACCTGTCATCTGCAAACCTGCAGACACTAATCCACCACTTTCCAATTCAATTGTGGATCTGTCTGTTGGTGGGGTATACATGAGAAAGTTCTCAGCTGAGGAGCTGCCATGTGGTACTACTGAGACTGTGTCGATACCTCCATGTATGCCGAGAACAATGCAAAACAACTCTCCGGTGGTCTGTACTTTACACCTTACATAGGTCTGGTGAAGTGTATATTCCAACCATGAATGCAGTGCCATACTTAATGTGCTGTCATCAGGTAAGGCCCTAGCATGTCCGAAAGTATAGTCCTTGTCGTACGAGACCAAAGTAAGAGTGTGTTGGGCCGGAGGAAGTAGCCTAATTTTAAACATAATGTTTTTGCCGAGACTGGAGCTTCTCTTTGTCATACGAGGAAATGTAACCTCCTTAACAACTACCTCCTGTAGGTTCTCTGGTGATGCAGACGATGAAACCAGAACCAGTTCATTGGGAAGACAACGAACATATCGTTGGTCATCCGTCTTTAGAACATAGATGTAACACTCATGCCCGTCAGACCGACAATTTAGAGACGCTAGATATACACCAGTATCCTCCCCAAGACGCGGATCACCGGTAGGTACAATAAGGAGATGGATACGCAAGCCGTTGTTGGTAAAAGAGAAGGACGAATTGATGCCAATTGAGTTCGTTTGAGAGACACCTACTCCACCAGATGCTCTAAACTCGACAGGGGATCTCGCAAGTAGTCCTCTACCCATGGCAGGGTTTCTCGCGAGTCGTGCTCGCAGCTCCTGTGGAGACCCAAATTCGGAGCAAAATACCTCGTATTCTTTGGAATCAGATACCCAAGCAAAGATACTACGATCGTCAGATATTTTGATTATCTCCTGCTGAAGTCGCATGAAAGCTTTTTCCCCGCCTTCACCATAAATCGGTGGCATGCAAACACCAAAAATCCCCATCAGGCAATATGCTTGGTCCTCTGGTCGAGTTGTCTCCCTGAAAGCTGCCCAAGACATCTTTTGAGCTATGCTGTATTGACTGAGATCACAAGATTCGAATAGCTTGACTGGAATTGCAGTGACCGCAGAGATCGCATCGCGCAAGCTCCATCTCGTGCCAATCTCAGTCCAGTTATTGTCCAGGAAGACGATATATACTGGCGCAATCAGTTCCTGCAAGGTCCATCCTCTAGTAAACCACCTGCTGTTCCGAAACCCAGATATTGGGTCCCTCGGATCCTGAGCACTCCGTGCATCACACAAGTGCACGTAGCAAACTGTGGCGTCTTCATAATACTGATACATGGAGTTGATGGCCTCGGAAAGCTCAGCGCTGCTTGACTTGTCAATGCAGCATGAGTCAATCCAGATCCATTCGAAATCGTACTTGCGAGCATGCGCACAAGCACCTCTGACCTTTGACCAGCCAGATCTGCGTTTGGCAATGTTAAGGTCCTGGATGTCCTGGAAAGTGACCTCTTCTTCGCCCCATGTATGAGAAAGAATTGCGTATATAGGAACATTGGAGTAGAATTCCTTGAGTTCGAAGGTTTCTGTATTCAAAAGACGCATAGTACTGCCATTACCAAGCCATTGCAATTAATTTTTGTAGTTTGTCGTTGACGAGGTGGGTACATACCTTCAAGTAAGGAGGAAACAGATGAGCTTACACGTGTAGCCGGGGATAATCCGACTCCGTGAAGTATTTTCTTTTCTGGTACTTCCAAGTCCCTAATTTTGAAAGAGGACAAATTCTCCGATACGATTTCACTCGTGCGTCGTCCATTCCTTTCTTTCACCCTTCTAACCTTTCAGATACGGACATTGTCCAGATATGTGTCCTCTTCAACTCGGAACACATTCATTTCCATTCTCCGGCATTCCCTCCTGTCCTGGCATCGACATCGTTTATCAAGCTTCGTTCTCGTCTATACAGCGACTGAGAGTAGTCTAAAGATCTAGCGCTCTTTCCTATTCGCCAATCCGTCTTACGTTGGACCTACTCCTTCCTCCACCAATTGAATGAGACACGCTCCTTCCGCCTCTCCTAAGCACCAACCTTCTTTCCATGTTTCGCCTCGACACAACAAACTCACCAGCCCTCTCTTGCTCCACTTCGAACGGAGCCTGCCTAAGGTCACAGCATGGTCATATTGATATCGCCGTTACTGCTTCTTCTCGAGCAAGGTTATCTAATATCTTTGCGTCCGGATGAATCAAGCTGGAGACGGCTTCAGCGATATTGGGTTGCGTTAGGGATATGGACGTGATCAGGGCAAGGAGGTAATTGACCAGGTCGAGTGGTTCGGTGCTGTACCTGCATATGCTCATGGGTGGTTAGGCCGACGTTGTTTAGTGCCGCGTATTTGGTGGTTTTTGGGATGGTCGGTTGCGTTCGTGAGTAATTTCTTGTTTTTTTTTCTTGTTTGCTTTTACGACTTGCTTCGTTTCCTCCCTTGCCATTCTGCATATACCTTGATGTTTAAGGTACTGACTGTCGTTTTGTACAGGAGTATCGGCTCGTACTTTCGTCTTCCCAGACGTATCCTCCACCTCTGAAAATTCCAAGTAATCAGTTCTGTGACGACTACGATACCTCACTTCCAAGAGAGCAACTACATCGCTTAGGGTCAGACGGATAGGTGAAAGGGTATACCTGCTCGTTGAAGAGAAAGGAATAGGGTGTTTTGATACGAAGTCTCGGTGATTCCTGGTGAAAAGAGGTGAGTCTGCTTTTCTTCCTCGGCTCTTCACTTCCTCGTTCTTCTATCCCCAAGCTTCCATTTATGACGTGAAGTAGCTGATAAAATGCTCTCGTTTCAGCTAGTGCTTCTTATAATCCGTACAAGATGTTCAGCACCGAAATTTCCATGTCGGGCTTGCTCCCTGTTACCTGCGTCGTCCCCCTCAGCTTTCGGCTCATCGACCGTGAGTCGACTTTTCACTTCTTTGCTTTTCGGTCTCTTTTGCGCATTTCTTCTTTCTAGCTGTTTTCTTATTTTCGCTGTTCTGTTTCGTTCTTTTTGTGCGGTAGTCGTGCTTACTATGCTTCGTCCAGATACTCCCCGAGACACGACGCCGGGCCCTTTTCCTGTTGTACCAGATCACTTCAACGGATACTTACTTTTGTACGGCTACTCCCGGATATCCGATACTCACGTCCCTCGTCTTGAAGGCTAGGCGTACGGTGCAGGCTCAGGAGGACGATCATGTCCTGCGGAAATTTTCTCTTTTGCGCCGGGATCCTCATCGCGGTTCCGGCTAGCCGTTTTTTGGGTTTTCACTCGGGGTCCGTTTTGTGGAGCTAGACATGCTGGAAGTTTCGGTGATGGGAATATCCCATACCGTCTGGTTAATGTACCAAGTAGAAACTTGCTTAGCATGAAGTTGTGAGGAAAGTTTCTGCCATTGTTATCTTTACGTGGAATGGAAACCAAGAGTCGTAGATGGATGTAATATGTTAGACTCGAAGGGATACGTTCAGACCGATCTAACGGTGGACTGTATCGCTGAGTTATCACTCGAATGGTCTGATTGATTGATCAGAATTAATTCAAAGGATTTCAATCTAATGATATCGGGAGGATGCAGCGGTATTCTTTTCTACAAAAACCATTTAGACATTTAACCGGTTCTCACAGGCACGACGTGGTATAGGAAGACCCAGCTTTCCAGAAGACCCGGGCGCCCTTCCATCACCCCGTCACTCATGAAAGTCGCCCTCGGAGGAGCCTCAACAGGAGTCGGCTGGCATATCGCCGACGCCATTCTAGCCGGTGGAAGACACGAGCTGACCATTCTCAGCAGACACGATATTACCGAATTCTCTTCACGAGGCGCCAACGTTATCATTGTTTCCTACGACACTACAGAAACACTCATACCAGCCCTTTCTGGTATTCATACAGTGATCAGCGCCATAGGCGATCACTCTCGTTCTGGCGATGCTCAGCTTTTACTTGTCCAAGCAGCCGCAGCTGCAGGTGTCATTCGATTTATTCCTAGTGGGTGGTCAGCCACGGATGGAGGAGCTCAGGATACTGTAGAGCTGTATCGGTACAAGCAGCCTGCTCTGGAAGCATTGCAGAAAAGCTCAATGCAATGGAGCTATCCGGAGAATGGAATATTTCTCAATTATTTGGCGACACCGAGTGCTGGTATAGGTCATTTGAAACCATTGAAATTTTGGATCGATGTTGAGAACTGTACTGCTTCAATTCCCGGGGATGGAAACATTAAATTGACGCACACTACAGTGCAAGATGTGGGGCGTTTTATTGATAAAGCGTTAGATTATGAAGGGGAATGGCCCCAGTCACTGAAAATTGTTGGTGCTCTTGTAACTCACAATGAAATGGTGAAGATGGCAGAAAAGATCCGAGGTAAGTTGTTATACTCATTGAGAATTCATCTATTTTCATACTCACACGAGAATGGTTTAGGGAAGCAATTTAAAGTTAATTACATGAATGAGGATCAGATTCGTGCAAAGTTGGTCCCCAATCCTCCGTCCATTTATGTCAACATGGCAACAAATCTCAGCCTAGCCATTCTAGAGGGAAGATTTACTTTCGAAGCCAATTTCAATGAACATGTCGGCATGAATTTTACCTCGCCGGAAGAGTTTATGAAAGAGTGGTGGGGAATTGCTTAATTTTAAATCTCACTTGAAGACTTGTAGAGATGTCATCAATATTTTTTCTACATGTCCTTCCGTATTTACTTGAATGTATAATTAGAATTTTAGAGGCTTATTACATGGAAGTAAAGTTTGGGCTTAGATGTGATAAGTTAAGAGAGTTGTGTTGAACAAATAAATCAACGAAGAACAAAACATGGCGATTCTTCTGTGATTCCGCTCAAAGCTTTAGCAGCTAAGCAAAACAAAATAAAGCCTTAAAACCATGGATGATTACATCGACGAAGATTCGGGAAAGCGTACGAAAAGAAAAAATGACAAAACAAAAGCTCAGATGGTTCTGTTGTTCAAGTTCTTGAGAGCATTCTGTAATATTGTCTCCTTGACGGCTGCAAACACTAGTCGAAGGCTCTCTGTATCTGTTTCTTGCATTAAACTGGAAGGGGTCAGCATGAAGGCAGGTGGACTGTGATGAAAAAGACACGTACTGCGGATATACACTAAGCCTCGCTCTGTTTGCTTGCATAAACTTCCATAGAATGTACTTGGCTGCCTTGTTGATGTCGTTTCCTCCAGTATATTCGGGGAAATATTGATCCAGAGGCACCTGGAGCAAAATAAGACTAGGGCAGAAAGGTGCATGAATAGTAAAACAAGCCTTTGGCAGCTTCTTCTTGAACACATCAATCTTGTTGAAAATCAAAATTATTGATGTCCGGAGGAACCACCGCGAATTGATGATTCCTTCAAATAGTATAAGAGATTCGGCCATTCGGTTCTTGAATGCTAATCAGTGTCGCCGAGCCGCAAGATAAGTAAACACACTTGGTTCCCCCCTCCTGATAACACCTGATCATATTCGCTCAGTGCCACGCAAAAGATGATACTCGTCACATTCTCAAAACAGTGTATCCACTTTCTTCGCTCTGATCGTTGATCACCGACCTCACATATGTGGATCCTAGAGTCAAAGGAAACCATGTTAGTGCCAGATTTTGTTGGGCAAAGTGCGTCTACTTACGACAACTGTCCTATGGGAAATCTTGTCTCCGTGATGCCTGTAGATTCTTCTCGAGCTCGAAGGATGTCTGTATCTGTCGGGATGTAATCACTACTGCCTATGCGTAGAACTTGGCTAAGGAAACTAGAAAGAGTGAAGTATGTCAGACATAAAGGCATAGGCCGCATTTGGGCTGCATCAAGAAGGGAATGAGGCACTGATGCGAGACCAACAAGGGACAAACAAGGGTAGAATGAAGCTTTGTACTCACTATGATGCACTATCTAGCAGGTAAGTTTCACTCCAGCGTTTGGTCAAAGCTTCCCTTACAGTCTTATCTTGCGCGAATTGATGAATGTCTACAGCTATTTCTTGCGACAGGATGTTTCCTGTGGTATTGTTGATACAATAGTCGACGATTTTGTTGACCAGGGCCTGTCCGAGTTGTGGCGTAAACGCAACCAGAAGTATGTAATTAAAGTCGAGCGTACTCTATTTGAATGGTTTTCGCAATCCATCCCATTTTTTTGCATAGCAGCGATAACAGCGTGTGCGCTGTCGAGCAAATTGCGACAGATGACCGGTCGGTACGCCTTTCGTTCTTCTTCGGAGAAGCCTCCGTTGATCATGCGCAATTGCTTGACAATGGTCGATTTTCCAGATTCTTCGAAACCTAATGACGGGCGTGTATAAGCAAGACAGCAAGGACAGGGCTCGCGAAGATGAATCCACCCAATAGTAGCACTTTGTACTCATTCTGGAGCCGTTTCGAATCGTCCTCTATCTGTTTGTCAATCAAGGCACTCCGTTTTGTGACCTCCGAGTCCTTGCTAGGCTGCGATACGAGGCTGCCCATTTCGGTGAAAATACGTTTGACTGAAAAGTGTTATAGCGATGTCAAACACGGAGAATGTGGAATAGTAATGGATATGGGTGCTTGGGGTGGGGTGTCGTGTCATAAATACTAGGCGTCGTTGGTCATGGAGGAGGAAAGAGGCTGTGAGCTTGACAGAAGGTCAACAGGAACCGGTGGCGACTCGGAAGCGGGTACTAAACATATATAGTCTTTGCATACATAAAGTTGACTCCCTGCATATATCTTGATGCCAAAAATGAAGCCTTACTCGATGAAGTATTCAAAATTATGCTGAAATACAGAAAATTTTCACAAGTATGTGCTGTTCAGTGGGTAGCATGGCAGTGACCTGCGCCTTCACAAGAGTTTACTTAGGTCTGGTTATTTCGTACGCGCTGAATGTTGGTTTAAGACGTTGCACAGCCCTTGACGCGTGACATTTACTTCCGTTTCGATCTCCGCGTGAACCTTGATTTTTTTCACCTCACGCATCGACAACCAACGGGCAGTATCCATCATGGCGCCCTTTTCCAAGCCCGAAACGGTGCTCAAACAAGCCGAAGGCCTCGTCTCCGTTGGCCAAACCCATGCCGCCCTCCAATCCCTCACCGAAATGTTCGCTTCCAAACGGTTCCGTTCCACCCCACTCACCTCTCTCGAGCCTATTATGCATCGGTTCATCGAACTCTGCGTCGAAATGCGCAAGGGCCGACCCGCAAAAGAGGGACTCATGCAATACAAAAACATTGCGCAAAATACCAACGTGCAGAGCATCGAGAGCGTTATTACGAGATTTGTACAACTGGCGGATGCCAAAGTACGGGAAGCGCAGGAAAAGGCACAGATCGAGATTCAGAATCAGCAGGTTGGGTTGGATGTGGATGATTTAGAGGCTAGCGAGACGCCGGAGAGTATCTTGCTTGGTGCGGTGTCGGGAGATCAGAGCAAGGATAGGACGGATAGAGCGCTTGTGACGCCTTGGCTCAAGTTCTTGTGGGAGAGCTATAGGACGTCTCTCGAAACGTTGAAGAATAATGCTCGGTTGGAGGTCATCTACCAAGTAATGTCTTTTTCCTTTTTTTTCATGTTATTTTCCCTAACAAGCTTTGCAGAACATTGCCCAACAAGCCTTCAAATTCTGCCTGACCCATCAACGAAAAGTCGAATTCCGCCGCCTGTGCGAAACCCTTCGTCTCCATCTCTCCAACGTCGCCAAATACTCGCACCAGCCTCATTCTATCAACCTCTCCGACCCCGATACTCTCCAACACCATCTCGACACTCGTTTTGCTCAACTATACACCTCTGTCGAGCTGGAGCTATGGCAAGAGGCTTTCCGTTCTGTCGAAGATGTACATAACCTTTTGACGCTGGCGAAAAAAGCACCCAAGCCGAGTATGATGGCCAACTATTACGAAAAACTCACCAAAATCTTTTTGATGAGCGGTAACTCGCTCTATCACGCTGCGGCTTGGGGAAAGTACTACCAAATCGTCACCAGCATGGGCGGTAAATCCGAGGAAGAACTCTCTAGACTCGCATCGCAGGTCCTCGTTTCTGCACTTGCTGTCCCTGTCGGTCTTCAGACGCCTTCCAACGAGGGAGGCTCCCTCTCTGGCGACCAAGACAACGACGGAGAGGCTAGCAGCAGTAGCGGTAAAGGCCGCACAGGCCGCCTCACGGCCCTACTCGGTCTCTCCCGTACTCCGAACCGTTCGGGACTCTTGCGTGACGCACTGTCTCGCGACGTCCTCAGACTCGTTCCTCCGCATATTAAATCCCTCTACAACATTCTCGAAATCACCTTCGACCCACTCACGTTGTGCTCGTCCATCGCTCCGCTACTCAAAACGCTCTCTTCAGAGCCGGATTATAAGCCGTACCTTCCTCTTCTTCATCAGGCGTTGCTATCGAGGTTGCTTTCCCATCTGTCTCAGATCTACTCTTCCATGAAGCTCGACGCGCTCTTGGACCTTACAAAACCCCTGGTTGAACAAGGTGTCGAGGGTGCGTATGGAGAGACCCAGGTTGAGGCGTACATTATGGGATGTGCGAGAAGAGGAGAGTTGAACGTCAGAGTAGACCACAAGGAAGGATGTCTCATATTCCTAGACGAAGCTTTCGGTACCTCCTCTCCAGGTGCCTCAACCAGCGCTAGTGCATCATACGGAGAATCCGGAGACCGCATCCAAGCTCCAATATCCGACCTCGTCCGTACCCGTCTCTCCAACGTCGCCTCGTGCCTCTACAGCTCCCTTCAATTCATCGATCCTCCTCCTTCCACTCCTTCACCTTCCTCCGAGGAACACTTGACCAGCTTGATCACCGCAATCAACACCGAACGCCGCGCTCTCTCTCTCCGCCTCTCTTTAACCCACCGCCGTCGCGAACTCGTCAGCGAACTCGTGATCCGAAAAGAAAAGGAAGAATCCTTCCGCAGATCCGAACAATCCCGTTTGGCCAGGGAAGCTTCAGAGCGTAAAGCCCGCGAAGAACTCCGTCTTCGTGAAGCCGAGCGAAACAAGAGAGAACGTGAACGTATTCGTGTTGAAGAGGCTAAAAAGTATGCTCAAGGTCTTGTCGAGACTGGGTTGCTCAAGGAGGAAGAGCTGGAAAAGATGAAGGAGAGTATGGGAGAGCGGTTTGATACCGAGAATCTTATCTCTATCCAAGTTACCCAGCTTGAAAAAGAAAAGAGGGAGACGAGTACCAAGCTCAAGACTATTGCTAAACGTCTTGATCATCTTGAGAGAGCGTATAGGAAGGAGGAGAGACCGTTGTTGGAGATGGATTATGAACGACAGCAGTTGATGGATAGACAGACGTTTGACGCGGTGCAGATTGCGAGGAAGGAGGGGGCTAGAGCCAAGTTTAAAGAGGATATTGCGACCAAGGCTCGGCTTGGGAGGATGTTGGGTGATTATGAGAAACGTAGGGATGAGTTGGTTGGGAAGAAGAAGGACGAGTATGAGAGGAGGAAGGAGGTTGCGAGGAAGAAGATTGAGGAAGAAAAGGCTAAGCGTCGCAAGGCGTTTGAAGAGGCGGAGAGAGAGGAAAGACGTCAAAGAGAAGAAGAGGAGAGAACTAGGAGGGAGAAGGAAGAAGAGGAACGTCGTCTTGAGGAGGAGAGACTCGCAGAAGAAGAGAGACAGCGCGAAGAGGCAGAGGCTGCTGCTCGAGCTGAGGAGGAAGCCAAAAGAGCCGCAGAAGAGAAAGTGGCGAAAGCGAGAAAGGACAGAGAAGCTGAGCGAGCCGCGGCTATCGAGCAAGCTAGGTTGCAACAGCAGAGAGAGGAAGAGGCTGAGGAGAGGAGGAGACAGAGGAAGACTACAGCTCCTACCACGTCTACGACACCTACTGGATCAGTTAGTAGGGCCGGTGGTGATAATGTCTGGAGAAGGGGCACCAATGTTGCTAGCAATGGTGCCAGCACGACTCCCCCTCGTACCGAATCCCCAGCTCCCGGTGCCGCTGGAAAATATCGTCCTGGAGCATTCTCTGCTGCTTCCGGTGGTGGTGGTGCTGGTGGTGGTGCTGGTGGTGGTGCGACTGGAGGAGGATGGAGAGCTAGGGAAGAAGCTAGACGCGCTGCTGCCGGCGAAGGAGGGGCCTCGACACCTCGGCCTGAATCTCCCGCTCCTGCCAAAGCTCAAGAGAAAGATGACGGATTCCAAGTTGTCGGTGCTAAAAAGGAGGGAGTCTGGCGTCCAAGAAGGGGCCGGTAAACGAAGATCATGAACGATGAACGATTTTTTGTTTGTAGAATGTTCAAAAAGTATTATTACGCAGTTATGCCACTGTAGTACCCTATGCCAACATGAATATGACTTTCTTTTTCTCCAAAACTAGAGAGAGCGTACATTGTTCTGGCAATTATTACGGTCCATATACACAAAAGTAAGCAAATAAGATAAGAGCAAAGCAAGGTAATAGTAATGCATAAGTAACGAGTGAATGCGTGTTGATACAAAAATGCGAGAATGTGAAATGCGAAAGTATGCAAGTTCTACTGTACGAGTCCAGGTCTACTCCTACTAACGTCCCTCTTCCTCTTTCATAGCCTCAGACATCAAATCTCCCCACATAGAATTTTGCATTGATGAGAGCACCAGCTGGGGGTCTTCCTCAATGATAGAGTCGCGCCTAAACACGAGTCAGCGTCAACAACAAAGCTAAAAACTAGATACTCACGGATATCTCCCAAGGTCAGTTGACAACCGAGAAACATCACTGACTCTCTTGCTCCTTTGCAGCGCCGTTGCTATCATGGAGTTCCTGCTACCATTGTAATCCGAGTATGAAGGACTAGGCGAATGATTTGGAGTACTCGGCGCAGAAGAGATATCTCTAGTCGTCTGAGGCGGAGTACTCGGCATGGTGTCCACGACGATAAAGGGAATCTCCTGTTGGGACTCGGCTGCTCTTTTTCTCGCCAGGTGGTTGAGGAACCTCCTTCGATGAGAAATTGTCTTGAGAAGAGAATGCACTCTGTCTAGGTTGACGAGATCTGTTACGAGCTTGTTCGTCTCGGTACGGACGACAAGGTCGCTCAATACGAGAGCTTCGTGATCAACGATGAGTTTGTGGTGTGCAAGGAGGAGAAGCATGTCTGTGAATGAGATGCCACGACCAGGCTGATGCGCGATAGTAGCTTCATGATATAGGCGCGTATAGACCGCTCTGCGTTTTCGGATAGCGGCATAGTCTATTCCGTTGAGTGCCGCGTCTAGCTTGTGCAGGTCTACACCGTCGACGGTGCGGGGAGGAGGCCAGGTATAAGAAGAGTCAGGGGATTCTTTACAGGCGTCTAGAATATTGGGTATGCTGTATTCTGCAGGGTATATCCGAACTTCAAACACGCCGCTGAGTTTGCCGAAAAATGTAACAAAGTTGCCTCGTTCAAGATAGCCAGTCTTGGGGTTGGCATATTCAGCCCAAACCTTTTTGAATGCACGCATTTGTTCTCTAGTGATGGACTTGGCACCTCCTGAAGTTTGAAAGACATAGGAAAAGCTGTCGACAACAACACCTACAGGGAGTTGGAATGTTACGCATCAAAAAGGTAGAGGAACATACCAGTGAATAAATTGACGAAAATGTACTGCAGCATAGACATAAGCCAACGGTCAAGATTCTCCGGGATAAACTCACCATGCTGAGAATGTTCCATGCAATGAACAGAGTAAATGCCCAACCAACACTACCACAGTCCGAGTCTTCCTCAGTGTCAGATGAATTCGTGCACAGTGGGTATACTCTTGCGCTAGGAGACGAGGTCAGACGGTTCGTAAGGGAGATAATGCTTAGTACATACTAGTTGTGCATATACTCGTTCCATCCTTCGCTAGAACCGACATCAGCAGCGATCACGAGAACCAAAGAAAGACCACCAACCCAGTACTCATAAACGCCAGCATGACCAACGCAGAGCCTATCGTAGAGTAGTTTTGACTTCTGGTCTCTGCACCACCCCATTTGGTCAATCCAAAGACCTCGACGTAGAGTATCGCGAAGAACATGAAAAAGATAAACCACAAGACCAGCAAGCTCAAAATTGCCGGAAGACTCGCCCTGTTCCCATTTAACAGAGATAATAAGATATAAAAAGAGCAGTACTCACACAGAGGTTTTGAAAAGTTTGTTAAGACTATCCGTCCTTTGCACTAACTTGAAAGCAATACTGACAAGGAACAGTTTTTGCAATTGTTCTATCACAAAGCTATCCTTCCCGAAACGAACGATCAATGTTGTGAAAAAGCTGCCAGCCGTGACAAGGATATCAAATAAATTCCAGCCGTTTGCACGGAAACTCTTCCAGCCGAGGCCCACAAGGCGTATGACCACGTCAATGATGTAGACGCAGATGATCACCAGGAAAAAGTCGTCTAGAAGGAGCTCAGTGCATGTTAACTCAATAAAAGAATGCGACTTACTTCTGAGAGTATCGGCAATGTCTGAAGTACTGTACGTCTGAGTCCTGTTTTCGAAAGCATTTCCGTTAGCCGGTAGCATACCACGACGCAACAAGAAGAGACCCACATCAACACCAGCACATGCAGCACAAACAAGAACGTCATACTCCTCGACCACCAGCCATGCTTGTGAATGGCCCTATCAAAACACCATTTACGGAAAACATTGGTAGGAGTAGTCTTGGGTCTCTTGGATGGTTTTTGTCGTTTGAAGAGTTTCTGCAGATCAATCCACTCTTTCTGAGGCTGAGTGAGGAACGCTGTCCCTGTTCGGGAACTAAAGTTTGCGATGATGATACTAGAAGGAAGAGTTGTCAAAATCACGACAAGAAAAGAGATCGGTTTACGCACCTAACGAAGAGCGTCAAGATCACAACTCCACCGACCAAATGGTAAACCAAAAAGAACAATGCATTCCATTCTGACGCATTGGTGTCTGGCTGCGCATCCTTGCCCGCAATACTCGTCGCTATATTCATAACATCAATCCACCCCTCAAGTGAGACAATTTCGAAGAGAATGAGCAATGAAGACCGGAAATTGTCAAACGAATACGTCGTCGATGGACTTGGGTCAGTCCATACCTTTGGAACCGGAAAGCCAAATTGGCCATCGTCAAAGATGGAATTTTCGTATTCGTTGATACAATCTGTGATACCAGTGGCATCACCGTCATTGCATTCCTTCATCGTCCCAGCAAAGATGTTGAGACCCCAAACGGCGTAAGGGATGATATACAGAATGGCCAAAACGGCAGCGTCCAGAATCCTACTAGCACCGGAAATGATCAAAGATTGAAATGCTACTCTCATGGAGTTGAACAGCGTAATCAACCTCAGTGCACGTAGAGCCTTGAGGGACCTCGTAAATCGACTGAGTCCGCCGACGAATATCAACGAAGTCGCTACATTGACCGATATGCCAGCTAGGATAATAAAGTCGATGATATTCCAGATACTCCGAACATACGCATTCGGCGTAAACGCAAACCCATCCGCACAAATCTTGATGAAAAATTCGACGATAAGAGTAAGCGTAAACGCGCCCTCGGCAATGTCAAACCAAGCACCTCTCGTCCTCCCATTTTCTGCAAAGTAATTTCTCCGATATACAGGCGTAGCGATGATCTCTGTGACGATTCCACCAATAACAGCGAGGAGGATTAAGAACTGGAACGCAGGATGGGCGAGAGGCGAATGCGGAGTCCCAAAGATACGTTCTCCATGAGCGGGCTGAACGAGTCTTTGACAAAACTTGCGGAAAAAGTTATTTTGACCAAATATCCAAAACGTCCTGTCATAGGAGGGATGGTCACGGATAAAATCAGCCTTTTGAGCACGGCGTTCGTATATAGCATCGTTGATATCGTCTGAAGGGACGGCGACATTGTTAACAGAGGCCAAGAGTTCCAGATGCCGCTCCGTTTCCTCGTCGCCCAGAGCACCCAAGGTATCGCTCCTCGTATGCTGCTTCAAAGTCGCAAGGGGCACGTCATTGTTGATCGACAACTTTTCATCCCCGGCAAACAATTTCTGCAACGCAGAAAGTGACTTGGTCGTATAGTGCTTTAAGCCCTGTCGACGACTACTTCCGACTGTTGCCCTATCATCAATACTTCCAGGAACTGGACTCTCTACCCTATACTCTTGAACCAAATCCTGCTGAATGGAAAGTACGAGATTTGACGGGAGGTTCTCCACTTTGACCTTTACAGGATTCGGCTTGACCCATCTGTACGGGTTAAGCTTGCGCATCCATGTAGCTCTTCCGGACTGTATTTGGTGTGTAGCCCAATAATGCGACGCTTGACGAGTCCTTTTTTGTTCTTCGGCAACCTGGAAGTTTTCATTGATGACGGCGACGAACATTTGAAGGATGATGACTATCAAGGTATTGATTAGGTCTCTCAAGATAGAGGTAGAAAAACGCTCACAATTTGCAAACAGCTCCCAAACACTAATTAAAATAATCACCAACACTGTCTGCCTCAGCTTGAGTTCGGCCTCTGCAGCTTGATACAACACGTCTGTCCAATTTTCTGAAGACATGACCTGATACATGGCCAGGAAAGCGTTGAAGATTTCTTTGAAGTTCATATTACTTCCCACTGACATGTCTCCTCGAAGTAGTTGGACAGCAACGAGCGCGGCAATGTAGTTGATGAGGATGAGGAAGAGTGACATGTTAAAGAGACCGTACATGTTACCAAATACGGAGAGCTAATGAGAAAAGATCGGGTTAATTCAAACTCTGTTCACGAACGACAGGAACACTCACCATCAAAGGCCGCATCCTTGGCACTTCTAAAATAACCCTATAAAACCTCGCAAGCTGAAAGATCGTGAACCAAGGATAAGCTTCCGAGTTCCTGATCACCGGTATCTGAATCACACTCGACCCCACGGCCAAGATAAGATCCAACCAATTGCTCCCAGCTCCTGGTGTTGCACCGGCTCTGATGCTTCCTGTGCTACCAACGCCTCCGGCATACCCAGCCCCAGAACGAGATCCAAATGAGAACCCGAAGAATGATCTCCAATCAGGTAAGGCGGCCAAAAACCTGATAAGAATCTCGACATCGAATAGGAGCGTGATGACGAGTTCTCCGTAATACATGATGGTCTCGTGTGTCTCTGAGACCGTAGCTGTCCTCGTGGCTTGAAGAACTAGAGAGGCGAGAGCAAAGAGAATGAATATCCATCGAGAGTGATCATACAGAATCTTAAATATATTGCGTTGAGCATTAGGTTTGGAAGGATTGGCAGATGACCAGCCGTCGTCTTGTTCATCTGCGAGAAGTGATGGGAGTCTGTAATGAAGATTAAGACATTTCTTTCTTAGAAAGCAAGGAGATAACTCACGGCGCAGCTCCAAAAGCACTCTTCTTCGTCTCTGACCTGATCGCCGAGAACGTGTTCGTAATGACCGCCACGAAAAGGTTGATGAGCCAAAAGTTGAGAACAACGACGCAAATGATGAAGAACAAGCTCGATACGAAGAATTCGGAATCGATCATTTCATACATGAGTGGAGCCCACTATACATGATCTTTGTCAAGTCGATGAAAGGAGACAAGATAATAACCCACCCCGTTAGCACTAGCAACAACCACAATCTGCAGTATAGCGGCCCAAATCGTATCAAAACTTTGTATACCGTCCTCCGGATTGTCTGTCTCCCTACAGATTTGCCCCAGGGGACAGATATACCCTTTAGCCTCTCCATCCGACGGCAAACCATTCCAGGTGATATAGTTGGATTCTTGGATAGTGGAAGCGTTGACGTGGCCGCCGCAGAATTGATCACTTATTTGTAATTCCTGCTCTCCATCCGTTGCAAGGAGAAAACAGGAACGACGGAGAGAGCCATTGAAAGACTGGATACCGATAATCCTGCACGAAGCAAGACTTTATGAATACATGGTAGATGTATGACGAGTACCACTCACGAGAATAGAACCATCGCAAAAACGACGAAATATGCAACACTAGCCAATAAAGGCCTTGCTGTCTTGAGCGAATGCATGATAGTCGTGGTACCACTCGTTATTGCTAGCAGTCTTGCTGTCCGTATAACGCTCATGGCGCGAAATACCCCAATATGTAAACCTATCCCGGCGCCAGCACCACCTCCATGCTCGAGTCCTCCAGAGGCAAGGATGAATGTTATCCAGAATGAAGCAATAGCGACAAAATCAATACGACCCCATGATTGTCGCAAATAGGGAACATTTCGGGATGTTTTGGATGTTACTTCAGTTATGTTGAGTTTGAAGGGTAGAGAGAGGGGTTCAGTCGGATTTTTAGTGTCAGATCGAAAAGCGGTAGAGAAGAATGTCGGTGGATGTTGTTGAGAAAGGGAAAACGTGGTCTGGTGAGCGGTGGAGGCGGAAGGGACATGTTGCTTTATTTTTTCATTGACGATCGTATTCGCGGATGTACTAGGCTCGGAAGGATTAGGACCAGGATAGAAAACCGACGAGTTGGCGAGCTGGAAAGGGCGTCTGACGTTTCGGTTAAACCGTTCTAAACGTTGCGTCAGGGATAGCCCACGTGCGAGAGGGCCTCCGGCGGATAACGAGCCTTGACGAGAAAGGTCGGCACTGTCTGGAGGCAGATTAGAGACAATTGTCCGAGAAGGAGCACTTGAGAATGGCGATGTGAAGATGGACAGAGCGGGGATTTCAGGGTCAAAAAGGAAACCGTTGACGCATATTCGGGCAAAGGCCTCCAGGCTACGAAGAGCAGGTTAGATGAGGATAAGGAAACACAACGACTACGCACGTAAATATGATAAATAGAAAAAACAACGCCCAGTCCTCCCAGGAATGAAAGTATCCTCGTATTCTGGCGGGTTCTTGGTCGTCTTCCAATACCAGGGAACGTACCGACTGGATAGTGAGTACAACGGCATTGAAGATAATCAACAGTAGGATAACAGGTTCTGTCCACCTACAAAAAAGTCAGAACATAGTAGAAGGATCAGAACGAGTACTCACGGATGCACCAACCACTCGTACAACTTTAGCCTCACTTTACTATTCTGCCCAAACCAACATAACGTCCTTCCACGTATTGGCGCCGTCCTACTCAAGTCCGGTAGCTCTTCATCCCTATCCTCCTCTAGCTTCCCATCGTCTCCAGCCAGCCTGACCTGATGCTCCAACCCATTATTCGCAATATTCACGACCCGTAATGAAGCCCGCCGTAATGTTTTCGACATGCTCTTTATCGCAGTTCCCGTCCTTTTCAGGGGTGACGGCGAGACACTATACCTCACCGTCCTTCTCCTCGGCGTATTCCCACCTTGAGGCGTAGCAGGTGTCTCTGGGTCTCCACCACCGTCACCGTCAACGGCAAGGTGCCACTCGCGTTCCGTGGGATTCCTACTCATGTTTGTGGTCAACCTCGCCTCATCATCTTCCCTCTGTCCCTCCATTTCCAGCGCGTTTTCGGCAATCAACGAGGCCGTCGAGGGTCCAGAATGATGGTATGGGTGGTAGAAAATGTCCTGCTCGGGTTCAAATGAGGAATAGTGCCGGTTATTGGGATAGGGCTGGAATGCCAAGTGTGCATCCGTGGGTGAGTCGTTGAATACGAGCTCTTCCCTTCCTGATGATGATGGGATTTCCAGACGGAGAGGATCCTGCCCTTCTACAACTCTTCCCCAACTTCTCCTTCGTGCTACGGTGTCCGTCGGATCTAGGGATGGTGAAGAACTTCTGGAAAGGTCTATGGCAGATGAAGAGGAGCTACGGCGTATTGCAGAATGAGGACCTTGCGAATCCATAGAGTAGACGATGACCACCAGCACCGCCGACTTGAAACTAGGTAGAAATAAAACTGTGGGAATTTGGTCGACGTAGCAATATCTATCACTTTTCTTCTCAACTCCGACCACAACTATCAATTTACGATAATAATCAGATTAACTCACCATCCTTTGCTTCGACTAAAGCCATCTATTTGAGGCTGCGGACTTTACTGTAGTTTTTCAACATACAGTTTCAGACCTGCATCACGGCATCCCCTTTTCTGGCCGTACCTTGTTTCTGGACGTATTTTCTCTGCCGTTCCCACAAGAATAACACTGCAAGAGGTTATCATTTTGTGACAATGTTACTTGAGTTTTTATTGCTCAACGTCCTGTAAAAAGTTAGCGCTCATTGGTTGTATACCCTCTTATTCAGGCAAGTGCAATCTTGAGTTGGGAATTGAGTAGGATGTGCCTTGGAGGTAGGTTGTTTTCCAAACAAGTTCTGGATTTCTCTCGGGACTCAAACAAATACAGACACTATAAAAGTACTCATTTTATATCCCTTGATGACTGAGTTTAGATGAGTTGTCGTAAGTAAAACCTAACAACTCTATGATAACTCATATTTTGTTCTTTCACAATGGATGCAAATATGATTTAATACTAACCTGAAAACTGTCGCATGGATGGTATTAGGACAAAATTCAATGACCCAATCAAAGGGGCAGTCTCATATGTTCAAGGAATATCTTCATGAAAGTCATGGAACAGAATTGTAGGCTGGTCAGTAGAGAAAAGAATTAGGAATTTATAAAGAAAGAAAACTTGCTGGGTTGTTTTAATGAGTGAATTTTATATATTACGAGAGATGAACAAGTATACTGTATAAGAGGGTAATACAGTCTCCCATAAAATAGATAAATCTGGAGATAGCTCAACAACAACAGAGAAATCAAGGAAACCTAATGAGATAAAAGTGAAAAAATAAGAAGATGTTTTTAGGCAATAAAGAGTGCTAAACAAAGAAACCTATATGTAAAGTCATTACTAGTACCTAAAAGAGAAATTATTCTGTTCCTTCATCTGCTGAGACAAAATCTTCATTGTCAGAACAATCACTATAATCGTTCAATGCATGTTCATGATCTAGTTCATCACTTTCAAGTAATAGATTTCCATCTGCTCCATTTGCAATAAGAAACTGAACAACATTTTCAAGTCCTTTCTCTTTTGCAGCTCTCAAAGCACTACCATGGGGACCACCTTTTGCATTAACATCTGCACCATTCTGAACAAGAAATTGAACAAGATTAAATGAATGATTATGAAACCAGGGTTGTTTAATGGAGGCTTGGAGAGCATTTCCGTAAGTACCACCTTCAGCATGCACATTTGCTCCCTTCTCAATCAGAAGCTGAACAATTTCAAGATGACCTCTAAAACATGCAGCTTGCAGAGCATTTCCATAAGTACCACCTTCTGCATGTACATTTGCACCCTTCTCAATCAGAAGCTGAACAATTTCAAGATGACCCTCAAAACATGCAGCTTGCAGAGCATTTCCATAAGTACCACCTTCTGCATGCACATTAGCTCCATTCTCAATCAGAAGCTGAACAATTTCAAGATGACCTCTAAAACATGCAGCTTGCAGAGCATTTCCAAATTCACCACCTTCTGCATGCACATTTGTTCCCTTCTCAATCAGAAGCTGAACAATTTCAAGATGACTTTCAGAACATGCAGCTTGCAGAGCAGTTCCATAATAACCACCTTCTGCATGCACATTTGCTCCCTTCTCAATCAGAAGTTGAACAATTTCAAGACAACCTCCAAAACATGCAGCCTGCAGAGCATCTCCACAATAACCACCTTCTGCATGCACATTTGCTCCCTTCTCAATCAGAAGCTGAACAATTTCAGAATGACTTCTGCTGCATGCAGCTTGCAGAGCATTTCCATAATGACCATCTTGTGCATTCACATTTGCTCCCTTCTCAATCAGAAGCTGAACAATTTCAAGATGACCCTCAAAACATGCAGCTTGCAGAGCATTTCCATGATGATCACCTTCTGAATGCACATCTGCACCCTTCTCAATCAGATAATCAACAATTTCAGGATGACCTCCTGAACATGCAGCTTGCAGAGCATCTCCATATCTACCACCTTTTGCATACACATTTGCACCCTTCTCAATCAAAAGCTCAACAATTTTAAGGTGACCTCCAAAACATGCAGCTTGCAGAGCATTTCCAAATTCAACACTTTCTGCATGCACATTTGCTCCCTTCTCAATCAGAAACTGAACAATCCAAAGATGACCTCTGAAACAAGCAGCTTGCAGTGCATGTCCAATTCTACCCCCTTTTGCATGAACATTTGCTCCCTTCTCAATCAGAAGCTGAACAATTTTAAGATGACCTTTATAACATGCAGCTTGCAGAGCACTTCCAAGCTCACCACTTTCTGCATGCACATTTGCTCCCTTCTCAATCAGAAGGTGAACAATTTTAAGATGACCTCCATAAATTGCAGCATGCAGGGCATTTCCAAGTTCACCACCTTCTGCATGCACATTTGCTCCCTTCTCAATTAGAAGCTCAACAATTCTAAGATGACCTCTAAAACATGCAGCTTGCAGAGCATTTCCATATCTACCCCCTTTTGCATGCACATTTGCTCCCTTCTCAATTAGAAGCTGAACAATTTTAAGATGATCAATTTTGGGATGAACAATTCCAGGATGATCTCCATAACATGCAGCTTGCAGAGCATTTCCAAATTCACCACCTTTTACATGAACATTTGCTCCTTTGTCAATCAGAAGCTGAACAACTTCAAGACGACCTCCATAACATGCAGCTTGCAGAGTGTTTCCAAATTCACCACTTTCTGCATGCACATTTGCACCCTTCTCAATCAGAAGCTGAACAATTTCAAGATGATTTCCTAAACATGCGGCTTGCAGAGCATTTTCATAAAAACCACCTTTTGCATTCACATTTGCTCCCTTCTCAATCAGAAGCTGAACAATTTCAAGATGACCTTCAGAACATGCAGCTTGCAGAGTATTTCCATAATAACCACCTTCTGCATGAACATTTGCTCCTTTGTCAATCAGAAGCTGAACAATTTCAGAATGACCTCTGCTGCATGCAGCTTGCAGAGCATTTCCATACCTACCACCTTTTGCATGCACATTTGCCCTCTTTTCAATCAGAAGCTGAACAATTTTAAGATGAACTCCATAACATGCAGCTTGCAGAGCACTTCCAAATTCACCACCTTTTGCATGGACATTTGCTCCCTTCTCAATCAGAAGCTGAACAATTTCAAGATGACCTCCATAACATGCAGCTTGCAGAGCATTTCCATGAAAATCACCTTCTGCATGCACATTTGCTCCCTTCTCAATCAGAAGCTGGACAATTTTAAGATGACCTCCATAACATGCAGCTTGCAGAGCATTTCCATGAAAACCACCTTCTGCATGCACATTTGCTCCCTTCTCAATCAGAAGCTGAACAATTTCAAGATGACCTTCTGAACATGCATCATGCAGAGCATTTCCATCATGCCCACCTTCTGCATGCACATTTGCTCCCTTCTCAATCAGAAGCTGAACAATTTCAAGATGACCTCTGTAACATGCAGTTTGCAGACTATTTTTGTATTCACCTGCATGAACATTTGCTCCCTTCTCAATCAGAAGCTGAACAATTTCAAGATGACCTCTTTCACATGCAGCTCGTAGACTATTTCCATATTCACCACCTTTTGCATGAACATTTGCTCCCTTCTCAATCAGAAGCTGAACACTTTCAAGATGACCTCCAAGACATGCAGCCTGCAGAGCATTTCCATATCTACCACCTGTTGCACACACATTCAGTCCCTTTTCAATTAGAAGCTGGACAATTTCAAGATTACCTCCACAACATGCAGTTTGCAGAGCATTTCCATAATGCCCACCTTCCACATGCACATTTGCTCCCTTCTCAATCAGAAGCTGGACAATTTCAAGATGACCTCCATAACATGCAGCTTGCAGAGCATTTCCATAATGCCCATCTTCTGCATTCATATTTGCTCCCTCCTCAATTAAAAGCTGAACAATATCAAGGTGACCTCTTGAACATGCAGTTTGCAAACCATTTTCTTCTGCATGCACATTTGCTCCCTTTTCAATCAGAAGCTGAACAATTTCAAGATGACCTCCAGAACATGCAGCATGCAGAGCATTTCCACCAAAACCACCTTCTGCATGCACATCTGCTCCCTTCTCAATCAGAAGTTGAACAGTTTCAAGATGAGCTTTAAGGCATGCAACCTGCAGAGCATTTTTATGATGATCACCTTCTGCATGCACATTTGCTCCCTGTTTGATTAAGAGTTGTGTCAATAATTGTGCTCCTAGATAAATTGCATATTGCAATGGAGTAATATTATTAGGATGTACCATTGATGGATTGTATCTTTCTAACAACATAGTGTACAAAATATGATCATATTGCATCACTTGTAATGCATATTTTAATGTATCCTGACTTGGTTCTCCTGCATTCTCAAAATGATAAATCCAATATCTTGCTACATAGGTGGCTAGTGGGAATTTAACCTCTTTGGTATCCTTTTTGCAAAAATGCAAAAAATATATCAAACAGCTTTGAGCTAGATAATCTTGTGCTATTTTATAGTTGATATAGAATTTTGTTGCTGAATGAGATTTGAGATGATCAGTCACAAAAAACTCCTTGACAGATGGATGAGCAAATTGTATGGTTAATGCACTTTCTGATTCCCCATCATGGTAATGCCAATCTTTCTCCTTCCTCATTTCAGCTCTTTCTATTATCACCAAGATTGGGTTAATAATCTGGTGAAGTCCATGCTGAATATTCTCAGGCCGGTTTTCAGTTAAAAACATCTTTCTTTCAACATCGATTGCCATAATTTCCTCCACTTCCTCAACCTTCAAAGGTCTTGATGAGCAGGCCAGCCATTTTATAATGGTTCTCACATCCTCCTCTTGATCTTCAGTAACTTTAGCAATTGCATTGGCATAAGTCTCTTCAAGTGTCTTTGGAAGCTTGCTCAGAGCTTCACGTATTGCCTTGGGGAAGATGATCTTGCTTAAAACATTCAATTGACAATCTACCCATCTGATTCTGTTGTGACTGTTAATATTGATTCATATTTTTTGTGTATACAATACTTACTGTCCATTTGAACCATTCACTAGGGCCTCTCTAATTTCAGCTTTTAGATTCTGAGAGAGATTTCTTGGCTGAAGCTTTGTATCAATATGTTGCTCAATATCAGATTGTAGTCCAATATTTTTGTCTCCCAGCTGAAGATAAAATACCTTCTTTTCAGCAGGAATCCTATCATAGATATGTGGACGACTGGTGAGAAAGATGTGAACATGGTGTATATATTCCAATAATGTATTGATGAATGAAAAGGTCTTGTCCTGGTCTTGACATTCATCCATTGCATCTACAGCAATGTAGAACATTGATGGAATGGCCTTCAAAATATTGATCAAGGTGTTTTCAATATCTTTAGAGCTGAATATCTTTCCCTTATTGCTTTTTTCATACAAAGTATTCAGCTGATCAAGGGTGAATTCATCACTCAACCATGATGCTGCTTGGAGAAGCAAAGATGAAATCATGCCCAAATGCTTTGCTTTTCCTTGATCTCGAGTGTCAAAATAGAACAAAAACACTGGTGGATGGCATCTGAGATTATCAAAGACTGTGGTACTATAAGAGCAATTTTGGGATATCAGTAATTGTCCATTAGTAATTTAATGTCCAAGTCTTACCATAAGTAGCTCTTTCCTGATCCAGCTAAATAGAATACATCAGTTTTCTCTTTCAAACTAAGTAGACTGTCACAGACCTTTTCCTTTGAGCCAGAATAAAGATCCATTAGTTTTCCATTCTTTGAAATCCTTTGATTCAAGTAGCCATGCCCCAGTACCTTGTGTCATATTATCATGAGCAGCATTGAAGTTTGTGAATGGGTCTGGAGCTTTAAGCCACTGTAATTTTCCCAAAACTCAAATTATTGCCTGTCAGTACATCATGACTTCCACCATTTAAATTTACTTACTCTGATCATAATAGTCAGCTTGTTGATGGGCACTCTGAATGTGGATTGTACTGTTCTGAAAATTTACATTCGAACTATGATTGAATACACTGTCCAAAATTGCTGGTTAAATTTAATCAGACCAATAAATGATATTTTTACCCAATGTGTTCCATGTTACTATTGCGTTCACTGTTATACAAGCAATAAATGCAAAGGTTAATATCACTATAAATGTAATATTTGGTTCAGACTTTACCTATTCTGACTCGATGTTATTGTTAATCAAGAGCGACAGCAACTCATGCAAAGTCATGTGCATTAAATTTGTATTGCAACACCTGAACTTTAAATCCAGGAATTGAACTTAATCAAGGGTTTTCAATACATCGGATTCAGCATGCCGTGTATAGACTTGAGGTATTTAAGGTTTAGCAACATTACTTGTTATCTATGTCTTAACATTCCTTCTACAACAAAGTTCTAGGCATATTCAAGTTTGCGCTACTTGTTGCCCTTCAAGAATACAGAAAGCCCCTTCCAATATATATAATCCTTGCCAGAACTCAGGTCTATGACCTCAGTCCTCATTCTACTGCAATCAGATTGCCGAATTAAGAGCTATCTAACTCGAGAACCGACGACAAGAAGAGAAGCATGATGGAATGTATTTGAACCAGGATGTATTAAGCATGCGCTTGAGGATGAGGGGAAAGGCAGAAACCGTTCCAAAAAGGGGAAGCGTTAGCAAACCCTGACTGTTGGGAAATCAGCGACTCACAGTGTCACCCAAGCAAAGCCCGGCACTTCATTGATATTCGTAAAACCTACTCATAATGAATATCAGTAATTGTACACTCTTTAGAATAATTGAAATCAAAGGAAAAGCTTGAAGACTGTCACTTTATCAAGTCCCCTTGATCTCCGTACATCCCTTATATTCATCTTGCATGCATGTAACAATCAGCCCTGACAACAACGCACACAAGTCCCTAATATAAATATAAAGTTTCACTCGTAGAAGCTTTGAATGTAGACAGGTCTCTTCACCTAGGACTATATTGATAGATGTATTTTCAAACAACTGCTTAATTACTCGATAACAGCAACAACTCTGAATAATATCTGATCAGAATTTTCCCTCCAAAACCCTTCTTGATGTCACCACCACGAATTTCTCCACTTTATCACCCGCACTCAGAGCATTTCCGCAAACTAAACATCCAATCGAGAACAGAGTTTGGACCTTCTTTGGATCTTGGGAGCTGATATCAGGATATACTCTATGTGATGAATGTGGACGTAGACATGGATATACTGCCAGTGGTCACAGTTGAACTATAGCTGTGATACGCGCAAGCATTGAAGGCTTTCCGGACACAGTAAAGTATAATGCAAAAGGGTATGGAGTAAATGGGGTTCATATAATGTACTAGAAATGGAATTGGCGATCATGGCACAACACCTAATGTCGACGTACCCAAATTCCAATAGCACCAATTCAAGCAGTCATGGAGCCCTCAAGACTGATAAGTAATAATATATCCTATAAAACAATACAATGAGTATTCTTGGTATACGAGAACCAATTCTCACCCTAACAGCCCCAACGAAATCTTGACCCTCTTCAGCCCTCAGACTCTTTGCGGCTGACCACGCCTGCAACCTCAGCGCTACTTCACGACCTCCAAAATAGGCCCGTTTGCGTCATCATTTGTAGCCAAATCCAAGATCCTAAATCGACATTCCAAGCCCCAACTACACCGGATACAAGTAACTCGACGCCTCCCCGTATAGCCAAAATCGACTACATAGATTTGAGTTGCATTGACATCGGCTAACGTGCCGCTACCACCAACGAAACAGGAGTCGCTAGTTGACATGACCGGGTTTTATCCGTGATAACTGACACCTTGTGTTGCGGAACCCATGTGGACCATGCAAGTGCCGAAAGTGCCAGAAGCGTAAAGGGCGGCCAAACAGAAGGAGGGTCATCCGAGATTTGGATTATACTTGTTGACTCAAGAGCTTGGGGGGGGGGGGTAGAGAGAACGTGTTACGAGCTGTTAGGACCAGATAAAAGACGCGAGACACACTCCGTTAGATATTCGACACATCTCTCCAGCTTCAACCATTATCACGGAGACGAAATAAACAGTTGGTACCATAGTACCGGTTGTCTTGCAGAGAACCATGTCGACCCCTGAAAAAACAACGTAATGAAGTCAATCACCTACCGACTCCAACTCCCTAGTCTTCTCGTGCCCACTTTAGTTCATATGCACCTCGCGACACCGAACAAAGACTCATGCTACACACCATACACCCTCCTAGGTTTGCTCCGACGTGAGCAAAACCGAGCATCGAATCGTCACCAATGCAGCACCAATTCCATTTTCAGAACTCCCCAAGCCGCTTCAGCAAGTCAACTCAGACACCAAGAGAGTACTTCGTCTTCTGCGATGCCAGTCCAGGTTCTACCCGTTACGAGAGAGCGGAGATAACGGCGAAACACGGTCAGCACGCTTGCCATGTTATATCCAGCGAAACATCTAAGACGAGGTCGGTGGAAGTAGTAAAAGAAACGGGATTTCGAAAACGTGGTCAGATTGGAAGGTCCGAGGTTTACGGTTACGGTCAGAAGGGAGGGATTGTGTGAGGCTAGACAGAGGGACTCAGATCTTCAGAGCTTCAGATACGATAAGCTGGAAAAAAACGCATAGACTCACGGACTCGGAGAACCCCGCGTACCGACATAATCATAATGAAAAGCGACAATTCTTCCCACGACTACTTTGAGATCGCAGCGCTAATTCTGAAGATCTGACTACTGGCATTTTAACTACGAGGAGCAGACTACATACTGTAAGAAAACCCTCCATTCTGTTTTACTAAAGTGTCTGAATGGTTGTTATAGCCTCGAAAACAGGCCCGACTTTGTAGGTGCTACGTCATACCGCCTCCTATTCGCTCGAGCTTTTGGTTGTTTGGACGCTGATCCACTGAATGAAGGATCCGAAGCTCACTGTCAGTCTCATAAATAAAAGAAAGGCAAAAGGTTTCTCAGTAATCGCGTCAAGTTAGGAACGGCACCGTTTAATACTTTTCTTTTCGACTCATGTGGATGCGTTTGTGGATCATGGCTATATGGCGCCGAGGATGCCCAGGACAAGAGTTACAAGTATCTGTTAAAAACTTTTCTGCTCGATACATTCATTTTACCGGGAACAAACAAATTTTACTAGGACAGTAGATTGGCACGTATCAGCTTTCAGGACCTGATGATACTTGAGCTTGAATAAGCAATTTTGAACATTTTTAACCTGAAGACACGTTTAAATCCTTTCTGGTTATATACTTTTACCGATTCGCCTTAGATGTTCATAATTTTTATAAGCAGGACAACGTGCATTGTGTCTGACTATAATATTTACACACATATTGGTACAGAAGGACTGGAATCGTAAAACTTGAAGTCGTTAAATTTGTGGATAAGCAGATCATAAGTCGAATCATGATGGTCATTATAGCAGATCGTCGAAGAGGCGAGTGAAGTTATCGGAGATGATCCCTAAACTTGAGGCACGCACTCAACCCGTTGATTGCATATACGAGCCAACGAGAATCGTTGACGATTGCAGGAAAACAAGTAGAAATGAAATTTGAGAGCGAAGAGGACTGGAAAGCATAGAGACTCAGCACAATTACAGAACAAGAAATGTTACCTTTCAGTAGGAGATGCAGAATGCAAAGACATTCGAGTAATGTCTACTGCCGTCGGCTCGAGCCTTTGGTTCGGCTCTTTTCCTTCTTTCTCTGACTACGCCTCTGACCTGGCTGTTCTTCGTCAGAGCTCGCAGATCCTTCGTCAACGGCGGAATAAGAAGGGTTGTTCAAGTTAACCATACTCTGAGGATAGCGCGATGTTGCCAAAGTAGTCTGTCCAGAATAGGGGCTTGTCCCAATATTGGCATTGCTTTGAGGATAAGCCGACTGGGAACATCCTGATCGTGATTGAGGCGGACCGAGATTAACCATACTTTGATTCGGATAACCCGTCATAGAATACGCAGGAGAACGTGGCTGAGCTTGAGTCATTCCATAATTTGACATTTGGCCCTGATTCAAGTACGCAGGATAACCTGATCCTTGAGAATAAGCAGGAGTGCTGCCGTACTGTGTAGGGAATGGAACTGGATTGTTGTAGTTCTGCGAGGGATTGGCGTATGGGTATGTTCCGGTACCAGCAGAAGTCGCACCTGGACCTGCCCAGCCTACTGTGTTTGTTCCAGAAGAAGGGTTGAGCGTCTGCATCGATGTTGAACTGGTAATCGTAGATTTGGAGCTGAAAAGGTTATGAGTAAATGGTCTTTCCATTCGCGGATGATCAAATACGAACCCTGTATGATGAAGGAGACGATCGTGATACCGTTGAACAGAGGATGGAGGGCCACTTTGTTCAGGAACGGCAGGAGGTGCCACAGTAGGCTCGCTGTATCCAGTGCCAAACTCTACAGAGGTATCAGAGACCACGGTGTCTGTTGAGGGACGTGTCTGGAATCCTCCGATGTGGCGTGTCCTTTCCCTGTATTCCCTCTCGATTCCCGATTGTCGTTGGGACAGTATTCTTTGTTCTTCCTCATCTAGACAAAAGCGGACTTCAATCATACGAAAACCAAAGAGAGTTCAAACCTTACATTTCCTATCCGCTTCATCAGAATAACGCTACGATGTCGTCTATAAGCGAGTTATGATGTAGAACACCTCGGGTTTACCTGTAACTTATCCCTGAAAATCTCCACATTATTCCATGCATTATCGACTCTCTGGTGGGCTTCTTTGTTAAAGACGTCCAGGGGGCGGTTAGCAGTTCTTTCGATGAGATTGATTTCCGAATGACTTTCAAGGGGAATTTATACCAAAGCACTACTCATTACACAAAACACGCACATTTTCTCATATTCCATCTGAGCCTGCTGGTAAGTCCCTGGATCGAACCGCCCTGGGCCACGTTCATGTTGGGTAATAATACCGTAGGCATTATCCAAAGGCTCTTTAAGACCCTTTGCTCTGGTAGCGGGCTTGACAAAACGCTTCGATTGAGGGTTGGACATAGTGGGAAGAGATCAATTGGAAGCTCAAGTACACAACACCATACCTCTGATATACTGTTTTTTAAACGCCAAAGATCCAAGTGCAGATTGTGTCGGTGGCCACGATTTGCTGCTACTTGCCTGAAAATACCATTTCTGACTCGCCACTCGAGAAGGAGTCACGAATACGTGGGAAAGTTATTGCAAATTTGTTCGAGGCACGCCTACAACGCACTCAGTTTCCGACCACCATGCCCAAGCAGCAATTCGACAAGCTTCTCGAAAACCCTATACGTGAAAGCGAGAAGTTCTGGGTTACTCATGCCCAGTGGCTTGAACAAATGGGGTATCGCTTGCGTCCGCGATACCAACCTGGATGGGTTATGAAACCCCAACCGATTGAAGAGTTCCTCAGTGATCCAGATAACGTGTCAAATCTTTGGGTAAGTGATACTATAATGCTGTGAATGGGAGGTTTTATGATACTCTACGTAGACAGCTGTCTTGGATGCTATTCGCATATCTGACAACAAACCAGTAATGCTTAAAAAGATTTCTCGAAGTCGTCATCCCCAAGAAGTTGAAATTGGACTTTACTTCTCCAGAGAGGATCTAGCTGCCAATCCCAGGAATCATTGCGTCCCTATACTTGATGTTCTCACTGTGCCCGACGACGATGATATAGACCTGATTGTTATGCCTCTCTTGCGAAAATTTCATAACCCAAAATTTAACACCGGTGGAGAAGTAGTCGACTTTATTCGGCAAATACTTGAGGTATGCAGCATTTTGTTTCCAAAAAGTTATTCTAATAGCGATGCAAATGTAGGGCGTCCAGTTCATGCATGAGCATAGAATAGCACATTGGTAAGCAACAGTTTCTGGAACATGTTTAGCCTTCAATTCTGATTCAAACAGCGATTGTATGGATCTCAATATTCTGATGGATGGTGCTGAAATGTTCCCAGAAGGCTGGCATCCGCTCTCAGATCGGAACAAAAGAGACAATGCTACACAGTATGCTAAACCAGTCGGTAGTCGGACCCGTTTCTGGCCAAAGTACTATCTAGTTGACTTTGGTTTGTCTCGTATAATCGATCCGAGAAATGGACCTCCTCTGTTCCCTATCATACTGGGAGGCGATAAAACACCACCAGAACACGGCAAGGCATATATGAGAACAAATCCCTTTCCCACCGACGTATATTTTATTGGGAATCTTATTCGTGAAACTTTTCTGCAAGTGAGCGCAGTTTACTCTCCAAGTGTGGATATTGCTTACTTGGTGTCTAGAGTGAAGATCCCGTAACTCGTGGAAGATTAGGATTCCTTCAATCATTAGTCGACGATATGGTTCAGGAAGACCCCGTCAAACGGCCCACTATCGATGAAGTTGTCCTTCGTTTCGACGATTTGTGGCGCTCACAGCCTCGTCAGATTTTTACTAAAGCCCCGGATACCTGGTCATATGAAATCGTCTATGCAGACCCATTTCACAACATACTCAGCCGATGGTCCAATTTCTTGATCAACAGACCCGCGCTACCTCGAATTGAAAAGCCAAAAGCCCGCCTTCCGCCCGAGCTACGCTGGTTTTATTCAAGTGCTCCGCTCAAATACCCTGATAATGACTATTAGGCTCTTGTTTCTAATTTCTGATGTGTAATGTAATGGTCCCTGCCGAACGACTCCCATAACTCCATGGGAAACTCCTTGATATACTCAATATCCAAGGTCCGCGAGAGTGATTGTACACAAAAGGAACCTAGAGGAACCCTAGAAAGATCAAGGGTGTTGTAGGCGCTCCATATGTTATTTTCACGGCTAGACCTCATATAGCCGGTTGTCCCTCCCGGTTTTTCCCATAAGATGGTGATTAGATTGGATGTGAATTTGAAGACGGGATGATAAACTCCAGGATTCGGATCATCTCTTGAACATTCTGTTTGAGATGCCAAAGATCTGAAGAGAGAGATCTAGTGACATAGTAATCGGTGGCCACGACCAAACTTGAGTCAGAACTGTGGGAACGCTAGCAAATTACCAACAAAGTTCACGGGTTCACAACGCGCCCACATTGATTTTCAACCACCAGGTTCTGGGGACTATGTCCAAGCAGGAATACGGAGAATATCTCAATCGACCAATACGGGAAAGTGAGCAATTCTGGGTGAGTCATGCTCAATGGCTTGAGCAAATGGGATATCGTTTACGTCCGCGCTATCAACCTGGATGGGTTCCAAAATTCCAATCGATCAAGGACTTTTCAAAGAATCCAGATAACATACCAAATTCATGGGTGAGCAACTTTTCGGTACTGAGACTCTGTGATTCACGTTTGTCAGCCCGCAGTTTTGGACGCCACGCGGATATCTGACAACAGCCCAGTAATGCTCAAAAAGATTTCTCGTAGCCGTCATCCCCATGAAGTGGAGATTGGACTTTACTTTTCCAGAGCAGATCTCGCCGCCAACCCTCGGAATCATTGTATTCCTATTCTTGATGTTCTTTCCGTGTCCGATGACAGTGATTTGGACCTAATTGTCATGCCTGTCTTGCGAAAAATTCGTCACCCAAGATTTGACACTGTCGGAGAAGTGGTCGATTTTATCAGGCAAGTACTCGAGGTATATAATATTCTCCTTTTAATTCCTATTAGACGATGACGCGACTTTCAGGGTGTCCAATTCATGCATCAGCACCGAGTAGCACATTGGTAAGTGGGGATAATCTTTCCCTACCATGCTTTATTCTAAATCTACATTGCATAAGTGATTGCATGGACCTCAACATCCTAATGGATGGATCCGCCATGTTTCCTGAAGGCTGGCACCCAATGTCAGAGCGCCATCATAGAGACGACACTACACGCTATGCCAAACCTGTCGGGAGCCGGACGCGTTTCTGGCCAAAATATTATTTGGTTGACTTCGGTCTATCTCAAATACTTGATCCAAAAGGCGGACCTCCTTTGCGCCGTATTATACTAGGAGGCGACAAAACTCCACCGGAACACGGAAAGGCATTCGCAAGAGCTAATCCCTTTCCTACCGATGTATATTTCATCGGCAATCTTATACGTGAAACTTTCTTGCAGGTGGGTACTAGGATTTTGTTTCCAAGTATAGCTTATTCATCTCACATATTACACTCAGAGCAAAGATCCTACAACTCGTGTAAGATTGGGATTTCTTAAACCATTAGTAGACGATATGGTTCATGAAGACACCGTTAAACGGCCCACTATCGATGAAGTAGTCCTTCGTTTCGATGACTTATGGCGCTCACAGCCCCGTCGTGTTTTTTCTGCTGCTCCAGATACCTGGTCATATGAGATTGTTTACGCGGATCCATTTCACAATGTATTGACTCGATGGTCCAATTTCTTGACCAACAGACCAGCATTACCTCAAATAGAAAAACCGAGAGCCCGGCTTCCGTCTGGACTACGCTGGTTTTATTCGAGTCCTCCGCTCAAATACCCTGATGATGGCTGCTAGATGGTTGTCTCTAACTTCTGATGTGGCTCATTCCTGTGCCGAATGAATGTCTTCCACGATTTCATGGGAAACTCCTTGATACTCACGATTTTGAAAGACCGCGAAAGTGGTGGTGCACAATATTAGGAACCCAAAAAGGATCAAGAGTGCTTGTGTAGGCGCTCCATATACTATTTTCACGGCTTCCTATGTACATGGCCGATTGTCCCTTAATTTTTTTCCATAAGATGGTGATTAAAATATTGGAATTTGGAGAAGGCGGCTGACGCATTTTTGCCTCCACTGTGACCAAGGAGACTAGCCTTATAGCCGTTTAGTCGTGCGTTTATGGCTTCCTGTAGAGCTGGTCGGCTTAAGGAGTGGAAGACCATCATATGATGATACTCCAACAATTGTCATGCCTGATAGCAAACTTTGCGCGAAGAAAGCTGTTGCGATTTGTAGGCGTTCAGAACAAGACCAATGTGGCAATCTAGTTTCGCGGAGTAAGTTAGTCTTACAACAAATCAGTCGGACTACGTGCCGGGAGCAGCTGACGCCATGTCGCTCACTTCACTCAATTCCAAAGTCTCATGTTTTAACTTCCTTGCATTCAAAGTTACGAGGCCTATTTTAATAGGCTGAGTTAACTTACAACGACGTTTCAGATTTCCCACGGGCACATTTACCCACGCTGCGGCGCCGCGGCACACTCGGATAGGTTGCAGATAATTAACCGGCAATTCAAAAGTTGTGTTCCGTCTGTACCTGGATTGTCTATGGCATCGCAGTTGATATACAAGCCGACGTACCGCAAGCTCCTCGGCAATTCGGCACAAAGTTTCTACTGGTCAACTTACTGAGGCATAAGCAATGATTAATAATGAAGGAATGTGGGCCAACGCGAAGCGTGGCAAACACGAGGCCGAGCCATGAACTGTTATCGGGCCGAGGATGTCAAAAGCGTCCAGTCCAAATAGGACCACATCGGTGATGGACTCGGGCAAAAAGTTTCATGTAAGGACGATTCCTCCTTACAGTCGGCCTCGTAACTATGAAGGTTCAATTGTATGGAGAAACACAGTTCACCAAGACTTTCAAATTTAGCCGTTCATTCCATCTCAAGAAATGAATTGGAAGCATACAGCATCACTGTCATTGAAAAGACCAGTGCTGGTTGAACAGAAGAGTGGACCCTGAAATTGTACAGAAAAGGAAGCTGATACATGTGCGAGGATGATACCAAAAAGTCAAAAATGGCTTTTGCATACCATTTGTGAAGGCTAACAAATTTTTTTTGATTAATAGTGTTTCAAGTTGTCACCTTGAACACAAATGAGAGTTACCATTTCTTCATCCTGAAATTTGCAGTTGTCATCATTGAGACCTCAATCAAGTCCAACATAGTGAGGCTTTAACTTACTTGGGGTATGTGGACCAGTGGGTTGCCACTGGCAGGTACGAGTCCATTTATTATGTACCAGATATTGGTATTTTTTAAATCATGCTCAATGTTATTTTTTCTGTGGTAATGAGATCTAATCTCTTTGTTCCTAACCACAAAATAAATCTGAAAAATATTGTCAGTTACTCTCAATAGTCAAGTCACAAAATATAAAGATAGAATTTGAACCAATCAGGACAGGTTCATTCAAGAGGATACAAGTTCTACCAATTTTCAGTGGGAGAAATTGGGGATTGGTAGCAAGATTCATACCCAATTTATTTTGTACTAAATAGTCCTGTGTATATACAAGTTTCTTCATTTGAAAGTTTTTAACATGCACCGCTTGTTATAATATAGAAAGCATAGTAATTCTGGCAGGATTTCATTTACATTCTGACTGTTACTTACTCAAACTGGTTAGAAACAATCGGAGAATTCTTGTATATTCTAGGTCCAAGTTAAGAGAAATTTAAACAGATAGCCACAAATGTTTGCAAATTTCTCAGAAAAAAACACTGAAAAATTAACAGAGCAAGAGAACATTTTCTTTGGAAATTTTATTTCTAGCATGTATTTTACTGTTTATAATCAAAAACTTCATAGTCAAATAATATGGGTGCTTCCCCATCATTCTCCACCTTGACTACATGTAATCAAACACCACAGTGTCATTAATTTTGTATGATGTAATGTTTCCAATAAAGATAACAAGATTCTCCAATGATCCTGTTGAGCAAGATCCTTCATTGCATTTCAAACACATTCAGCTATCTGTTGGTTACAATGTAACATATATAGCTAGAGAATGATAAATTACAACCTATGTACAGTAAGAGTGAATCAATATATGCTGTATGGTATACAAATGCTGTCTCTTTATCAACTGATCATGTTCACAAAATTTTATATATCAATAATAACATATATGCCCTGATACTCTCAATAAACTTCTCATCAGCTTAAACTATATAGGCAAATACTTTCAGGTTCAAGACTTGAAGCGAAAATTGTCTGGGTTGTCCAAATGTCTCCAGTGAATCTGGTTCCCAATGATCAAAGTAATAGGACTACTGCTCATATTTTGAGTGAGATTTCAATTGTGTATTCAGAATGAATGAACTCAGAAGCAAGAGCAATTGATGTCCTTGGTGCATTTATTGACAATTGAATTTTTTGTTGGAAAGTTGAGGTAAATATTAAACTTACATTGCATTTTGATGTTTAGCTACACTTATGAACTACTGAACATTTTGCAATCATATTCTCTAGGCCATGTATATAAAAGAAACCTAGATACTACAAATACATACTGATCATTTACCAGTCTATAAGAGCAGGTCTCAAAAAAGATATTGTACAAGTTTATCTGTATAAATTTATGGAATCAAATCAATTCCCATGTTCTTGTCCTTTCCTTGAAAGCAAACTGAGACATTGTAAGAAATCATTTCTGCATAAAGGTAGAAGTAATAGCCCAACACTCTGCTCCTCCATACTGCCAGTTCCAGGTGGGGAACTCATCTTATGAATTCTAAGTTATGTGTACAATAGGTATTGAATCTTTTATGATTAGGAAATGCTAAAGAGCTAGCTGGATATATTTAGATGCTTAATAATAAGTAGAATTTTAAGAAAAGTTACATACATGAAGTATGAATACTTCATGAAGTTCAGCAATTGTCCTGTCAGACAGAAGTAAGTACAAGTTTAAAGCCAGTATTTATTGGAAGTTAAAAATACATACAATGGACAAAAACAGTAAAGACACTTTCAGAAACAACATCATGCCAGGGGAAAAGAAAGCTGCAGTGCATACAGGATTACACACGAACTTATTAATCAAATACATGCATGAAGAGAAATAAGGTTGGCATGTCCATCCAAATAAAGTAATTTTTAAAACTTTGACATAGTGAAATTGCAGTGACCTGCAATGTGAGCCAATAAAGCCCAATAATCCCCAACTCTTATTAAGAAGTGACTGAAAGGAAGTTTCTTAAAGAAAGAGAAAGGATCTTATTGGGGCTCAATTGTTTTTCTCATGAGCATGGTTTAAATAATACCTTATTCAATAACCATGTTGCTCCGATCATATATGATAGTCAACATGACTTTCGGGTGCTCATCACTTTCTCTGAATTTCTTAGTCTATCACACCCATCTGTCTGGGCAAATCTAACAGTTTAATAGACTCTCTGAATCAGGCTTGCCACGGTTGGGGCCATGACCCCATTGGCCCCGAACTGAACCCAAACCAGACCTGAGGTCCAGGTTCAGTGGCTATGCTGGTTTGGACCTGGACCTGTGGGTTTGGGTTGAGGGCCAGTAGCTGGGCATATGGTTGGACCAGGTCTGATCCTTGACCCTCTTAGGGAATAAAAAGCAGTGAGAAGTTTTTTGAGTATGAAATTTTTATTGTTTTGTGAAGCTGTAAGTTTATTGTGATGTTCATTGTCAAATGAAAAGCTATTATACAGCCTGTTCCTGCTATATTTACGGTATTCAGTGACCAAAAAAACCCAAAGATAATATAGTTGCAGCTATTTATGGGGATATAATGCAATTTCTCATTGTCTATACATTTTTCTGGACTATAATATGTGTCCAAATCTCAAAAATATATTTTATTCTGAATAAAAATTTTATTTTAAAAAATATAAGTCGGACCAGCCCCTGGCCCGGACCTCTTGACCTGGGTCCTCAGGTTCAGGTCCGGGGGTCAACCAAAGGGTGGACCAAACCTTGAGGTCCAGGTCGAGGGCCAAAAAATTTTGGCCAGACTGTGGCAAGCCTGCTCTGAATTGCGTTCTTGTATTTTTGCCCCTATTGTTTCAGCTTGCAGTCGTAGCACTGGTACTCTTTTGTTTGCACGTTGGATTATATGGAAATACATGGCTGTCAATGGGCCTGTCCATGTATTGCTCGGATCTTATACCCTGGTCAATGTCCTCCTGCAGTATTTCAATAGACACAGAATATACTATAATATCAAACAAACCAATGACATTCATGAAATATTTAGCAATGCACAGGGCACTAGATTTATACCCCTTACTGAATTGTTTCTGAAATTATACGGTACTAAATTTATAAATGCATGTTCTCGTGCTGTTTTTGTTGCTCCATGTACCAACCATGTATGTGGCCAACCGGACAATTGTGAACCTTGTGGTTTGTCTCTTCAATGCACTGAAAACCTTTAAAAACTTAGAATAGTGGTTATTATGTTGCTCGCATGTCAAGAATAAACTACCTGTAGTCAAATGGTAGGTAAGGAGAGTCGGGGACGCCCCGCTTGCAGGGTACAGCGATACTGAATAGGATTATATAACTATTGGGAGGATTTTTGATGTTCCTCTTGATAGTTATGTAATCAATACATAATGTAGTATGAGTCAACTGCAATGAGTAATAAATGAAATCTCACCATTGATTAAATTGAAAACAAACAAAGACAAATGTTGTGATGTTGACTTCACGCTTAACGTTACAGATACAATGCTACCAAAAAGTCCGATAAAGAACAAATCCTACATTTCATTCCGGACTCGTAATTAGTGATGTTCTTCATTGGGGGGTATTTTAAGATTTAAGATTTTTATAACTGCTGATTATTTTTGAAACCCTCATGGTCTGAATAAGTAACTGCACCCATTCTGTATTTCTATATAGAGAAAAATCATAAATATGTCATTGCTCAATGTCTTCAGAGAGTAGCTATGTTATGAATGGCACTTTATCACTTTCAAGAGATAAAATAATAGAAGGATGTTATAATCAACTCAGAGCACTCTTCTTGTATTACTAGCAATTAAGTAAACCTGAATAAAACTGTTTGCAAAAAAGTTGAATTGAGATGTGACTAATGCCAGTTTCAATTTCAAGCCTTGTTAGAGTTGAGGAATGATTTAGACATGACAATAGAGGTAAGTACATTTATTCATTATTTAGTGTTTCTTTAAGTTTGAAGTACAAAGGACTAGTTTTGTGAAACAAAGATACTTGCTGCACATTGATCTTTAGAAAGAGTACCGAAAAAAATAAAGGAGGGAGTATCACTGGGGATTGTCCAAAAATTGTCTATGTTGCTATATTACATCAGAGTATGGAAGCTGGAAATCTAAACAATTCACACTAAGAGAAAATGAAGTGACTATTTAGCTGCCAACAGGAGATTTTACCAGTTAAACATACAAAATTGAAAGGAAGTCAATGATACTTTGATATATCCAAAATTAATATCAATTCTGCTGAGGAATTGCTAAGGTCCAGAAATAATAGGTAGGCCTCGTATCTTGCCGTGCAACGCAGCGGCACCTTTCCCCAGTAAATTAAAATCACTGGCGAGGAACGGATTGGAACCTACAGCCTTTTTGATATTTGGATCAGCTGGGTGTTCATATGCAGGGTGAAAACTATGACCAAGATCTTTCTGTCAAGGCCACTGAAGGAAATGATAACATTATGAATACCACTCAGTATGGCCCGCAGGAGCAGCTGATTGAGGCAATGCGGACTTTCTCCGACTCCGAGCAGTATGGCGTATCTAAGGTCAAAAATCTCTATTGCTGAGATTCGTTATCTGTCACTTAGTAAAAACGTGGTCATTCGAAACCGACTCGGAGGCAGTATTTACGGAAAATTGATAATGATCTGTGGGCGCCCAGCTCAAGACTTGTATTTCGCTGAGTATAAAAAATCAAAGCATCCGTAGTGGCGTCACACGACAGTTTCCTTCGCAGTTTTAATTTTTCGGGTCAAGAATCGGACTTCTCAGTTCTATCGACTGTTTCACTTTCAGCACCGATGGGTAGGGAAATTTATTCTCAAATCCGAAGAATATACTCACTTGCGACTTCTAACAGATGACGACGAAATCTTCCGCTTAGAACGCGACCGTCTTCGTGATGAAGATTTTGCTATAAAAGATCGGTCCAATCTTTTTGATAATCATATTGATATGTACTTTGGAGCGACTTTCCTCGAAGTATGGTACAAGGATGGGCTCTTCGTAAAGATCCATGATATACCTGGGACACTCTCGGGCAATATTCTACGCCTTCAGGCTAATCTGCCTCCGTTGGACACGCACAGTGAAATAATTGGAGACAGCATTTCATCCATCGCCTACAAAGACCTTCCACCTGAGGAAGACTGGGATGATCAAAATGCTGATGACGTTGTTCAACAGTTGCCTGTTGTCCCCTTTGATGTAAACCTTCACTTTGCCAAAGAATGCCGATGCATCAACGAGGTGCAGAACCTCCTCAAGGTCAAGGGAGGTCCGCACATTGTTCAACTGCTAGGGAGAACGGAAGAAGGGAAACTAGTGTTTCCTCTATATCTAGAGCAGCCCTGGGCGATATTCATCACGGCATCAATTTCAGAGTACAAGCGCTTACTTCTCCAGCTTGCGGACGCCCTCCTCTTCCTTCATTCCCACGGGATTGTTCATCGCGACGTGGCCCTTCGAAATATCCTTACCTGTCAAAATCGTCAAAGCTTGATACTCTGTGATCTTGAGTCTCGCTTTGGCAGCCACATTTGCCCCGAAATTGCACTTGCACGAGACCAGAGCATTCCAGAGTCAGCGCTTCCCTACTCTCAGAAATCAGATGTATTCTGTTTTGGTACTACGATAGCTGACTTCATCTTGTCAAACACAGTCAGGACACCGTGGCAGTACACTGGTAATTTCATACCACCACCGCCTTTTGACAAGGTAGTCCGAGCTTGCATCAGACGCGATCCCGCTGAACGGCTGACCATGTTGGAAGCCAAAGAGATGTTGGAGTCAATCAATGCATCGGGTATGTTCTCTTTCATCTTTAACGAAGCTGAGTCACTCAAGGTCCTTTATACAGTTGATTCATTGGTCTGAACAGTCGCATCTCGATTTGATAGTTTGTAGGAAGTAGGTGGTGACTTGAAACCTCCAAAAAATGCTAGTAATTTGAACTTGTCACAGCCCGCGGGAAGTATGCTACTATCCATTATTTCCCCCTTCCTGAAGAAGAGAAGACATGGGCATTCGGAATGAGATAAATACCATTCAAGAAATGGCGAGGAAATGAAGGATGGTTACCAACGGAATCTAGGACACTGTTGAGAGGCTGGGACTGGAAAAGAGGTAGCGGGGACACTGGCAGTGCAATGAAGAAAGTAATCACTTGTAACGTTTTGGGCTCATGGCTGGTCCAAGTTGGGTCGAAGTTAAGTCGAAAATACATACGTGTCAGCTATTATTTTCAAACTCCGAGAGCTAAAAGCTGACCGGCATCTACTAAGTACAGACATATTATTCTACAAACATAGATCTAACATAGAGTATCCATAGATAAGTATAACAGTACGCATATTATGCTATGACTCGGGTGGAAGTGCCTTGCCCTTAGGCTTTGATCCTCTCTTCTTTCCGGCCCCTGCTGCGCTCACATTCGCACCAGCATTCTCACCAGTATGAGCACTCCCTCGAGCCTTCGCCGCTCTAGGTTTCCTCGGTCTCTGTGCCCCTCTGGCCGCTTTCCCACTGCCCTTTTTGTTCGTCTCCTCAACAGATAGCCTCATCGCCTCTTCCGTTTCCAACCTGACCCTCTCTTCCTCCTGCTCCCACCATTTCAAAAATTCCTCTTCTTCTCTCCTCTCCTTCTCCTCTTGCTGAATCTGCAGAAGCGATCTACCCTTTTTATCTTTCGCGTTCCCAGCCGAACCTTGTTCCAACTGAAGTTGCTGAATAGCAGCAAACGACATGCCTACAGTACTCTCAACTATTGGTTCTTGAACAGGCGCCGAGGTCCATGCAGGTTTGTTAGCACTCGTATTACTAGAAACGCGTCTTGGGAGTCCAGGGCTCGGTTTGGAGGAAGAAATGCCGGAAGATGGTTGGCGAGTAGGGGTGAATACTGGTCCCAAGTTTGGGTTCGTTTGACCTTGGCCAGACGAAGCTCGTGTGATACCACCAGGCACGGGTCCAGGGGAATCCTTTGTTCTCATAGACATAGGCGCCGAAGTCTCTTTTGCACCAGGTGACTGCGTCGCAGTCGTCTTCCAAGGAGAGCTTCTTTCCCTAGGAGGTGTAGACGGACCACCTTGGGCCTCAAACAACCCTGAGACAGATCGCTGAGCTGAAGGTTTCTGTCGCATCCTCATCGAGTTGAACGGTGTCGTATCCGAGTTTAACGAGGTACCAGGAGAGCCGCGGGGAGGGACATATGTCCCTATCGGGGCAGGGGATGTGTTGGCTGCTTCGGCCATTAGAGCGCGCATATCGACACTGGACGGAATTCGCATGTTAACAAAGGTCGAAGGAGAACAGAAAACAAACAATACACACCGAGGCGCCGAGGACGTCTTCCACGCAGGACCAGAAGGCTTATCCGTAGAAATAGAAGGAGGCCCAATATCTACATCGTCCATATCAAATATATCCTCCGGTATCGATTTTATCACCGGGCTTGACGAAGTCTTGGGCTTGATTATCGGGCTACTGCTCTTCCTAGGCTTTAGCACTGGACTGCCTTGCGCATTGACCGAAACTTCCCTCTCCTTCTGCTTCCCCAGCACCGTCATCGAAAACTCCGACGGCGACGCCTTGTGTACTTGACCCGACACTCTCCTTTCCCTCTTCTGTGACGGTACAATGATACTCGGAACGTCCTGTTCCTCTAACCATGTCTTCCATGTACCCATAGCTCGATCAACCAAGATCCCTCCTCGAACGAAAGTCGCCTTTTCCTCTTGTTTCTCTCGGATAAACACCGAAAGTTGCTTGATTATCGCCGGAGTCAACTCATCCAATCCCAGTCCGTGTCGGCTCTCCAGGAAAGTCTCGAGATTACGGGCGATGTAGCTCGAGACCGAATTTACGAGAGGGTAGGCGTGGTAGAATGATGCTTGCGTAAGGATGTAACATGCATTGGAGACGTGGAGGAATTTAAGAATAAGAGAAGAGGTAAGAAGGATGAGGGGAGACAGAAGGAGTTCGTTCTGAGAAAAGGTTAGTACCTGAAAACTCAACACGTGTATCCTACCACTTACAGCAACACTGATAACCTCAAACAAAAACTCCAACACTTCATCAACCGAACTCGCAAACTCTGCCCTCAAACCATCAGCCAAATGAATCTTACGTGATGAATCACAGGTTGCACTCACCTAAGGCGCCAAACAGTCCTTCCTCGACACCACAACACATCCAACTCGCTACAAACTGCATCACCTGCCACCTAACGTGTTTCATGTCCACTTTCAAAAGCAAATGCCCATCATCTCCCTCCTCCTTTGTCCACCTATTCCTGGTCCATGCTTCTTCTCCTAAAAAGTCCTCGAAATACACCGACCTCGCTCTCAAAAGCGAAGAATGCATATAAACTTCTTTATCTTCCGCAAGCATCAAAACAACATCAGGCCTCAACGCCTCATCATCTTGTGTCCGAGTCGTATCTGTCGCGAAAGATTCCAACAACTCTGAGTTGCGCTTCTCCCGAAACAGCCCCTCCAGATCCTTCCTCAACGTATCTGTCACGGGTTTCTTCACGCTACTCTCCATACCTCTAAGCATCTCCTGCAAATCGAGTATCCTTCCCAGTGCCTGAAGCTCGGTCTTGATCTGGGGAGCTAGTGCCATCGACAATTTGAGTTCTTTTGCTATGGCCATGGGGCCATGACCGAAGGAAGAAGAGTCCAAAACTCTTGCAACGCGTCGATCCCAGATAGCTACCAATTCATCGGTATAGAGGTATTCCAAGAGGACGAGGACAGTCAAAGGGTGGACATGAGAGAATTCTATCTGACGCTGGGCCTTGGGAGGAGAAAACAACCGAATAGATATCCCAGAAGAAGGGTCTCGGAGTACTTCCTCCTTGGCCGACGAAGAAAGAGCCGTACACAAGACTTTGGACCGCGAGGCTAGAAAGACTTGATGAACTGGTACCGAGAAGCTACGCTTGGCCCGAGCTCCAGTTGTGGGTTTGATATTTGACGATTGCCTTTCATCGGCAAGACCTCCAGGCATTGTTAATGTCTTCGCCTTGCCCTTCTTCCTCTGCCCCGCACTGGTTCCCGGTGTAGAAGACGACAGCACAGAAACCATCAAATCAGTACCATATGGCAATCCGCCCTTTTCCTCCCATCGTGATTCGGGAGTCACTAATGCACTTTCCTCTTTCTCAAAGACACCGCTCAGAACGTGACACATCCCCTTTAACGCCTCTACATCTCTCTGAATCTCCTTATCATCATCTTCCTCCTCTTCCAGGTCGTCCTTCTCTTTCACTAGTACTGTGTCCTTGCCCATTTCACCCTCCTCGTACATCTGTACCACATCAACCGGATCAGCCTCTTTCATCCTTCTCTCCCTCTCCTTCTCCTTATCCAAAGCCGACTTGATGTCTCTAACCCACATCCACGGCCTCGCATTCTTCATATCCCGAACCAAATCCCATCCTTTCTCGTCTCCCTTCTTATGCTGCAACGTCTCTTTTTCCTTTATCACACCTTCAACATCAACATCCACCCTCAACGCTCCAAATGCACCGGTACTACTCGCGCATACGCCGACTACACGCTGCAACGACGGGACTCGGACGAATTTCTGGGATTTTCCACCAGATGTAGTGTCGGCGCCTCGAATGGCCGTAGAGACTTTTGATGTAGAGACTCCAGAGGCCGAATCAAACGCCGTCACTACGTTGGACCTCGAGCGGACGTAGACGTGTCCAGAGTCTGTACAAACGATGAGAGAGCCTTCGGCGCCTATCGCTACGTCCTATAAATGAAACGCGATACAATACGTCAACGTCGACCAAAGAGCTAAAAGAGAAGAGACTCACCCTAACAGCCCCAACCAGCCCTCTCTTCAGCCCCCAGACCCTCTGAGGCTTGAATAGCTTGCTTGTAACCAATGTCTCCAACCTCGTTCCAGAGCTTGTAGTAGGTTCTGCACCGTCACTCGCACCGCCGAGTGTACCGACAGGTGGTGCCCCAGGAACACCGAATACGAATACCTCGCCTCCTTCGGAGACACAAGCAAAATGGACTTGGTGTATGTTTGCTCCTCCACCACTGCTAGTACCAAAGGAAGTCTCATTCGTCGACATGGCAGACATCATTCTAGACAACTGAGAACCGGAACCCGAGCTCTGCGCTTGTACAGGCGTACTCGATCCTGAGGTAAGCATAGACAATGTGTTCGTGGTCCATGCCGGTGGAGCCTCATCAGACGCAACAATCTTGACGATTCGAGTTGATTTGAGAGCTTGAGGAGGTCGGTAGGGAGATATGGAGGAGGGGAAGGTGTGGGTTGGGAAGCTAGATGTATATATTTGAGCTCCATATGTCACGTCGAGAGAAGATAGACCTACTTGACCCTAGTGACTCTATCTCCCCACACAATCAAAACATCTCCTTTTCCCGACCCAGCACCAGTCCCGCCCAACAGACACACCATCGCACTTTCTCCAAGGGCGATTTGAACGACTGGCTTCGTGATCTTGGTCACCTTTCGAGGGAAGATCTGTAACTGACTCCCAATTCCAGTCCTCTCATACCCCAATTGTCCACTGTTCAAACCCCACGTGTAAACATTTCCACCATCTCCCGTAGTCGTGGTCGTAGGCGTAGACCGAATCCAACACACGCTAGCGCTTTTACATGCTGCGATACCGATCACATACTCTTTCTTCAATGCGCCATATACCCTCCTAGGCGTCAGTTGAATCTGTTCACCTGTTCCTACTCCTCCAGCAACAAAGTCATCATCCCCAAACGTCGCAGAATGAGCACCCGCGCCCATACCCGATTCCTCCCTCTCAACGACATACCCCAACTGAGCAAACCGATTCAAGCCCCACGAAAACACTTCCCCGTCTGCTGTAAGAGCTAACGTGTGATCTTGACCTAGAGCGATTGAAGTGATCTTTACTCTTCCTTGTCCTTGGGATAGCGTTGAACCGGGCATCTGGTTCCCCGTCACTGTAGAAGACGAAGTACCGGAAAATGCTAGAGGCCGTAACGCATACTGAGTATGTTGTGTCTGTCCTAGTCGACCACCGGAGCCAAATCCGGATAGAGACACGCCTGAAATCGTTCCAGTATCGGTCTCTTTCGCTGTAGCTGTAGAGTATTTTGGAAATGTGGATATGACACCCGTATGCAATCTGCCCATCTTCACCTGCCGAACTCCGGGCTTAGCGAACCGGAGATATATGGGAGTAGATGTCGAGTCTTCATACGTGTTTAGAGGAAAAGGCCGGGGAACAGAGACGTGATCTGGAAAGTTACGGTCCGAGGTGTCACCGTGACCCAAGGAGGCGTTTCTGCACAAAGCAAAAGGTTAGATATACGATAAGCATAGCCCGAGATAAAGCCAGGACGCGCACCTATTGGTTCCCCAAGTAAACAGCTCTGCGCCCTTGCTAGACGTCCCTGGAGCGATAAATGTGCCGACCGGAGGGCGTGTTCCTTCCACAGTGGAATTGTATAAATCAAACGCGGTGTATCCTTCATAATCCTTCAAAGAGGGGTCTGTACTTGGATGTTGTAGTAGCAATAGACTATCAAGCATTAGCTCGTAATTCTAGAAAGATAACCCGGCAAAACTCACATGACTGCCAAATTCCCAATGTACATCGCCCTATGCAACGCTGTCCACGCACTCTCCCGATCCGGCAGGTTCACATTGACACTAGTACACTTGAGCAGCATCCTCACATACTCGACCGCCGAAGGCTCCGTCATCGATGCTGCCAAATGCAGCGCTGTCCGTCCCAGTGGATCCCTGGCATTCACATCCAACATGTCATCCTTGTCCTTGTTTCGCTGCTTCGACTTGGGACTCTTTGGACTTGTCGCAAGCACTATCCCAGTATCGTATTGCACAGAGGAAGCCTGCGCAATAGCCCGCTGGAAGGCCTGCTGATTGCGAAGGTGGATATAGGCATGGAGGAGGGTAGAGTTGCCGGTGCCGCTGGTCATGCAAAAGAAGAAGGGGTCGTCGCCGTTGTTTGACGGTATGAGACCGTCAGACGCGAACGGCGGTGCTTACTAGTAGTTTTAAGACTACCAGTAAATATAAGGGAAGAGTCGAAAGAGTACAAGTCTAGAAGTAGACTTGTAAAATCCGAAGTGGGAGTCGCAGAACGAAGAGGTTGATAGAGTAGAACAAAAATAAGTTATGCGAGTACGAGTCAGAAGACGTTTCTTACATGTACAAACGTGGGCGTCGCTTACTACTTGTTCCTTCTCCTCGTGATTTCATCCCAATTGGAGTAAACCTCGACCAGTCAAGTCGTCAGTGAGATGGACTACCCAGGCACATTTGAAATGCATAGTACTACGTATTGAACGTGCGGATTCCCGGCCAATGCAAGCCAACGCATGATGCGGATGAAACATCGAATCTCCTAGAGCCACCCTGACGAGCATATGAGTTGGAGGCGTACGAGAAGCCTGGTTTTAGAGTGCGCTTATGTCTAGTACCATTGCTTCGGGTAACTAAACTCTCGCCGATCGACGTTCTGTGTTCGACTCCAAGTGACCACACTTGCTCAAAAACTCGGAGGCCCTCAATGGTAACAGCAAGTAATTTCAGCTCTTCAACCCCTCCCTTGTAATTCTGAGGCTCATTCCATTATTGGCATAAATACTTCTTGTGTCCATCAGGTTTCAATACTATCCACTGGGTCTTCTTGTGTCTGTCAGTTTTCTCGAGAAACTTCTATAAACAAGAATAAGTCGGAAGAGGACAGTACCATGCGTTTGTAACAAAAAAACAAGTGGTAATGTTTTACAAAATAAGAGAACTGTAGAGCTAGTGAAAGAACCAGATTATGATTCTTCTGGTAAGCTCAATGACTTGCCGTGGAGTAAAAGCTATGTGAACTACAAAACCTCAACAACAAAGATTAAAGCAACAATCTTGAAGGGAGTTGCTACTGGTTTGAATCTTGTAAAAAAAATGGGTGTAAATCCTAAGGAAATCAAAATCTGAATTTGATAATGAAGAATAACTCTATAATGAAGTCGGTGTACAAGCTTCAAAATCGGACCAAGATGTTGAATTATACTCTTGTTCACTTGTTGAAATTATGACACACATAAAGAATTTGGTCAGATAGATTGGTAAGTTATTATGCCTTTCAATAATCCTATTTGCAATGAAGCTTCAGCACCCAAACTTACCCAGCAATTTGAAATGTGATGTTTTATAGGTCACAAGAAACAAAAAGTTGACTCTTTTGGGAACCAATATACTTTGTCATTTGAAAATCATTTTGTTCAAAACAGAGCAAGCAATAGATAAATGTAACCTGTCACTTCTTGGGAAAAGAGAACAGTATTCTCTTGAAACAATAGGAAAATAACCTATAGACAAACAAGAATTATTCCAGTCCTTCATCTGCTGAAAGAAATTCCTCCTCAGAGTCATCACTAGTATCATTTTCATTAGCTCCAGCTTTAATAAGAAACTGAACAATGTCCCTATATCATTCTTGCCTGGCAGCTTCCAAAGCATTACTATGAGGGCCACCTTCTACATTAACATCAGCCCCATTTTGAACAAGGAGTTTAATAAGCTGTGGGGAATTTTTATTCATGAACCAAGAAGACCGATCAAGAGCAGCTTCCAGAGCATTTCCATATTTACCACCTTCTGCATTCACATTTGCTCCCTTCTTAATCAGAAGCTGAACAATTTCAAGATGGCCTGCCAAGCATGCAGCTTGAAGAGCATTTCCATATTCACCATCTTCTGTATGCACATTCACTCCCTTCTCAATCAGAAGCTGAACAATTTCAAGATGACCATTAAAACATGCAGCTTTCAGAGCATTTCCATAATGACCACCTTCTGCATGCACAGTTGCTCCCTTCTCAATCAGAAGCTGAACAATTTCAGGATGACCTCCAGAACATGCAGCTTGCAGAGCAGTTCCATAATGACCACCTTCTGCATGCACATTTGCTCCCTTCTCAATCAGAAGCTGAACAACTCCAAGATGACTTCCAGAACATGCATATTGCAGAGCATCCCCATGCATATCTACTCCCTTCTCGATCAGAAGCTGAACAGTTTCAAGATGACCTCCAGAACATGCAGCTTGGAGAGCATTTCTGTTGGAATATCCATGCACAATAGCACCCTTCTCAACCAGAAGCTGAACAATTTCAAGATGACCTTCAGAACATGCAGCTTGCAGAGCATTGTCATAGGGACCACCTTCTGCATGCACATTGGCTCCCATCTCAATCAGAAGCCATCAGGAAAAACCCAATATGTAAATTAGGGCCATATTTTGCAAAATGCTGCTAAATAGAGCAGATTTTTGAAATTTTCTTAATTTTGCCAAATTTTGCTGCATTTTCTGGCCCTCTTTTATATCGACCCAAATTTTGACATATTTAGCACCAACGCAGACATATCAAAGACTATTTTCAGTATATAGCGTTGTTTTTGCAAGGATACTTTGCCTGGTATACCGTGATTTTTCTATAACTCTTATAGAACCACAACGTGAATCAGGAAATTTGATTACTGATTTGATTACTATTATCGGAATTCTAAAGTAACGTAGAAACTGTAGAAACCATCTAGACTATTCCATACCATCAAAATCGACGTCCGGCAAATTAGAATCATCAAACGAGGTTGTGCTGAATGACGATATATAGTCAGAAATCACAAGCAAAAACAGCTATATCGAGGAACTTACTTGCTTGCCTCTCGATATAATTTCGCTGTCAAGTTATGATACTTCTGTCGTCCACTTTGATCCGGCTTGATGATTCGTTCCTGACAGAATACAATATGTTTATTGTATTCTTCCTGAAACACAGCAGCCTCGAATCCCTCTTTCTGATGCTCGCCACTTGAATACTCCTTCAGAGATGCAAAGATCTGGGAAAGACGGTGTTATAAAGTAAGTTTGTAATTCTCGTAATAATTTAAGCATACCGCAGTGCCAACAAGCCCCAACATTGCCAGCGGTATTTCCTTGGCATTATCAGCTTCGGAACTAGAATGAAATGTTCCTTCGAGACGTCGGCCAAGTCCCTGAGCATTCCAAAATGAGGCCTTGAGAACAGCCAAAACAGCAGGATGTAAATAGGGCTGATGTCTACGCCATGTAGATGTTTTCAAGGGCTATATTTCTGGAATGTAAGTAATAGATACTATAGATATGCAAACGACACATACATCACCGAGGGGAAAGATATAACAGCAGGCTTTGAGCAGGTCTTTCACTAGCTCAGAGCGTGCATCTGGTTTGAGTTTCAGGAGATCATACAGGCCTGGTACCACCTTTGCGGCTTCTTTCTTGACTTCACTTCTCAAGTGTGAGATTCGAGAGGTCACCTATAAATAAGAATAGGACAGCGTGTATAGTAGCAGACATAGATATAAATATACTTGATACGCACACATGAAATGATAAAGTCGCGGTATCGAGTGTCCCGTGTAAAACGATCCAATATAACTGACTGGCCAAGTTTATCACATGCACCGGACATTGCAAGCTGAATGTAGTGGCGTTGTGCTTCGGTTTTAGGGAAGGCATCTTGAAAGAGGGCAATGCCAACGGCAATGTCAATGGTGTCATTGATGACTCTGCGCAATGTCTGAGGTTGCTTGGTCAATGAAATATACCGCAACCCAGGTTCTGGAAATGTCATATGAGTCGCAGCGGACCAGCCTTGATTGAGAGGCTGCATTATGCATATCATTAATGAGAGATGTCGCAAAACAATGAACTTAGTTGCGTACATCAGTAATAAGACCCGGAGCTTCAGGTGTAACCACATGGCCAGTAGCCTTGGATACCTTCTTCTTTCCTCGCTTTGTGGGTTCTGGGACCTGCAATTGAATTACTGGGCGCTGTGATGGGCATATAAATGGACTCGGAGCCTTGAACACTTCAGATGTGATGCCTACCTCAGAATTGTATTTTGCATCTCTTGTGGAACTCTGACGAATAGTGAGCATGCAGGAGCCTTTAAGATGAGTTGTATTACCCTTGGCACACATCTCTCTTCTGAATCACTAGCGTCGTCTTGGATATCATTTTGGTCGTCATCAGAAACTATTGCAGAGATTGGTGCTTCGGAGGCATCTGTCTCTGAATGAAAATTGTCAGCCTCGGGAGCATTTGAGGTTGTAGATAAGTGTCTAGGTTGAGGAGCAATGACAGAAAAGCCATCACTATGCTCGAGTACTGGCAGGTCAGGTAAATGGCACGTCAAACCTTGACACATCATGTGATTAATTGTTGCGTACCTTTTGGTGCCCTTGCCCTCGATGGTGTCTGTCCAGCAATTTGCGCGCGCTGAGGATAATGCTTAGCAGCTGAAATGTGCGAAACAAGGTTTATTACCTCTCGCAGTAGTTGGCTCTCATTAATCTCCTCATAAGGATCCTCTTCTTCTGCAGCACTACTATCTTCACCTGCCGACGCATTTTTTGCGTCATCTTCGCTTTGGTCTTGTTCATCGACATCCAAATCAATACTAAGGCCCTGGGGCAAAACTGTGGCCTTGCTGGTATTGGCTCTGGTATTGGCTCTAGTATTTCCTGTATTGGGAATAGATAAGTAAGTCCGATTATGGCTGGCATCAACAATATACCTGATTGCTTCACAGAAACTTTCAAAGCAGCAGATGTCATTGGAGCTGTCCTTTTCTTTTTTGCAGCATTTGGGTTAGGATCAGTTGCTCCAGACCCTCGTTTGCTAGAAACTGATGCCAAGTAAGTTGATATGATATGTTACAGTTGAGTATCTTACCTCTATGAAGTGCATCCACTTTTGCAGTCCTTGGCGGCACTTGTAACGTCAGAGTCAAACTATCTGCCACCAAATCCTAACTCACATTTTTCAGGCTCACTGGAAGGTGTCGCAGATAAGGTTTGATTTTGCATGCGTGCTTTTTTTAGAAGGTTGAGGAGATTTGGGGGGGACGATGGCGGGAGAGAATTTCGTGTCATGATGGTTACTGGACAAAAGGTCACAGTTTGTCAAGACGGTCACCATTAGGTGGTGTTTCAGCATTTTACCGTCTACTGCCGTCGCATCGAAGCAATGACCCTGTACAGTAATATTCTTTTACTTTTTGAAAACGCAAACTCAAGTTGTCCTCGTTGTCTACTTCAATGTCCACCGTTTGCCCAGGATGCCAAAAATCTTTCAGTGCGGGAGCAGGCTTCACTCAACATCTCCGAAAAACTCAAAATGAAGCTTGTCGTACATATGCAGCCAAATTAGAATTGGAGAAACCAGACTTTGACCCTCGCACTATGGACAACCTATTGCGTGGATTTGGAGCACAGAGAAGTACCGAGTTTATGCTGATTGATGGAATTGGTGACTATTTTGGTGACTACAGTGCCCTGGACGACAATGACATTGCCGTCGACGGTGGCACCATGTATATGACAGATCCAAATGTACCTCCCTCGTTTAATGATGAATCCGCCAACGACACTTCTGACGACAACAATTCCGATGATGGTTATGAGACAGGAGGGGAATACTACTGGGAGGCTGAACCAGAAGCTGACGACTCAGAATACTGGATACGAGCCGGGTCACCAGGTTTTGACGTTGAACTACCAAATGAACCTCTTGTCCTCCCAACCATAGCACCACCACCTCAGTCCAATCCCGCAAGGGAGCCGTACATCCAATGCTATCCGGGCGTAAATGCTGGAGCACCACTGATGTCACAAACATCCTTTATTAGTGAACATGATTCATATGCGCAACATTTCGGGCACAGTCCAAATATCTGGGCACCGTTCACATCAGAAATAGACTGGCGAGTTGCCAAATGGGCAAAGCTGCGGGGTCCGAGCTCTACAGCATTAACTGAGCTGCTCGCAATTGATGGTGTAAGTTTTGTTGATGATTTGTGTAACTTGGAATTAATAGCAGTTGCTAGGTACCACAAAAATTGGGCTTGTCCTATGGCAGCGCAGGTGAACTCAACAAAATTATTGACAATGATCTTCCGGGTCGGCCGCAATTCCACCGACACGAGGTCATAGTCCAAGGCGAAGCTTTCGACATATACTTCCGGGACATTATGCAGTGTGTCAAAGCTCTCTATCGTGATGCGGAATTTGCCCCGTATCTCAAGTTTGCACCAGAACGACATTTTGAAGACGAATCATGTACTGAACAGCTGTACCATGATATGCACACAGGAAGTTGGTGGTGGTCTACCCAGGTACGTATTAGCATTGTATTGGTTCAATTTTTGACTTATTTTGACAGGAAACGCTGGAGAGTAATGCTGGTCCTGGCCGTACCATTGCTCCACTCATCATTTCTTCTGACAAAACACAAGTTACGCTCTTTCGGAACAAATCAGCCTATCCTGTCTACATGACACTTGGCAATATTCCAAAGGAAATCCGGCGCAAGCCATCAAAGCGGGCATATGTTCTTCTGGGCTATCTTCCGGCCTCTCGTTTGGAGCATGTCAAATCTGTCACTTCTCGCAGAAGATGTGTTGCTAACTTGTTTCACACCTGTATGCGGCATATAACGAAGCCTTTGCGGGAGCCTGGCGCCTTTGGTATTATCATGACAAGTGGCAATGGAGTTGACCGCCTTGTACACCCTATTTTTGCCGTGTACATTGCAGACTACCCAGAACAGATTCTCGTCACTTGCGGGATATCTGGCTTCTGTCCACGCTGTACAATTCCACGTCAACGTATTGGAGAGAATACAGAACCCCATCCTTTGCGAAATCTCTCTTCTATTCTGGAAGCTCTCCAGAAGATTGATGCAGGTGCCTCCGTTTTTGTACATGCCTGCAAAGATGCCGGTATGAAGCCTGTTTTTGAGCCCTTCTGGGCAGACCTTCCCTATTCAAATGTATTCGTCTCCATTACGCCAGATCTTCTTCACCAGCTATATCAGGGTGTCCTCAAGCATATGAAGCTGTGGATTATTCAAGTCTACGGTGCTCATGAGATTGATGCCCGATGTCGTCGACTCCCTCCTAATCACAATATACGTATTTTCATGAAGGGAATAGCTACCCTGTCCCATGTCACTGGTCAAGAACATGACCAAATTTCGCACTTCTTACTTGGCCTCATCGCGGATACACCTTTACCTGGTGGAAGGTCTAATACCCGTGTCTTGCGTTGTCTGCGGGGTCTCCTTGATTTTCTATTCTTGTCTCGATACCCTGTCCATTCAGATTCTACTTTGGCTCTCATGACGGACGCACTGCAGCGTTTCCATGACAACAAATCGGTGTTCATTGAGCTGGGTGTCCGGTCCAACTTTCACATACCCAAAATCCATTTTATGAATCATTACGTCGAAACTGTGAAACAACTTGGGTCTCTTGATAATTTCAATACTGAATATACCGAGCGCCTACACATAGACCTGGCCAAAAACGCATATCGTGCTACCAACCACAAAGATGAATACCCTCAGATGACAAAATGGTTGGAACGAAAAGAGAAGGTCACACGGCATGACGCATATATCTCTCAGATACAAAAGGGGCATCAACGAACACTCATGTCGCATTGGATTCCCCTGGTCTTAATACGAATCGCATACTCAAAATGTCGAAGCATCCTTCTATCCATTCACTCAAAATCACAAAGGTGATGGAGGATTATGGTGCCGTATTTTTCAGGGATGCCTTATCCCGTTTCTGTGTACAGCTTGAGAGGCCTCAGCTTACTGGTCCTCGTTTCGAAGATGAGGTAGACTTTCATTTTCTCGGCATTTCATCAGTCTCAGTATACCACCGGATCAAGTTTCTACGTCAAGATTTCTTTACCAATGAGATAACTACTGCTGACAGCATTCATGCGCAGTCTTGCCGAACTGACAAATATGGCAAATTGGTAGCAGCACGTTTCGACACTGCACTTTTACAAGTGAATGACTCCTATGCCCGAGAAACAATTACACAAGGTATGAGTGATTCCTGCCTCACCAGACAATACGCTGATACATATTAACAGATTTACGTGTGGTACAAGTGAAAGTTGTGTTCTCACTTTCCAAAAAAGATTCGGCCAGTCTTTTTAAGAATGTACCTCTGAAAGATCGGCCTCTACATATGGCCTATGTGGAGTGGTTTACACCCTTTTTGCAACGTGATAGAAATAATGGCCTTTACAAAGTATCTCGCTGCAATGTTGAGGGTGGTTGTCTATCCAGCGTTGTAGACGTACGCCGATTGGTTAGGAGTGTACACTTACTGCCCAGATTTGGACGCGTCGCACCTAGAAACTGGACCAGCAGTACCGTGCTGGAAAATTGTGAATCCTTCTTCGTAAATACAGACAGTGATAGACATATATACCAGCTCTTTAACTAGTCTAAATATGCGTAAATCCAGCAAAAGTATATAGCAGTTTTGCCAAGTTTTGCAACATATAGCAAGATCTGACCGAATATAATGCAGTCTAGCCCGGTTGTGCAAAATTAGGGACAAATATTGATTTTAGGTTTTTCCTGATGGCTGAACAATTTCAATATGACCTTTAAAACATGCAGCTTTCAGAACATTTCCATAATGAGCACACTCTGCATGCACATCTGCTCCCTTCTCAATCAGAAGCTGAACAATTCCAAGATGACCTTCAGAGCATGCAGCTTGCAGAGTATTCCCCATATAGACTCCCTTCTCAATCAGAAGCTGAACAATTTCAAGATGACCTTCAGAGTATGCAGCTTGCAGAGCATTCCCATGCATATTTACTCCCTTCTCAATCAGAAGCTGAACAATTTCAATATAACCTTCAGAACATGCAGCCTGCAGAGCATTTCCATGATAACCACCTTCTGCATGCACATTTGCTCCCTTCTCAATCAGAAGCTGAACAATTTCAAGATGACCTTCATAACATGCAACTTGCAGCGCATTTCCATCAAAACCACCTTCTGCATGCACATTTGCTCCCTTCTCAATCAGAAGCTGAACAATTTCAAGATGACCTCTTTCACATGCTGCTTGCAGAGCATGTCCACCTTCTGCAGGCACATTTGCTCCCTTCTCAATCAGAAGCTGAACAATGTCAGGACGACCGCTAAAACATGCAGCTTTCAGAGCATCTCTACATGTACCACCTTCTGCAGGCACATTTGCTCCCTTCTCAATCAGAAGCAGAACAACTTCAAAATGACCTTGAGAACATGCAGCTTGCAGAGCATTCCCTTGCATATTTACTCCCTTCTCAATCAGAAGCTGAACAATTTCAAGATGACCTTGAGAACATGCAGCTTGCAGAGCATCTCTGTAATAAGTACCACTTGCATGGATATTTACTCCCTTCTCAATCAGAAGCTGAACAATTTCAAGATTACCACTTTTACATCCAACTAGCAGGGTATCCCCATACACATTTGCTCCCTTCTCAATCAGAAGCTGAACAATTTCAAGATGACCCTTAGAACATGCAGCTTGCAGAGCATTTCCATAGTGACCTTCTGCATGCACATTTGCTCCCTTCTCAATCAAAAGTTGAACAATTTCAAGATGACCTTCAGAACATGCAGCTTGCAGAGGATTTCCATCATGACCACCTTCAGCATGCACATTTGCTCCCTTCTCAATCAGAAGCTGAACAATTTCAAGACAACCTCTAAAACATGCAGCTTGCAGAGCATTTCCACATTCACTACCTTCTTCATGCACCTTTGCTCCCTTCTCAACTAGAAGCTGAACAATTTTATGGTGACCTCCATAACATGCAGCTTGCAGAGCATTTTCATAAATTCCACCTTCTGCATGCATATTTACTCCCTTCTCAATCAGGAGCTGAACAATTTCAAGGTGACCTTCACAACATGCAGTTTGCAGAACATCTTCATAATCACTATCTGCAAGCACATTGGCTCCCATATCAATCAGAAACTGAACAATTTCAATATGACCTCTTTCACATCCAGCCTGCAGAGCATTTCCATAATGACCACCTTTTGCATGCACATTTACTCCCTTCTCAATCAGAAGCTGAACAATTTCAAGAATACCTCTAGAGCATGCAGCTTGCAGGGCATTTCCATAATAACCACCTTTTGCATGCACACTTGCTCCCATCTCAATCAGAAGCTGAACAATTTCAAGATGACCTTTAGAACATGCATTGTGCAGAGCATTTCCATATTTACCATCATTTGCATGCACATTTGCTCCCTTCTCAATCAAAAGCTGAACAATTTCAAGATGACCTTCAGAGCATGCATCTTGCAGAGCATCCCCATTCATATTTACTCCCTTCTCAATTAGAAGCTGAACAATTTCAAGATGACCTCTTTTACATGCAGCATCCAGAGCTTTTCTGTTGAAATATCCACGCACAATAGCTCCCTTCTCAATCAGAAGCAGAACAATTTCAAGGTGTCCTCCAGAACATGCAGCTTGCAGAGCATTTCCATGATAACGACCTTCTGCATGCACACTTGCTCCCTTCTCAATCAGAAGCTGAACAATTTGCAGATGACCTCCAAAACATGCAACATGCAGAGCATTTTCATAAACATTATTTGCATTCACATTTGCTCCCTTCTCAATCAGAAGTTGTACAATTTTAAGATGACCCTTTTTACATGCAGCTTGCAGAGGATTTCCACCTTTTGACTGCACATTTGCTCCCTTCTCAACCAGAAGTTGAACAATTTCAAGGTGGCCTCCAGAACATGCAGCCTTCAGAGCATCTCCATACACACCATCTTTTGCATGTATGTTTGCTCCCATTTGAATCAGGAACTGAACAATTTCAATGTATCCTTTATTGCATGCAACTTGAAGAGCACTTCCAACAAAACTACCTTTACCTTCTTGCATGTTTGCTCTCTTCTCAATAAGGAGCTTGGCCAATAATCTACCATCACGAAGAACTGCATATTCTAGTGGGGGATTCTTGCTGTCATGAATCCCTTGATACGCTCGTAGCAAGTTGCTGTATGGGATTCCATCAGCTTCCATTATCTGCAAAGCATAATGAATTGTCTTTTCACTTGGGTTTTCTGCCCTCTCAAAGTGATTAATCCAGTATCTTGCTGAATATGCTGCTAAGGGAAATTTAATGTCACCTCTTCTTTTGCAGAGTTGCAAGAAGTAAATCAAGCAGCTTTGTGCAATAAAGTCATGTGCCAATTTAATGTCAATGTTGAAACCAACTGTTTCTTTGGAGTTGAGACATTCAGAAACAAAATACTCCTTGACAGATGGATGAGCAAATTGCACAGTTAGAGCTGATTCTGCTTTCCAACTATACTGATCCTCAATTTTGGCTAGTACTGTTATTACCAAAATGGAGTCAATAATCTGGTGTAGTTCATGTTCAATTTCAGCTGGGCAGTCTTCAACTAAAAACTGATTTTTTTCAACATCAATGCCCATAATTTGTTCTATTTCCTTAACCTTCATAGGCCTTGATGAACAGACCAACCATTGGAGCATGTTTCTGACAACAGATTTCTGATCCTCAGGAACTTTAGCAATCGCATCTGTATATGTTTCTTGGAGTGTCTTTGGAAGCTTTTTCAATGCTTCACGTATCATCTTTGGAATTGCAATTTTGCTTAGAATCTCTAGTTGACAATCAACCCATCTGATTCTATTACAAAACAAATTAACAACATTGCCCAATAATTGGATAAGTTCACTTACTGTCCATTTGCACCATCAATCAAGGCCTCTCTGATTTCATTTTTCAAACCATGAGATAACTTCCTTGTCTGAAGCTTCATATTCACATGCATTTCAATATCAGATTTGCTCCCAATATCCTTGTCTCCTAGCTCAACTAGATATAAATTTTTCTCAGAGAGAATGAAGTTGTACACATGTGGACGACTGGTCAGCAGAATATGACCATGCTTCACCTTCTCCAGTAATTTGTTAAGCAGTGAAAAGGCTTTGGCTTGATCTTGGCATTCATCCATTGCATCAATTGCAATATAGAAAGTGAATGGGATAGCCTTTACAATGTTGATCAAAGTATTCCCAATATCTTTGGCACTATGAATTTTCCCCTTATTGCTTGTTTCATATAAGATGTTCAACTGTTGAAGAGTGAATCCAGCTTTGAACCATGATGCTGCTTGGAAGAGCAAGGATGAAATCATTCCCAAATAACTTTCTTTTGCTTTGTCTCGTGTATCAAAATAAAAGAAGAAGACTGGGAATTGACCATGCCTGAGCTCATTGATAGCTGTGGTGCTGGGGAGAGATTAGTACTTTAACTTCTGTGATTCTTATTTTATTCTTACCATAGGTAGCTCTTTCCTGATCCAGCTATGCAGAGCTGTTTAGTCAAAGCTGTTTAAGGTGATTCTGTGTAACAAACCTTTTCCTTTGAGCCAAAACACAGATCCATTAGCTTTCCATTCTTTGAAAGCCTCTAACTCCAACAACCAAGTTCCAGTGCCTTCTGTTGTGTTATTGTGAGCAATTTCAAAGTTTGTGAATGGATCAGGAGCTTTGAGCCATTCCAATTTCTCCAAAACTTGACCAAGATGATAGTTGTCAGCATGGAATTATTTTGAAGTATTAATGCACTTACTCTGCTTATGAATATCACCTTCCTGGGCAGCAGTCTGAAAGTTGAATGTACTATTCTGAACATTGATGTTTGAACTGTTCTTGAATACACTGAAAAAAATCCATTAATTCTTCATTAAAATTCAATCATAGATAATGTCTCTACCTGATCTGAGCTTCTTGCATGTTGCTTTGGTTATTATTTTCACTGTCAACTTGTCTTCAAATTGCCATTATCAAATAATATCTGTTTAGCCTTTACCTAATCTGACTTGACGTCATTGTCTGCTTGACAGAAAGAAACGCAACTTGTGCGAAGTCATGTGCATCATAATTGTGTTGCAAGTCCTGAACTCTAATTCCATGACTTGAACTCAATCAGGGGGTTTCAATACATCGGATTTGCTGTGCCGCGTATACTTGGAACGTTTAAGGTTCAGCAACTCAGTGACCATCAAGATATCACGTCGCGGAATGTGATGTAATGAATGAGATGTCTTGAGGCTAGTAGAAATGACTACTACTAATAAGCACGTTTGGAAGCGCCAAAATGTGCTTTAAGTGTTGGAGAAAGCGTACTGCATCAGACACCTGGGTATCTCCCAGACACGAGGTCTACGTCCGAACAAAGTAGCTCCTCTTGAACACCCATCCATGCACTTGACAACTGGACACAACTCCAACGAAACTCATCCGCCCGCTTAAAACCACCCCTCCCATCCCCTCCTCCTCAACGGTAATGGTAACCACGGTCTTCTCTTCTTTTCCTCCACCTCCTTACACCGACCCCTCGACCTCTGTCCCCCATTATACGAACTATTCAACCCAACCCGTTTTATCCTCGTCAACTTTCTAAATCCAGCAAAAACCGCTATAAACGCAGATAGTCCACAGATAGCAGTCATGCCATAGAATGCGTAGGGATGGGATTCCATGTGGTTTGTCAACTGTGTAGCAGAAAAGAAGGGAGACATAAGGAAGTACTATAATGTAGGGAAGCGGTGGACGTACATTCATACCGAAAAGGCCGGCAATTAGCGCACCAGTGCCAACGCCAAAGGTAGCAATGGACATCTGGAAAAGCCGGTTTGAACATCAGCTCAGTATAGTCAGGAAAAAAACAAAACACACCTGTAAATCCAACGATAATAAAGCATTACGATTTGAGTCTAGAATAAGTTCGACTATTTCTTGAGTAGATTGTACGTTTGACTGCGTAAAACACGTGTTAGCAACCTGAAGGAAGAGGGCCGCGAAAGACACACCTCTATATTCCCAACCTCGTTAACGACCTCTTCCACTTGCTTATGAAACGTCTCCAAAAGCACCTCTAGATCCTCATGATCCCCATTCCTACTAACCCCGTTCTTTTTGTCACTAAGATACATTGCGTCCAGATCCTCATCTACGACCCTGGTTAGTGACAGCTTATTTTGCATGAACGAAATACTCACCCTGTCCGAGGACTTCCTCCAGCGCTTCCCCGACCAACCTCGCTCTGTTTTGGAAGCTAGCTAACCTCCTCGAATAATGCAACAATCTCTTAAACCTATCATGGTCTATATCATCCTCCATCTCGGCCAACAGCCCACCTACGAGATTCCGGACAAATACAAGCTCAGCTTCGAGCGCAGAAAGGACGGAGAGGAGGATTGAATCGAGGGCTCGGAATTCGTATGGAAGACCAGGGGATTTGGATTTTAGGTTATGCTTTACGTGAAAAGAGAAGGGTGTAAGCGGGAGGAGAGAGAAAAGGAAGGAAGGTGTACCTCTAAATGGTACAAAAAGACGGAATGGAGTCGGGAGTCTGCAGAACCATAGGTGTCGAAGAGGACGACGGTGTCGGCTTTGACTAGGGCTCGGATATGTAGAATATTAACCTACACCCAGCGGAGAAATGAGCCTCGTATGCATGCCAAAGAAAAATAACACATACCAAAAATGCATTTTTTCTGACGAGAATCGTCGGAACGAGGTTGGGCACTCTAGAGTCGATTTTGCGGAGGTCCCGAGGCTGTACCAGCAACAACCTGCATCAGCAAAGCCCGACCTAGGATATGAGGGAAGGAAACGGGACGCACATTCAGCTGGTGCTCCGCACTCAGTTCCGTTTTCTTAAATTGACCAGATATAGTTTTGACGTTGCCTGGTAAAAGGTAAGAGCTCAATCAGTATCACGGCGACAGCGTATGAAGAATAAGTAGACGCACCTTCAGCATCCAAAACCGTACCTTTAAGACATTAAAACCATAAATGGCACGTCAAGAAACAAAAAACAAAGCACGCACATCTCAACATCAAATCCGTAGGCTGCCTCCCATTCATCACCTTTTCCAATATCGCAGCCTTTCCAGCTTCTTCCTCCTGCTGCGTCGGTGTTTTCGAAACGGAGGGTTCGCGAGGTTTGGCATTCCAGAACGCGGTCCTTTTCTGCACCTGCATCGCATACCTTACAACTCGACTGGGTTCTGGTAGGTTTTCTATCTGCCTCAGTGCTCTGAACCGCTGTTCTAACGCACACCCATACCCGTACGATCCACGACTGAAACTCCTGGAGAGAACTCGAAGTGCACCGTTCCTCGTTGTACCTTTACACACATCGGACGAAAGAGAAGCCTTGGTTGTAGCAGCAAACGTGGTCACATTGCAAAAAAGCGACTTTCTGAACAGCCCTGTATGCATGCGCAAAGGAAAGAGGGCGAAAAAGGGCTGCTGGCGAGCGCCGTGACTGTGCGGTCGATGAGAATATTTTCACATTTGGCAGGTGTCATTAGGTGTGACTGATTCAATGACGCGGATGTCACACCATGAAAGGTTTCAGCCTGTGAACATCAGCGCTTCAGCAGCCGACAGGTCACCGGTCACCTCAGATCCTCAGAACCCTTTGGAGGCCACTTGAATTTTTAATTTACTCCCGTAGCCTTTGATAATGATGAAGCAGTGTACCAGTTTCTAACCAGTTTCGGGTTTTGGACTGAAACGGCGACAGGGAATATTTCCCGAGACCGATTCAGACCGCAAACCAGGCCGTCCAGCTTTCGAGAGGTATCTTCACGCTGTACTAAGCATCATGTACCGAGCTTTTTGCCTTTACATCTTTGAAGGTACTTACCTGTTTATCCTTGGGTTACGGATTCGCGCATGAAATATTCTACCAGTGACCATGTAGCCTGAGCTAACGTTCAGCGTTCATCAGCCGCTTGACACTGACAGATGTCTCCGAGGTAATATGCACCTGTGTTTTCTATGCTATACTTTAAGCTCTTTATCTGACCGCTTTCAGACCCACCGCTCGAGTACACTAATCTCAGTGTAGTATCCACATATTTAGTACATCAAAACCAAAAGAACAGTTTCCCTAAGACTACCACGGGAAGATCACGGGCCCTTTCAAAGATCTATCGGTGCGGATAAATAGATGGATGGGCAAGTTACTGTATATATACCAAGGCTAGTGAGGTGGGTCGACCGCGTCTCTAGCTTTCCGCTTCATTCCACAACGATGACGGACAACCCTCTGGATATCTTGCCTCCAGAAATGCGAAGCATCATCCAGCTGGCCCTCACTACTTTCATCCGACAGAATTTGGATACACTATACATCATAATCATTGCTTCGCTCTGGTTGGGAATCTCCCTATCTTTATTCATGGCTCTGTTGTATACGTCAAGCCCGCATTCACGTCGTAAACCTATTTTTATTCTCTGTGTAATTGCTGTCGCTATCGGCACAATTCCTTCTATCCTGTTCCTTAAATTGTTGGTGAGTATCGGAGCATAAAAATCTCCATGGTTCATAGCACATCTGACTGCCGACGAAAACACGATAGATTCAAACCTTTGAAGGGACAGATATCATTTCTCCTGCTGATGTTGCTCGGAAAATCAAGCCGTACCTTTTTGCCATAGGATTTTTTTCATTCTTTGCCAGTATATGTGTGGACTCCATTTTACTGCTTCGAATCGTAGCGGTATTTCCACCATCTCGATTATCTCGGAGAGAATTAGCAACAATCTTTGGACCTTTGCTAATAATTAAATTGGGCAGGCTTGCGGCTATTGTCGTGTTCATTGTCCAATACTTGAAGAAAACGAGAACACTACCCTCAGATAAACCTGAAGTTTTCTTTCTTATCATCAGCGTGATGCCTGAGCCGAAGGCCGTATGGAGTCTGCAGATAATTGACAATGCGTAAGTTCCTGTCAAATGCTTTGGATCGCGCTGAATTCAGAAAAATCTAGAGTGTGTTCGTTTTTGTTCATGTATCGATTGAACCAAATAAAGTCATTTCCCCTACGTTTAAGCAACGGTTGGTATTCAATGCTTTGCTCTATTTTGTCCTATCTTCACTGATCCACCTCTATAGCTTCTTATGCAAATCGCCTACGCATCCTATTCCTCATCGCCATGTCCAACTTTGTCTTTCCCATCATTTTTGTCATCCTCGAACTCAGTTTAATCAATAAGACTTCAAATGAGAAGCTTCTCGCCGGGGTTAATATCTCTGCAACGAATGTCGAGGTCGTTGGCGTTTTATTTGCCACGCTCTGGGCCTCGCAAGAAGTCGATATACGGAGGAAGGAGCAACAAACCGATATCGATCCAAGAACCGGTGGAGCTTTGACAAACGAGGTATCGTTAGCAACACGACCGGCTACGTTTGTAAGTACTAGGCTGACAGACGAGGCTGAAGCCAGCTACCGTGGGGGTCAAAGTTCAATACGACGATGCAACACATAGTACAGGAATGTACAATATCAGCGAAGCAAGTAACACACGCGAGCTGGCAGAAAAGGATAGTGCCAGTTTAGCTTGATGGCTTGCTTTGAACAATGGAATACCGTGGTAGTAGACTATCAATATGACGTGATAAATAAAGGATACTTAGTATTTGACTAGGCCATAGATACATTAATACCTTTTGTGATGCTCCTTTTGTTGGTACCCATACTATTACTTCTACACTCTAATAAAATCACATTCTAAATTACCTGGGCTTCAGATAAAACAGAAGCAATCCACCGCAGAATACGGAAAGTTTAAAGGAGAGAGCGAGCTGGAAACAACAAAGGCTTCTCGTCCAAATAGGACTACGTCGCAAAACTTTCATTTAACTTGAAGGACAAGTCTTCAAAAGTTATTCGGCTTCGAGTACTCACAAATCAAGGTCAAATATGTCTTTGATCCGGACCTGCACCGTTGCGTGTACGACACCATATCTTCATTTCTTTTAAATAAAAAAAATCTCAAATAATTCGTGGGATTTGAGAAAACAACAGAAATGACCGAATGATACGCCTATTCAAAAGATCCGTATCATCAACATCTCACCCACGTCACTATGGACGTTTCAAAAACGCGGCTTTGAACATTGTGACAGATGATGTGTTGATATGTAATGCCACTACAGATGACTCCCTCATAACACATACCCCTCCGAGTCCATGGAGCTGAAAAGTATGCCTTGTGAGGGAGGACTTATAGTGAAAGAAGGCACTTTGGTCATATAAAAAAGGTATGCACTGTGAGGGAGTATGCCCTATCAGGGGCATGCGTTATAAGGGAGTTATCCGCTGTTATCTGTTGATAGGATCGTTTTTAAACCATATTGAATAAGATGGATAAGAATCAAATTAGAACAAGTAAATCGCAACACAGGAAGACAGTGTACAGTCCCCTCCCGATAGTTCCGGATAGAAAAAATCATTTGGTAGCTGACACTGATACTAATTGTTTGATTATTCATATTGAATACATATCCTTATAAAAGTGTTGGCGTTACCTTTTAATGATAAAGCACATTCTTTCCTTCTTTCTCTTTACCCTGAGTTAGAACTGCTCTTTGACTGAAAAGACATGGGTGAAATGAGCAGCCTTCTGGACAGTTTGAACCCAGAACTCAAAAACATCATCCAGATGGCCCTCAGGGATTTCATTAAAAACATTTTAGGCGCCCTGTACACCATGATCGTCACATCCCTTTGGTTAGGGGTCTCGCTGTCTTTGTTCGTGGCCCTACTGGGCACTTCCAGTGCGCAATCACATCGCAAACCTATCTTTATTCTGTGCATGATTGCTGTTGCTATTGGCACGATTCCGTCTGTTTTGTTCTTGAAGATATTGGTGAGAGATAGATTGATGGTATATGCGGCGCGAGTTCTGACGATTTTAATTGATCGTAGATCCAATCGATAATTGGATTCAATTTTGCCCAAAGTGAAACGCCTTACCTCATTGCCCTTTCATTTTTCTCGTTTTTTGCTAGCATTTGCATTGATGCTATCTTGCTCTTTCGACTAGTAGCAGTTTTCCCGCCTAGTATAGTGTCTCGGCGGGCGTTGACGCGGATTTTCGGGCCACTGCTGATGTTCAAGCTGGCTAGGCTGACAACAACCATCGTGCTTGTTGTACGTTATCTCAGTAAAACAAGAGAATTTCCCTCGTACGATCCCATCAATTTCTTCCTTGTTGTTAAGACGATACCAGAGCTGAGATTGGCATGGAGTCTGCAAATAACTGATAATGCGTGAGTTATTTCTCCATCTCAATGTCGAAAGTGTTGTTTAGTTCATGGTCATCCAGGCTGTGTTCATTCTTGTTTATATACCGTCTGCATCGGACAAGATCATTCTCTGCACGCCTGCGCAACTGTGAGTTCAAAATAATTTCTAGAGATGATTAAAGAAGACAATGCTAATTTGCATCTTTTTTTTTTACCTAACAGCATCTTATGGAAAGCGTCTACGAACTCTTCTCCTCATCACTGTCTCCAATTTCGTGTTGCCCGTCGTCTTTGTCATAGTGGAACTTGGTGTGGTCAACAGTACCAGTGCGATGGCTCTTGCAGGTATTAACGTTTCCGCCACAAATATTGAGGTCATTGGTGTCTTATTTGCCACTATCTGGGCCTCGCAAGAGGTTGATAGTTGGAATCAAGGAGAAGCTGAAATTGCTTCTAAAGACATCTATCTCCCAACAATCTCTATAGCATCTGATAGACTCGGAGGTGAACCAAGCTATGACGGTGAACAGAGGTCCCAGCCCAGTAAAATGTCAATGATAATACATTGAGAGGGAGACAGACAAGAGAACAGTGACTCGGGAAAACGTAATAAAGTTAAATAATAGACGTATATGCCGAGGAAAATGGATGCAATTACCCAATCCTATCCTTACACCGAGGCGGGTGACAAAGGGACATGCGATTTGAGCTGGATCGATGTCACTTCGGCGAACTGCGCCCGGCATAACACGGATAAGCAAATAAAGTTCAAAACCAATTCAAACCACGGAAATAACATTCAAGACAGGAAAATAAGGTTCAGGACAAGGAAATAAAGTTCAAGTCAATTCAGTATCTTGCCGTCACTTCCCATCAAACGAGTTGCAAAACTCCCACACGTCCTTAACAGAACCTTTCGGCTCGAGACTCAAACTTCACTAGTACGCGCAGTGACCTTCTTATTGTCGTCACGCCTATCACTGATCTTGCGTTTCTGTAGAACAATGTCCTTTTTATTCGGTAAACCGAAAGAAAAATCGGAGACGTCGAGTGAAAAGAATACAGGCGCGCCTGCCAGTGACGTTAAGGTTGACTGGACTGGCGCCAAGTTGGAATTGTTGAAGTCTGCCAACGTCCAGCACTTGAGGAAAGCCGTCAAAGCTGTCAGATATATCATTGAAGTTGCAGAGGTATGTCACCACGCATATATATAGTCCTCAAGAGTATATTAACTAAATTTGAAACAAGAAGAACGCCCAAAGCGATGATGTTATTGATATCGCTACATACAGTTACGAAGCTTTTACTACGTTGAAAAGTGGTTCGGATGAGAAACAGAATTCCGAACTTGATCAGTCTATTTTGGGATCCGTCCATATTGCCTATACTTCATACAACACGGACATGTTCCAAAAGTTTCTTTCAATCTTTGGATTCAAGCAGAAGGGAATGAATGTGTCTATGATGGGTGGCATGGGTGCAATTGACAGGTATGTACTTTAGGTTTTTCTTACTGATATATTGCTAATCTTTTAAATGCAATTTAGAGAACTTCAAATGATCCAAGACAACTTCCAAGATTCTGTTACCAAGGGGGAGATTGCAATTTGCTTTCAAAGCCTTGGGGACATCTTTTTCATCTTGAACAAACATGAAGTAGCCAAGGAATTGACACTCAGAGCTCAGAAAAGCTTTGAAGAAACTCAGAATGTGCATCAAGTAGCCAATTGCTACAAAAAACTTGGAACAATCTTCATGATGCAGACCAAGTTTGAGGAAGCTACTGAATCTCTTACCAAAGCCCAGAAGGAGTTTGAAAAAGAAAAGAATTCACTACAGGCAACCCACTGTCTCATGCACCTTGGACAAGTTGATAAAACCATGGACAAAGTTACTGATGCCAAGTTTAAGCTCATTGAAGCCCAGAGGAACTTTGAAAAGTTTGGGGATCAGTATAGTGTGGTTTTGTGCACACAAAGCTTGGGAGAAATTTATGCAAGAGAGTCAAACTTTGCTCAGGCTGTTGAATCATTTATGCAAGCTCAGCAAGGCTTTGGGTCCTTTGGAGATGAAATGGGGGAGGCTTTGTGTATGAGAAGCTTGGGAGGTGTTTATAAAGCACAGAGAGAACTCAACAAGGCTGCTGAACTTGTGAAGCAATCCCAAACCAAATTTGAAAAACTGGGATATCAGAAAGAAGTATCTCAGTGTCTCTCATTCATTGCAGATATCTATCAAGTTCAGGGCAGATATACAGAGGCCTTTGAAATGGTTTCACAGGCCAAGAAAAACTTTGAGAAGATCAATCATCAATTAGGAATTGCCCATTGTCTCTTGGATTTGGGAAATATTTATCATACCCAATTCAAAACAAAGGAAGCAATAGATCACCTGATTGAAGCCCAGAGGAAATTTGGGCAGATTGCTCCAAATGGTCCTGGTGCAACTTCTTGCCTTGAGACCCTTGCTGAAATCTATGGAATGCAGTTGAAATACAGTGAAGCAATGGAAATGTTGGTGAGAGCACAGGAGCAGTATGAGAAATTGAATATTCCACAAGGTGTAGCCAAGTGTCTTCTGATTCAAGGAAACATCCTGAGATACCAGAGCAAGTACAATGAAGCTACTGAGAAGATTTTGACAGCCCAGAAACAAGCTGAACAGACAGGGGATAAATTGAGATTAGCACAGTGCCTAAAATCTCTAGCATCCATCCATCAGATATGTGGTGAATATAATCAGGCCATTGAATTGCTAGAGAAAGCTCTAAAGATGTTTGAGCAAATGGGATATCAAATGTCAACAGCTCAATGTCTCCTCAGTATGGGAAGTATCTATCAATTACAAGGAAAATATCAAGAGGCTGAGAAAATGATTCTTGAATCCAAATGGATTTATGAACAAATTGGGCATCAGCTTGGACCAATTCAATGTTTGTGCACTCTTGGTGACAATCTAAGAATGCAGAGTAAATATGATGAAGCCACTGAAATGTTGACCAAGGCTCAAAAGGAGTTTGAGGAAATTGGTAATCCTCTGGAGGCAAACCAGTGTCTTATGAAACTTGCTGACACAAAGCGAATGCTGGGGAATCAAAATGAAGCTATTGAGATGCTTGTCCAGGCTCAGGAAAAATTCAGGCAAATGCAAAACCCACTTGGAGCAGCTCAGTGCCTTGAAAATTTGGGAGAAATCCACAGAATGCTTTTCAAATATGATGAGGCAATTGAGATGCTAACCAAAGCTAAGAATGAGTTTCAGGAAATTGGACTCCAGGATGAAAGGGCCAAATGTCTCAAAATTCTTGGACATGTGTATGCAATGCAGGGAAAATACAATGAAGCCATTGAAGTGTTTCTGCAGGCCAAGGAAAATTTTGATCAGTTCGATTCAGGATATCAGTATGAAAGGGCTGAATGTCTTCACGGTCTTGGTGATACCTATTTCTTTGAAGCCAAATACAATGAGGCCACTGAAATACTGATCCAAGCTCAAGCAGAATTTGGAAAGCTGGGGGCTCATGGAAGAGTAGCCATGACTCTTCAAGTCCAAGGAGATATCAAAAGGATTGAGGGAAAATATGATGAAGCCATCAATTTGTTATTGAAAGCCAAGGCTGAGGCAAATACTGCTGGAGAACACTCTGTTGCTGCTAACTCTCTCTATACTTTGGGTAAAGTCTATGAAGCTCAACAACTGTTTGAAAAAGCAGAATCTGCATTCAATGAAGCAATTATGACTATCTCATCTTCTGAGAGCCAACCCTCTGCAATTGGATGGTACTTGTATTACTATGGCATCCTTTTCAAAGATGTGAATAAGCATGAGGAGGCTAGGAAGAAGTTTGAGGAGGCTAAAGGTGCTTTCACTTCCACTAAGGAGGTAGACATGTGTAACAAAGAAATTGCTAAGTTGGATAAGCTTCAAGTCAATGTTTAATTCTTTTCTCTATGTCCTGATTTTTTTGCCTGCTCAGTTAAAAATGTAAAACCAGATCTCTAGTATGACCTTTGTGTAAATGATATGTAGTGACACATTGTAAGAATAAATTTGTGTTGGTATCCTTTTTTAATGTTAAGTACATACCGATTAAAATGGGTAAGTTATTGCATGTATAAAGACTTGTAGCCTATTTCGACTTTATCTTTTTTGGCATGCAACCAAATTTTCACATCAACCATATCAAACAGCTATATGAGGTTGTACTTTCAGCTTCTAACTGTGATTGAGGTATGGTTGCCGAAGGCATTGCTACTGATAGAGATCTGTTCGAATGCGCTACTGCTTTCAGCATCCAAATATCTCAGATTCGACTCGAAGGAATGGATCCGAGATGGTTTATTGCGCACAGAAAGAAATTTTTTCGTAGGCATTCACTTGATTGTTGTGTGATATACTAAGAATAACTCGGCTGCAGCTTACGATTATCAGATTCAGAGGCCAATACCCATCCTTTGAGGTGTTTGTTGGAATCCTGGTGGCGAAGCCGAGGTAAATACTAGATTTTACTGCGATTTGGACAAGCGAAATTTCGTAGTATCACTCTGTTCCCATCATTACAAGTGCTTCGTCGCTATAATCAATATCTTGAAGGGGAAGGGCCGGCATAGAACTTCCAATAAAGACGAAAGAAATGGATCATAGCATCAGTCGGAGAGTACTGGACAGGGATGCACAGCATTTTTATCTGCTCAGAGGACATCTGAGACACTGACCCAGCCGACGTAATTATAAAACTTCACCGGTTCAGTATCAACGACGCAAGAACTTCAGACCGTTGGCAGCGTAGCAGTAAAGAAGTAACAAGCTTCATCAGAGACCCTTCGATTCGGCGAGTTTTCCCACTCGAGCTTCTGCTTCTATTCCTTATCAAAAGCCCGACATCTGCGTCAAGTCACTTGCGCCATGATACCAAAGAAAAAGACATTCTGCAATCTGAACACTTCAGGCTTGCCATCTGAACATAATATCACCACTCATACTACATGGTGCAGGATGCACGTAAAATCGAATCTCAACTTCAACACAATGACAAAACGGTGATCGACCGTCAATCGTTCATGTACTTTAAAGCATTCTTCATGCCCTAACGAGTAATTTTTATAATTACATATACCCATTTTTGTCACCTTAGAAGTTACATTCAACGGACGTAGCAACAAGCCGTAACGATCTTTTATGATAGGACACGCTCAGGCTGCTATCGAACGAGGGGAGTTTCAGTATCTAGTATCGAGTATTTCAGGAGTCGAACATTTATTGCCATTTCAATGATAATACAAAAAATGGATTGACATAGAGAAGCCGTGCTACTGAAAACTCGCCAACGCCTGAATATGTCCGAATTGTTCATTGAAACGAACAACCGTCAACGAATATACCTAATCAAGGAAGTATTATAACTTACACACTAAGCATCATCTGGTTCCGAGAGCTGATACTTTCCAATAGGCAATCTTACGGTCCCAAATTTTGTTTTTTCCCTGAAATTCTGCACAATCTCAGGCGGACACTTTTCAATAAAAGGTGTGAGCCACTCTTCGAGAAACTTTTTATCCTGATCGCTCTCCGGCACCATATACTTTTCATCCACAGACGCGTCAAGATGAGTTGGGAAGAAAAGCACAGGATCATGACGCTTTCGACCGATTCCTTTTACACAGCCTGGAGGAAACTTTCTTGTCTTGTTTTTCTTCGAGCCGATTAGATTAAGTCCGCGCATGATTTGAGGCGAAGTCGGCGTTATAAAAACATTGGGATCGTCAGGAGAAGGCTTGAAGTAATACGCCTGGACAAACGGGATAACGGTTTCGAAGAATATGACATAACCACCTAGGAAGTCGGGCATGTTACAATATCTATGGTGTGTCAGTGTAAAAAGCATAAGATTGTCGTAGGACGCACAGGTCTGCTCTGGGGCTTGGGAGATCTCAATGAAGAGCAGGTTGGAACGCGGTCGTTATATAAAGGTATTAACGACTATGTGGCCAATTTCGGCTACAGCAGGAAAGGGACAATAGGGGATACTACCCAGTTTACTCGGCTCAAAAACCGAGAGACAGTACCTAAAGATCTATTATACTCAGAGTTGGTGAGAACCATTTGTGGCTGTTTGTATGCCATTTAGTATCATACTAATAATAAAACTGATAGTAGTACTCGGTAATTAATAGACAAAAGGCCGATCGGATGTCGCGGTGGCGTCCTCACGAAAGGCAACCAAAGGTTCGAGCAGACGCAAATAGAGACCACTCGAACGTCTAGCTTGAATGGATTTCTTTCGGTCGAGTACACGTACACATCACCAAAACGTCTCAAGCGAGATACTGCATGATAGACAGTTATAAAGTAATGGAATAATGATAAATGATGATAATAGTAATATCAACCTTTGCCATGGTTCGGAGGGAATATCCCGCTTTGCCATGATTGCAAAGAAATATAACCTTCTGTCATTGTGACATATAGCAGGTAATCTGTATGCCGCAATGACAGGGGTCAGGTCACTACATGACCATCATCTGGCCACCATGCTGAACCGTTGCCAAAATGTGGCATGATGACTCGGCATCGTAACCAGTTTCACTGGATCATCACTTGTAACCGGCTGGTATATAACCAGGGGAAGAATACCGCAGATTCGGTCCGCAAATTCGGTCCGCCCGGGCCACACTGTTGGCTCAAACCTCGAGCCAACAGTGTGGCCCGGGCGGACCGAATCTTCGGCACTGCTTCCCCTGGTTATATACACGCTGTGTAAAATTCAAAAATCTGATAAAAGTTACATTGATTAGTACTCATTAATACTGTGTTCAAGGTCAAGAAGGGTCCTGTAATTTTAATGGTAGTTTTATTCACAAATAGTCGATAGTGACATGATTAGTAAGCCAATGCAAGGTTTCCTAGCAGATGTTGCGTTGGCTGACAAAGCATGTAGTACATGGTTCCAGCGCAAAATAAGTGCTATCAAGACACATCCTCAATCTCGTCGTCTCCATCCTCTGGCCCGTAACATTCCAACCATTCCTCATCACTCAGCAATTCCTCCTCATCAGTCTCTTCATCGGACTCGGTATCCTCCTCCGAGTCAAGCTCTTGCTGTCCATTATCCTCAATATCCAAGTCCTCGTCTAGCTCTTCATCTGAATTCTCCCTACTCTCCGATATCTCTTCACCATCCACATTGTATTTTGGAATTACAACCTGGTCCAGTCCAGCATCTGTTGCGAATGGCTTGAGCAAGTGGTATAATTCTTGATGACCAATTCCGCCGCCCCTGAAAAGCATAAAAATGTCGCTTTCGACAAACCTGAATGTTGCGCATTAGTAGTGCTGTATGCTGAAGACAAAGATGTACGTACATATTGACATAATAATATTTCCAATCGTCCTCTTCAAGCTCTCGAGGTCCTGCATAACTTGTTGCCTCAAACTGCCGACCAACCGATTCTCCAGGAAGTCCATTATCAGCGCCAAGGTCGCAAAATGCAGGAATCAAATGTATCGCACGGACTATGTTACGTGGATTCAGAAATCCAAATGCGCCAGGATTGTTAGCATGAACAAATTTGATCCGAGGTAATCTTTTTGCTTTCCAGCCAAACCTATGTGACTGATCAAGCTCAAACCATCGGATCCAAAGCGTATCCACACGCTGCAATGATATTGACGGAAGGGAAGAAGATTGAGGAGCAGTGAAGTGGACATTAGCATGGAATATACCAACTACTCGGCCGTATGAGAAAGGATGGCTGCTACCAGAAGGAGCAAGGACCATTACATCAGGGTGAGTCCTTGGATTGATTGAGTCTTGTCCGCGTCGAAGATCATAGGTAGTATAATTGATCCGAACAACTTTGTGCTTGTACATTCGATTGTTTTCAAATGTCAGTGCGTTGTATTCGTCCTGTGAAAATATGAATGTCGGATCTTTCTGAAAAAGCTCGCACAATATATAATGCTTAAGCTTGAAAAGAAATTTCTAAATACATTATTGTGAATATTAGCAAGTACATTAAGCATACTTATTCTGAACTCACCAAAGTCGCTGGATCCTTTCGATGATCATAAATAAAGCTAGTAAGGTCCAAAAAATATTTCTTTCCTGATGCCATATGATAACGTGCATCAGGATCAGTAAATGGCAACCTTTCTTCCTCCCAGGCGCTAACTGTAAGTCTAGTGTGAGCTGATTTTGCACGACGTTCCCTCATACGACGGAGGCAGCGGATACGTCTTTCATGGCGTGTAATTTGACCAGCATGCTTATTCTTGTTTGTTTTGGAATAGTACAATTTGACGCGTTTATGTTCTTGTTCGCCCTGACCTTTGATATGAGCTGGAGTATTTGATATAAAAATTTAAACAAAACACATACAATTTTTGTATCCCAGCCGTCAGCGGTTCCGTAATACTTGATGGCCCATACATAGTCACCAAGAGCATGCGTTTTTGCTGTTCGATTATTGAAAGTGCGAGTCTTTGTGGCGGTAGACCTGTTGGTTTTGCCGTTTTTCGCTTCTCGTTTCAAACGTGCGGCTTTCTCTCGTGGTGTTTCGAAAGTCTCGAATGCGTTGCAAGTGTCCTTTGCAAATACACGAAATGCGTGACCTAGGTTTCTGGTTGCTAGATCATAGGTCGCAAGAGTCGTATCAGTATGTAGCCGGAGTTTTGCATGACCATGCCAAACTAGACAATCAAAAATGATATCGAGGATTGTTTTGTTGTGACGATCAGGGAGTAGTCCCTCTATAACTGGCATCAAACACTAAATCTTTGAGTTTTGTGCATATCCCATAATTATAATTGACTTACCTCGAGTATAGCAGCATTGTCCCAACCCGCAAGTTTTTTCAGTTCAGAGACATTGTTATGGAATCGGCGAATGACACCACGGCCAAATGTTGGAACCCATCGGAATCTGCAAGGGATCAGAATAAACAAGATATTTAACTTGCATGCGCTCACCTTCGATCAAATGCTGAAATTGCATCACCCTTCAATGAATGAAGAATGCGCACAAGTTGAATAATCAGATCTTTCACTTTGCCAACGTCCCATTCATGAAGTTTTTCAGGTGAGATCAGCTTGAAGATATCAATACCCAAACTTGCAAACGCATTCTGGAATATATATAAATATATGTGGCGCCTACTACAGTTCAGACTCACCCTTATAGCTGTCAATGACTCCGAGTCAAGCATTCGCTTCACTGCCTCACTTTCAACACCATAGCCCTGTTCAAATATTGCCTTGCGTGCGTTTTCAACCTTGTCTGTATGATGCTCTGTTAATAGCCGCCGCAGCTTCTTTCTATTCTCCGCATCTCGTTTCAAGCCCAAAAGATCTACGTCTTGAAGCGGAATTTTGCACCGAGGACAGAGGTATTCTCCCAGAAACTTTATGCAAGCAATAATAACTCTATAAAAATGTTTGGTTACATACCTGTAAACTGAAAATATGGCTAGTACATACTTTTCCGGATAATCTGCAGAATAGGAAAAAAATCGTGGGAACAATCTTCTGAGAATACCATCGGCACAGGTAACGAGAAGGCCATTCAGGTAGGCATCTCTGAATTCGGGGTTGAGTAGAAGGAAATACACAGCTTGAATGACTTCTCGCTTCAAAAACCGCAGTACATCCTCGTTTGGGTGAACACCATAGATCTCGAAATATTTGTCTTTAACGAGATCTGGTAGCTAAAAATCAAAATACTTCAGCAAATTTTATAGCAAAAAAATCAAAGCTGAACGTACTGATGGAATATAAGCTAAATGATGTGCCGCATATGCACTTGGCTTGACACGAATGTACTTTGATAGGTTTCCAATATACATATAGATTGGCCAAAGAGAAGCTGTTCCAAACTGGGCAAGATGAGTCGAGTCTGACCAAAGCATGATCCAAACAATGACATCTTTGACTCGAGGCTGACCTGGTGGAGGAATAGGCAAGTTGTCGTACAACTCACGTTGAAAATCGGATGCTCGGTTGGACGTATAGCTTTCGCCATATACCCGTTCCACAGTTCCGTCATAAGACCGCTTCCAGAACCACTTGAAAGGCTGCAAATGGTAGTTGAAAAAAACTTGTTCTTCAAACGAGGCCCGTATTGCATCCATTGGTTTCCGGTACCACACCTCATCAATAGAAAAGTGAGGAGCATCGGATTCTGTGGGATATGAGTATCCTGTGCGAGGCATGGGAAGTTGTATAGTTCCTTTATACCATGCATCCGGTGCAGCATCAACAAAAGGGAGAGTGTCGGAATTGGGTGTTGGCAAGTTGGTGCTTGAGCTCGTGGAAAACTTGTCCATTTTACTATAGGAACGACAAGCGCTGAAGTCGCTGAGTGAATCAATACTTGACTGAAACTCCTTGTTCCGAATGACATTATGAACGAGGTCATTCAGTCCAGTAATGCTAGTCTTGGGATACCGGTATGCCCAGTCTATGAGAAGAAACTCGGCTGCTGAGTTGAATGGGGCATATGAGTTGATATCGAGTGACGGAGGTGGTTCGGATGAGAAAAATGAGGGTTCGGTGATTGAAGGACTCGTCGCTTTCTGACCAAAGACTTGATTCGGCTGATTGAGATGAGAATCTGATTTCTCATGTTGAAATGTCGGCGCATCGGTGAGCTCACCAACACTAACATTCTCATCAGGAATGCGAGACGGCTTTCCAAATTCGAAGATACGAAAGAGACCAGCAGAGTCAGGGTTGGTTTTGTAAACCATACAGCGTGCTGATGACTGTACATGACTCGGAATATCCATAGAGTTGTTGATAGTATCTGACTGTGGACTGGGAATAGGAGGAGAGTCCATACGAATAGACGAATCCTCAAAAAATGGAGGATATTCCTGAGGGCTGCCCCCAGACATATGTTCACTCTCTGCATTTGAAGATGCATCAGGAACTAGATGTGGTCGTTTTGCAAGTGCAGCCTCAGAGATAGTAGAATCTGCGTTATTTCTTGGGGGACGAGCACGTTTACGCAGCATTCCGGAAATTTCACTTTCAGGCAGAATATCTAAAGCTGTTGAAGAGCTGGAGGGCTAAGATCATATTAGATTTGGATAGAGAGACAACAAAATAGGTCACATTATTGTAACTAGCTTGAATATCTTCCCAAAGCTCGTCCTCTGCTTCTTGAGCATCTTGGTGTGCATCCTGGTATTCCTGTAACCGTCTAGCAGTGACCCTACTACGCTCAGGACATTTTGCTTCATGGTTACGAAGGCTGATGTCAGTCTTGTACTTGCTGGTGCCACAATATGTGCACGTTCGAGCCATGGATCGTAGGATGGACGGCGAAAAAAAATCTCCACGTGATTATATAATCAAGGTGTATCAGTCGCGCTATGCGCACCTCAAAGCAAATACATCTTCTTTCCCTACCACCACCATGGCAGACCCCAAACATCAAGCACGGCCTCAGCCTACTCAGCCCACCCAGTCTCATACATCCAACTCAAGAGCCCAGCCACCAGCCACTACCAGACAGCCTGCCCGGGATAGACAAGGACAGTCGCGTCCTCCGTTACGTGAAACTCAGCCCCGTCCTCGTGAACGTGAAGCGGGAATCCGGCAGAGAAAGTTTGAAGAGTTTGCAGATAAGGCTAGGGACGAGAACAGCTCAGAAAATCGGTGTGTCGTTTTTGAGATAGTCTGAGACATTTGCAGGGAACTGACTTTGCTCTAGCGTTTACAAGGTTCTTGCCCCGTACCTCAACATCGGCCGGTACTTTGTTCGAGGTATTGATATGACTGCCAACATCGATGAGGTTATTGCAGTTGGAATGGCCGAAGAGGCACGTTTGAAGCGTATTGCGGCAAGAGAGGCACGGATAGCAAGTGGAGCCCGGCTCGCAGTCAACAACGACGAGACTGACGCTAATATGACCGAAAAGTAAGTTTAAAATCACTCGTTGGATGTCTTGATGCAAATCTTGGGCAGGGAACGCAAGAAGAAGGCTTGCAACATTGCGAGCTATTCCGCAGTTGTGGAACGATACCCATTTTTGAAGGAACGTCTCGAGGAGTGTGCGCTGTATGGTGACCCAGAACTTCAAGGCATCCTTCTCAGAGTGGTACGCATATAATTGTCTATTCGCAGGACCAAATGTAGTTTTTTTGCCAGATTCGGACAGGCATGAAGGAAGCTCGTCGGAACGATACCAAGACACTGAAGGATGACATTCTGGATTGGATTCCGACACTATTTGACAACGATCTCAAGACTCTTGGCAAAGACCTTGACGCCTTCAAATGGCCGAAGTTGACGAAGAGTATCTTGAAGAGTGAACGCGGCATCAACAATTCACAACTTGCTATGCTTCTACTCCCATGGAAGGAAGCGTCCAGATTCTGGGTTGAGGCGGAGGGGATGGATGATGTGAAAAGGTATGTTTCGCTTAATAGAATTTCCTTTTGTTGATTTGTTTCAGGATCATGGATGACATCTCCGACGGTACAATCCCGCCTATGAAATCGGACAATATACCTGCTTTCCTGACGCAATGGAGCAAACACGATCCTAAGCAAATGCTACGTGGCCTTTTACTCGGGTCTCTTCTTATTGCGGTACGCGTATTGCTGTCCGTCTCCTTTTCCTCACATTGTCTTCATTTGCAGGCTTTCAAGGCAATTTTCACAGGACCGAGCTCTGCCCTTGAGCCTAAGATTGTTGCGACGAAGGCTGGCAACGCAAAGCTTCACAACATCAAGACTGTTTCGATCCCACTGTTGGCATATACGATTGCCCAGGTACGCTGTTCTGTTTACACGTACTCTCTATTAACGCCTTCTCAGGTTCGCTTTGCGCTCTCACCAATGCAATCATGGCGTTCTAAAGACGGCAAGTTCAATACCAACAACTTCTATGCTTGGATCAGTGAATACCTCAACAACACACCCTTGGCCTGGAGAACGAAGACTTTCAAGATTCTTAACCAGTACGTGGCCTTTCCTGCATGTTTTCTTGTTAATCACTTTGTCTTCTAGGGAAATCTTTCAGGATGGAGAAGACTCCGACGACGAAGAACCAGCTTCCGATTCCGACCTGGCTCTACTCGCCCAGCACTGTCAAGAGTATGTTGACTCTGACGAGGACGCTGGTGAGAACAACAATGGGCCTCCTCAAACTTCTATTCGCAATAGTGCTCCTCCTTCCCATTCCTCCACTAGTACAGTTCGCAGACACAACATGGATCAGGACAACGATGCACCTGGGGCCAGGCCCACTCCTATTTCCGTTCGCAGCAGTAACCCTCAATCTTCTACTTCCGCTTCAGCTTCTAGACCACCACCTAGCCCAGAACTTCGCAACAACAATCTGCCTCCTACGCCCACTCCACTTCACAGTTCTCGTCATGAGACACCTAATGGAGCACAGGACAGCGACAATGATCAAGCCCCTCAAGACTATAATGAAGAAGACGAAATGGACGTTGATGATGGACCGGGTCAGTCTGATGCCGGGACCGACCACGAGGAAGGCCTACAGTACCCAGAAGCCTACGACTCGGACAGACACGAAGATGGCAGTGGCAGATATGGCGACACCCATACTCAACGTGTCAACAACTATCGTGGAAAAGGTCGTGAACGCACACCTCAAGTCAACGAAGACATTCCTGTGCGACGGAGCAACCGGAAGCGATCGGTGGTTGAAGATGAGGAAGATGGGGAAGGTGAATATGAATTCCAGCCTGTTTCTAAGCCACGTCCAAAGAAGGGGAGGCGATGATACCGTGTACTTGTAGTCCTGTTCATTGTATTTTATTTCTTCTGCTGTATACCTGGGATGGTCTGTGCAATCAATGTGTAATGTTCTCACCTGATATCCTTGATGTGACCTCGCTGAATCATTATTGCCGTTTGCAAAAAAGTTGGCGCTGCGTGTCCCACGCATCATTTTTGAGAGTTTGGGCTCGTATCTCCGGGGACTCATATCTCCCTCATTTCCCCACCTTTTGCCTTCATTCTTTGTATTACTTGACACTATTTTACTGCCTCTAGGGCACCCCATACTTATCTCATCCAAGATACACCTTTTTTCATGTCCTAATCTCTTGGAGGTCTATGACAGTATTTGATGGATAAACTGAGTTCTATCATGTCTATTTACAAGCTAAGGGCACCAGCATGTGCCTGTACAAATTGCTGAGGGCGCCCCATAGGCTACAAAGTCTTAGAACTTGATTAGAATGTAATAAATGCTGTAACTCATCTGAGTCCATAATTGAAACTCTATAGTTGCATGCAAATCACTCTCTTAGATCTTCTGTACTATGGGGCACCCTCAAGGGAGTTAACAAACCCCCATTGGTACCATTATTTTATTCATAAGTACTGTAGGAATTGCATAATGTCTCAAATACCGTCAGTGACCTCCAGGATAACCAACATATGAAAAAAGGTGTATCTTGGATGAGATAAGTATGGGGCGCCCTAGAGGCAGTAAAATAGTGTTAAATAATAAAGAGAACGAAGGTAAAAGGTGGGGAAACGAGGGAGATATGAGTCCCCGGAGATACGAGCCCAAATTCTCAAAAACGATGCGTGGGACACGCGGCGCCAACTTTTTTGCAAACGGCAATAATGATAATCCCTGCCATACGTGATATACCCATGGTATGCTCTGACATTGATGATCATTAATGACATACCACGAAATCCGTGATATTCCTCACCGTTCATGGTATCCATCAGCCATGTGTGATATTCATTCTCATTCATGACAGGCAGACCATCATCATGACACTGAATGGCCTCGGGTTTGAGAGAATGATCAACCCCCGAGTCCTGCTTATATTCAATGGTCCTCTTCGGTAATCATGATAGGGGATAGTATCGAATTGTGGGGTATATATGTACGGTATATTGGTATAGGTATTTCGGCGATGACATTCTGCATCTCCTACTTAGCTAAAGGTAACATTTTGCTGAACCCCCATGCTCTCCATTCGATGATTCTCAAATTGCTTTTTAATTTTCAGCATTTCTCGATAGCTCATCCAATCAACAGACCGAACGTACACCCCAAGTTTAGTGATATCTTTGATGCCTTGTAACGATCACCACGATCCAGCTTACGATTTACTTATATCCACGACTTTGAATAGACGAATTTATTTCGTGTCTAAATTTCACGTAGCCTGGCACAATACACATCGTGCTTTAAATAATCGCAACCAACATTGGTATTGAAAGCCTCAAATAAGCACTCATCATCATTAGGTATGACTTGATCGCCAAATTCTATACATATACTACAAACAATCCCACTGCTTATTTCGCCACCACAGGAATATGAGCAACAACCTCAACCTCAACAAGCATCTCATCCTCCCCAAGCCTCGTCACCTCCACACAAGTCCACAACGGTTTATGATTAGGCATCCACTTTTTAAAGTTCTCACCCACCCGACCGAGGATAGTTTTGTCTAGGGGTCTGTGGTAGCTGACGACCTGTGTGTTCATGTCAGTTTATGGTTATGGTTCAACTACTACTACTACTACTGCATCTAAAAAAAAAAGAAAAAGAAAAAGAGACACTCACCTTGAAAACATTCTCAAACGTAGCACCCTCTTCTTTAAGAGCAGCTTCTATATTCTCAAACGCCTGATCGATCTGCTCCAACTGGGTAGGAGCGAACTTTGTAGGTAAAGTCCGGGTCCAGCCACCTACATAGGTTCCATCACACCAGTGACCAGATAGATGAGGACGTATACGTTGTTATAAGCTGGCCTATAAGCTCACCTTGACCACTGATATACACTGTATTCTCTACTCTAACGGATTCAGAGTATCCAAAAGAGTTTGCGTTCTCGACGCCTTTACCGTCGTAAGAGTGGAATGTGAGATGCGACATGTTTTTGAGAAATTGGGTAGTGAAGCTAGTGACTCACTTGAAGCTGGTATTTAAAGGTTCGAATGGCTTACTGATCCACAGACTGAGATTAGTAAACGTTCTACATTTAGGGCCGGTCATGTCAATGAGTTTTAGAAGGATGTCGTTGAATTCTGCCGCAGGGAATCCAAAGGGAATCTATCCGTTACGAGGCCGGTGTTTAAGGAGGTTTCGTCTTTACTAAACTCGAACTCGCTGTTTCGTGCGCAAAACACAAGTCTTGGTAAGTTGCTGATGGAAGTAGATCATCTCATGATTGCGACATCGATACATACAGTTTGAGGCCTCATACCTGCCACGCAAAGTGACGGCCCACTTTCCTTTCATATTGCATCAACGGGTAAAACGGATATTAGAGAAGGTTCGACTAAAGGGTCTAAAATGAAAACATTGAGAACGCACAAATTGGTCAGATAAAACACGGACGCGTCACCAACGCCTCTCATAAGAATGAATTTTGTACATTTTTAATTCCTTTTGTATTTATATTAGGTATACAACGATAACAGTACAAATCTAGTGGAAACAGACAGAAACAGATTTGAGTATAGGTACGTAAGATGACAAGGAAATAACAGTAACAATGCATGTGTGTCGGGTAGATGATAATGCGAACAATAATGTTAACAGGAGTACATGATGACAGGCGAGAGATGAGGAGACCGTTTAGAAGTCTTCGTCAAGTACGCTAGAGAGGAAACGAATAAGCACAGGTTAGAGCCCACAAGGAGAGAAAGAAACTCACAAAGCCTTCGAATTTGATGAAGCCTCAGTCGTCGTCGCAGAGTGGTTGATACCCGCCTTTGAGTAGTCTGATACCCTCTTCTCGAAAAAGTTGGTCTTGCCCTGGAGCGAGATCATGTCCATAAAGTCAAAGGGGTTGGTGACGTTGTAGTGCTTCTCGTTGCCGAGAGCGACGAGAAGACGGTCAGCGACAAACTCGATGTATTGGCACATGAGTTTGGCATTCATGCCGATGAGGCTGACGGGGAGAGCGTCTGAAAGAGAAAGGAATGCTTAGCATGCATAACGAAAGAAATCTCAAAGGAGTACCCACCAGTCAGGAACTCTTGCTCGATTTGAACAGCGTCGGTGATGATGCGCTTGACAACCTCGGGATGAGGACGACGCTTGAGGTGACTGAAGAGGAGACAAGCAAAGTCGGTGTGCATACCCTCGTCACGAGAGATAAGCTCGTTGGAAAAGGTAAGACCGGGCATTAGGCCACGCTTCTTCATCCAAAAGATGGCAGCAAAGGACCCAGAGAAGAAGATACCCTCGACGGCGGCGAAAGCAACAAGTCGCTCAGCAAATGTCGAGCGCTGGTCGGCGATCCAGGTAAGGGCCCAGTCGGCCTTGCGTTTGATGCAAGGGATGGTCTCAACAGCGTCAAAGAGGTAGTCACGTTGAGCGGGGTCCTTGATGTAGGTGTCGATGAGGAGAGAGTATGTCTCGGAGTGGATGTTTTCCATCATGATCTGGAAACCATAGAAGCAACGAGCCTCGGCGGCCTGGACTTCGTTGGAGAAACGCTCGACGAGGTTCTCGTTAACAATACCGTCAGAGGCGGCAAAGAAAGCGAGGACATGGGAGATGAAGTGACGTTCGTTGTCGTTCATGCGGTTGTTCCAGTCATGGAGATCCTTGGAGAGATCCATCTCCTCGGCAGTCCAGAAAGAGGCTTCGGCTTTCTTGTACATTTGCCAGATCTAGACGAAAAGTCAGAGAATGATGTGTAGTGAAGGGCTGAGGCATACCTCAGGGTATTGGATAGGGAAGAGGACGAAGCGACGCTTGGTCTCTTGAAGGAGGGGTTCCTCGTCTACATAGGATGTCAGAGAAGGATCAAACGTATAATAGATAGGACGCACTCTCAGGCAGATCAACTTCACCAACAAATTGTGTCCTCAAGTCTTCAAAGTTGTCTTGTTCTTCTTCACATTCTTCAGCGTCGTCGCTGGTTGGTGACGTGGAACGGCGTCTGTCGTCGATAAGAACCTTGGCCTCGACCTTGGACTTTTTGGTTGGAGACTCGAGAGCGAAAGAAGAAATGGAAGCAGCGAGCTAAAGAAATGAATGAGTATGTGACATGGAAATGAACAACAGTCAAAGCACCTTTTTGCTGGGAGTGGGTTGAGGAGAAGGGGCACGAGCAAGAGTGGTAGCCATTGGTGAAAAGATAAGAGATATCGAGGATGAGGAAGATTAGAGATAGTCGAGGGAAGTGAAGAAAAGAATATCGAACCGTCGCGTCTAAATAATTGCCAGCTCGTTGATTATGGCAAACACTAACAAATCATTAAACGCGTCCTAAGCGATCATGTGGGCGTGTTTGGCGCGTTCGGTTGATTGCACGCGCTGTCAGTTCCAATTATAAGCGGTCCTCATTGTTCGGGTCCCAAGCCAAAAAGGACCATTCCAGTCCGCATTGTGTCCCAGATCTGAGCACTCTAGAACTTGAAGCCTGGGTGCTCCAAGACCCTAATTTGACTCAGAGTTCGCTTTGTACTCAAAAGACGCGTCCGACGCGTCCCAATTCAAACGCGTCTTTGTTGATTGTGCGCGTAACTCGGTTCTGGGCCTTTCGTCACCGCGATTATTCCTTGATTTATCATGACTCAGATCATTTGTCGACCATCTCAGTAATCACAAAACCACATTAGGCTATTCTTTCTCTTCCATCAAAACCGTATCCTCCCGTTCACCCTAAAATCTCGACTGCTCGCCCCGACCGAGACTCCAACGTCACCATCTGGCCTCCTCCAACCTTGTGCTTCTGCATCCCAAAACGATAATGAATGCCTTGAAAGATGTACCGTCGCTCTCTTTCTCTGACCAGGCGCCAAGAACACGTCTGTAAAGCCTTTAAGAATCGACGGAGGTTCACCGGACGAAGATGGCATGTGGAGGTATAGCTGCGGGATCTGGTATTCAAATTTATGAGCAATTACATTCATCTGAACTATTCAAAATAACGCTTACCTCTCCACCGGCAACGTCTCCTGTATTCTGCACGTCAAATGTCACCTCGAAGGCCGGTCGATGAAGCCTACGCATCAAATCATGAATCTCAGATCTTCAACTTGAACAAGCAACTGTAGCACTCACCACAACGCAGTTGATGACCCAACCGTCCTCGGGTTAGCCTCTCCCGCTTCCCAATTCGCTATCAGATCCAAGTCCCTCCTACTTTCATTACCCTGATCCCTCCCAACTCTCGAAACCTGCAAATTACTATACTCGAAGCTCGTAAAACTCAACCCAAATCCAAACTCGAACCGCGGTGTGATATTCCTCTGTTCCCTCAATTCATCAGCTTCAAGAAACTACGACTTTCAGAAAGCAACTCACCGCATCAAAAGCCCTATAATCAATCTGCAACCCTTCCTCATACGGTACCTGTGCAATTCCACCTCTCACCGCCGGAACCACACCTGCTGGGTAATCATCTATGTTCTTTGCAATCGTAAATGGTAGTCTCCCAGAGGGGTTAAAGTCGCCGTAGAGCACGTCTGCGATGGCATTGCCGGTTTCTTGGCCTGAGACGCCTGCCCAGAGGACCTAGTATCATACAAATAATGAATTAGGAATCGCATAAAGAGTTGAGTAGGGTACTTACTGCAGTAATGTTCGGATGATCAATCCATGAATCTACAATCAACGGTCCTACACTGTTTATCACTACCATCGTGTTATCGTTCACACTTGCTACGGCTTGAATGAGGTCCTCGCCACCGTGGAAGAGCGTTAGGTTTGCTCTGTGAAGAATTACGTTTAAATTACCCATAGCATGTAAAGAAGCAAAACTCACCTATCACTTCCCTCCCCCGAAAACGCATTAACGAAAACCACAGCCACTTCCTGAGCTGGACTACGTCCCATCGTACGTACAGCGTTCAAATTGAAATCGTCAAACACCCAGGAAATCGAAGAGTGGTCTTCAATAGCATGCCTCTGAATCGCTTCGTACGGCTACGAATAAAACAAATTAGCTGCATTTCCCCTCAACCTCAACTTCACCCAAACTCACCGAAACCAAATAAGGAAACGTCGCAGACCCCGACCCCCCACCCATCCCCAAAATCCCATCATCTATCCCATTCGTCACACCATTAGGCCCAATAATCCCCGGCCTCGCATCACTCCCTGCTAAAAAGATCGTTCTCGGCTTCTTCAACGGTAAAGCCCCATCAGTATTCTTCAACAAAACCACAGACGCCCTCCCGATATCTCTCACAACCGTCTTGTGATCATCTTGAACATCTACATGTTCATTCGTAGCCTCGTTTGATTGATGGTTCCCATCAAAGTTGGTTGGAGGGTACGAGGGTGAGTCTTGGTGGAGGAAGAACCAGGATGCAAGGATTCGGGTCTGGTATCGATATCGATGGTGCGCGTCAGTTTGATAGCATGGAATGCGGGATTGATTGTGTTTGTACTCACAGCCATATCTTGAAGCCTCTCTTTCGGGACAGTACCGTTATTCACGTATTCCGCAAGGGTATCACCGAAAAATGAGTTTGTCCCTGGTAAACCTCCATTTCCCGGCATGTCCATCTATATATCATCCTCAGGTTTCAGCAAATATGAAGACTTGAAATAACTCACATCAAGCCCAGCCATAACAGCCAGCGTAGAATGTGTAGCTCCCCAATCTGAAACGACGACTATACAAGTGTAGATTGATAAAACACGATACAGGAGAAACGCAGATAGTAACTCACATCCCTGGAATCCAAATTCTCCCTTGAGAATATCATTCAATGTTTTATCGTTCTCGCATGCATAGGTCCCGTTTATCTGGTCTATCAAATAGATTCGCATTAGTTTCTACTAAAACAGGAGTGAACGGAGACTTACTATAGCTACACATGACGCTCGCAGCACCTGCCATAACACTCCGAAGGAAAGGATGCGTATAGATCTCATGTTGAGTCCTATCATCTACATTTGACGAGGACGTCATTCGAGCGGTTTCTTGTTCACTAAATTAAGAGATCAGACATGAAAGTAACCCAAAGAAAGACCACTCACTTATCCACATAATGCTTCGCACAAACCTGAATTCCACCTTGTTGCATACCCAAGATCGTTTCGTATGCAGCTAATCATAGTAGCAACACATCAGTAGGGTATTCATCATTGAAAGCAACAGCGAGAAATATTCACATTCTCCCGCTAAAAACGGATCAGCTCCAAACCCTTCAAAGTTCCTTCCCGCTTGTGGAACTCGAAGGATGTTCATCATCGGTCCTAGAGCAATATTTGTTCCTTTGTCCTTGAATTCAGAACCCATAAATAAACCTCGGGTTCGGATGAGGCTTCGGTTGAATCTATATGCAAGTGAGAAAGTGAACTAAATTAGAAAGAAGAGGATACGCACGTAGAAGCAGTATTAATCCCAGGAGGAAACGCCGTGATTCGATCTGCAAGACGAACACCCAAAGGACCATCCTACGACCCAATCAGTCAACCTCCACGAATCTCTGATACACACTTGTTTCAAAAACCCACCTGCAAACACAACCCAGGCCATCCATCACTCCCATTAACCGCCGCAATATTCCCAACACATCTCGCAGTAATACCCAACGCTGCGAGTCCCGTAGTTGTACTAACTAACTGGTCGACAGACCAATCGGATACCTTTGCTCTAGCTTTCGCATACGCATCCTTCCACGCAGGTCCGAAATCTGGAACGACCGTGATCTGGTCTACGGAAGGTGGGTTTAGAGGATCCGTTGCTGGGAAAATACCCGGGATAGGGACCTGTGATGGTCCTGGGGGAAGTGAAGCGATTCCGGTTGCGGTTGCGTTGGAGGTGCTGGATGAGACGGGTGCAGATGATATAGATGCAGCGCTAGAAGAGGAGACTATAGCAGACGAAGAGCCGGATGCACTAGACAAGGATATCGAGCTCAAAGGTAAACTTGCACTGGAGACCGAAACGGAGGCGGGAGCCGTCGAAGGAGCTGATGGAGCACTTGATGCGACACTGATGCTCGACGACGCTGCACTAGACTGAACTGTAGATTGCCCATTAACAAGGGCAATGGAGAAGACCTGCCAAAGGCCGACTGAGAATAGAAGCATGGTCTGTTTCGCAGAAAGGTGAATGCTTCAAGTTGGGGTTCGGAACGAGGAAAACTTGCTCGCTTTTAAACAAGAGTCCATCGATGATGCCTCGGTTTTTCGATTTCTTCCCCCAGGTCATGTTAGCACTGCTTGGACATCATCCGGCCCAACTTTACATGTTACACGTCTAACGGCAGCGCTGGCGTATCAATCTCATGCGCGTCGATGTACATGTGCCTCTGTCTCATGATGATTAGTTATAATGAGCAACTGAGTTATGACGCCAATGTACGTCTTCGTTGATGCTTCCCGACGGGATCACAAGTCTGTGATGAGAGCAAGTGAGAGGATTAGGGCTCGGAAAGCCTTAATAACATATACGTAGGCACCTATTCACGTACTGTAAGTATATCTTGTAGTCGTATCCGAGGAAATGATTTTTGAACGGCGGCCTGTAGAATATCAGCCTGTGGAGTCCCAGGAACAAAGAATTTCTTTCGACGCGTCAGGTGAGCTCAATATCTTCAGAGCTTGGACACTTGACGAGGGATACAAGTGGAAGAAGAATAGTGATAGCCTCATGCAGGAGTAATGTCAAGATCAGATGATTTCGGCTTTGAATGAACTCAGCCTACCTATGGACCGGAAACAACTTCTCGAAGCGTGAACGCACCTTGAATAAGAAGGATTTAGGCAGGCCAAGTCCGAACAGATTCTTTCAGGGACCTTCTGAACAAGTAAAGTTCCGAGGTTTTGCCTAGCAGTTGGCTGGAACTTATATGTGTTTACATTACAGGGTATCGCAATACCAAACAAACAAGTGTAGAGTCCCGAGAGTTTAAGCCGTCTTCTGTTTATCGTACCCACTCTTGCCTGGTACAACTCCATAAGCAGGTCCTCCCCTTCCAAACATTTTCCTCAAGTCTCCGACAAGTTCTTCCGGCCTTTCATAGGCTGCAAAATGTCCTCCTCCTTTATTGCTACCATCAGAGGTATGGTCAGAGGCGAAGACAAGGTTACCAGTGGTTTTTATCCAGCTGTACAAACACCCGTCAGTACGTATTCCATGGATAAAAGATATAATCGCGGAGACGAAGACTTTGAAAAGACAGAATAGAAAACTCACAACGTCGGTGTGATATACAGTTCCTTTGGAAACTTTGATATTCCCATCGGAATGCTCGGAGTAGGAAGTCCTCCCGACATCCCAAAAGCATCTTCCTTCCCGTGCACAGTTTCGTAGTAAATCCTTAGCGAGGCAGTAGGTCCTGCTTTGGAAAAGAAGTAGATCGATATCCAGGTTAGAACTGTCCGGCGGAGGATTACTGTTAGCACTTCAAAAGGGCGAAGATTATTTCTCATACCTTCGTCGTCCGTCCAAGGATATTCATCTGTCCAATTAACCAACTTTTCATAAATCCAGCCCAATAGACCGACAGGTGAATCGGCCAACGAATAGCCCAATGTCTGAGGTTGAGTACTCTGCTGGCTGAAGTACCCGTTTCCTTCTTTGAGGAACCATTGCATACGAGCGAAACCTGCTTTGTCTGCTTCCGTGAAGGGAGTAATGAGATGCTGGAGAAAGAGGAGAGGATGACGGAAGGGAGTCGGGAACCCGCCACTATATTTTCAACCAAGGGGTGAGTTCGAATATTCATTAAACGCTAGACGAGGGGAGACGTACGCAGACATGTTGCTATGCCAAGCTTTGCTATGTTTTCCGCCGTATTTGAGGGCAATTTTCCTGGTGATCTGAATTCAATCGATTAGTTCAATAGAACTTGCAATGATGAAAAAGGATTTACAGCATAACCCCAATCGCCTCCCTCGGTGACTTACAAAGGTAGATGTCAATAAACTGACTCCGACGGCCAAAAAAGAATCACATACCATATTCATTATACCCCAGTGCAAGCATTAACTTGTGTCCGACCTGGAGAAGTTGAAATTATGTACTATTTGAAAAGTGGAATAGAAACCTCAGCATGATAATCGTGGATGAACCCAGATTTTTTGGGAGCGTCGGAAAAGCCAAACCCAGGGAGACTGATTGCAACGACGTGGAAGCTTGGGAATTTCCCATCTGGAGACGCTTTGACGAGAAGAGGGAGTATTTTACGGACATCGGCAAAGCTACCTGGCCCTGTTCGGTGTCAGTACAGACGAACTGACCAAAAGAGATTAATACCCACATCCATGAACGAAAAGTAGGGGGACAGCTCCTTCTACTTCACTCTTCTTATGCACGTAATGGATGTTCAAAATTCCATGTCCGTCACTGACTTCAATATCTCTCGTGAATTGGGGCAGCTCCTCGTTCAGCTTGGCTTCTTCGGCACGCCAATCAAACCTGTCCTTCCATCTCCCGACAAGACGTTTCATGTCGGCGAGGGGTACACCGTACCGCCATTCAGCGTCCTCAAGCTCGTCTGGAAACGTGACGAGGTCGAGCTTTTTGCGAAGCAAGTCAAGTTGGGCATCAGGAATGGAGATTTTGAAGGGGGTTTCGGGCTTGAGAGAAGCAGACATGATCGAGGGTGGTGGTATGGTATGGTGATACGCTCTTTGTGAAGGGTTTATAAATGCAAGCTGGAATACAAGTAAGCTGTTGTACAATTGGGTCCGTTTCCTAATTTGATCGCTAAGATACCTATCAGTCCCTTTGACCGAGTCATTTTCGAGTTGACCCTTGCGTATAGGCTAAGAGGCGACTGGTTTTCATGGGAAGGAGGAGTCAACCGAAGAAGGTAGCGTGTCAGGGAAATTTACCCGTTTGTATCGTATTAATCCGATAGCAAAGCGTAAGATGATCTAATCAATCAATCGCCCACTTTGGGTTATGGTAGCGCCCAAATCATCTGAATGTTCACCTTGGCAGTCTATAGAAGTACATTTGTGAAATGGGACGAAGGCGGTGATATGGGCAATCGGTGAAAGTTAAATGAAAGTTAAAGGTTCGGCTTTGGGCTGTGCCGCTCACAGGGCTAAGAGAACGAGGAGGCAAATCGATGAAACAAGTAGGATAACACGTCGACCGGGGCAGTTTCTGCATGAATTTAGGGAGTGAGTGGCCATGGACAGCTATCCAAAAATCACATTTAGTACCAATATGATGAGACAGTCCAGATTCAGAATGTTTAGACCTTCGAGGCTCCAATTTAGTAGAATAAACTAATGGCAGACACTAATGAAGTGTCCAAGCCTAATTGAATGATGCCTGTGAAGGTTATCGGAGAGCCACAGTAAGTGAAGCCATTATCGAGGAGGCAGTTTCAGCGTTATCGTGAGATCGACGTGCGTCATGCCGCTGAGATCTCTTCTTATAACCTACTCAGAATGAAAAAATGTGAGCCACTGCGACTCAGGCGTACTACTACCAAGGCCGCGGCACCTTCCGGTGGTACAAAAGGACCATATTGATGGTGGGCTGGGGAGGACAGGTGGTCTTGTAGTCGGCCTCGCAATCAATGCAAATGAAGTGTCAGGAAGCTAAGAATCAGCTCACTAGGTTTCATACTCATTGCTCAAATGAACGCGCTAGAATTGTCACAAAGGATGTCTAGAGCGCGTATGTAAGCCCCTGACTCGACCATAAAAGATGAGCCGCTTCTTTGATACCACAAGGTTTCTTTTCTTCCAACTACCATCGCCTCTCGCCCATATCTGATTATCATGTCTGGTAAAGGCTCCTCCTCATACGGAAGCTATAACTATTCTGGCTATGGTATCAATTCCTCGGTGAGTACTTGTCCCAGTCGTCGCTTCTTGCTTTTGTAAGTTCTGTATCCCAGCTCTGCTGCGTATCAACTCTTTTGTACTGGAAATATTGTTGCACGCACATTATCTCACAGTCAACGTTCCTGATTCCGCTACTTCTTGTACCTTTCTTGTCACACAATTTGCTGACCATCTTTCTATCGTTTTCCTCACTACTATACAGGGAAATCATTACTGCTCCCGTGACTATGGCAATGGCTCGAGTTCATACCACTACTCGAACTCGTATGTCTTCTCTATCTTTCACAATTCGTTCATTAACAAATAACACAGAGATGGTTCATATTACTATTCAAACCCGAATGGCTCCACTTATTATAACTCAGGAAATGGGTACTCACGCTACACCTCGCCTACACCGCCAACTGGAAAAAGTAGAAATTTGATAGGTACAACGATATGACACCTTGAGGTTTGGGGCGAAATGTCAAGCAGACGTAAAGCTGAGCTTTGAAAGAGCTTGTTTGCTTAAGAGCCCAAAATGAAATCGCCGTGGGATATCTATTAGGCATTGAGACAATTGGCTTGACGCGTGATTGTACTTGAGCTCATTGAGAGATCCTCACGGACATCTTTTCAACGGGTTGCTTCCACCTTCGATCCCATGGTCAGATTCTTCCCTTTTTTCTTCAACTTGGCAAGTCAAGTCAATGTCGTTCTGCCCTCAATCGCGGTCACATGGCCTTGTTGAAGTATTTCAACGCGAACTTCAACGCAGCCAAACTCATTCCACTCCCCTCCAGCGCTCCTCTAATGCCCCTCCAAAGACTGACCCCTTCAAGTTCAAGCTTAGCTCTTATGTTCTTTTCAGGTCATATACTCCGCCGCTGCAGACTGTCTCTATACAGTTGAGATGGAAGATGTGTAGGCTGTTGGGAGTGGGATAAGGGATAAAGTACGTCTTGGGTCTCATCACTGTCGGTAACCCATTTTGAAGTCTGTTCTCTGTTTCTTTGCAGCAATGTTTTTTCTGTCTGTTGTCTTTGTATGTTCTCATGAGCTGTGCAGTTTTATTAATGCTCACTGTTCCATATTCCGGTCTCCACCATTGATGTCTCACCCTCGTTTAAAACGTTTACTGCTAGTATGTTATTGGTAACCCTATATCCTATCCTGTAGTGCATTAGTAGTCAAGAATAATATTGTTCTCTTCTCTGTATTTCTACTGGCACAAGAAAATAGTAAAATAGAAATTTCTATTACGAGGAAGAACCTGAATGAGGCCTGCAGCTGGTCGTAAACAGATATATAAACAAGGCCAACCAGTGACTGATAGCAAGATGTGATGGAGACCGCTTCAAAGCTCTCAGGGAGATTGCTGACAGAGCTCTCCAGGATGGGGGCTCTCATTTGAGCGTTTTGAATTCCGGCGCAAGGATGTCATTTGGACCTCATTTGACGTCAAATCGACATCAGCCGAATCTCATCTCAAAACCATCACCCCGACCTCAAATTAAGATCCTTCCCAGTTAGCGGTGTAGTGGTCAGATCTGCCACTCCTCTAATGGTTCAGGCGGAAAGAAGTAACTTTTGTATGGGATTGTGTGTACTTCTCTTCTTCCTTTGTTCTTTTATTCATACATCCACCATCTAGCCAAACGCTCAGCTAATGGGGCAGTTCCTTTGTGAGGTATTGGGTGACACATAGGTTGAAGGAATGATTTCATGTATAAATAGTTGAATGAATCAGATTTTCTCAAGTGTGAATTTCTTATCACAAATAACATGTAACCAACCATAGAATCAAGGAGGAAGGTCTACATTAGACCACAACCTGTAGTTGATTGTTCAATATATATACTATGTTAAGCTTAATATGTGACTTACAGGCCACCCACTGCTAAAGTCCAATCTGTTGATACCCAACTGTAAGATGATCAGTAAGATAAAAGTGAGAAATGAGGAATGAAGAGACATACAAAGCTGCCTTGAGCTGTGTAGTAATCTATATACATTATCAGCAGATCAGCACCCGAGCCATCCAGAACATCAAAACACTCACGATAGACTAAAATGGGACCATCGGCATCATCCATAATATCTTGTCCACCTGGGCCGATGATCTGTACAAGTAAAAATCAAAAACAAACCAGGGATAAATAAAAAAATCAACAACTCACATTGCCATGAGACCCAAGAACAAGTGTTCCTCCGCCGGCGGTCAAAGCAACGCCCGCCTGATCGACATATCCACCATCGACTCTAGATTAGTCCGAATCCTCATTGTGAGATTGGAGTGAGCTATCAGAATCAACACTAACCTTGAACTTCTACCAACCCTGATATTGTATGTGCTTGAGGTACCCCTACAACAGTTATCCCAGCTCGTAAACAGGTAATAGAATCCTCCATGTTTGTAAATGATGCTTGCTTCGATCGCCCCGCTATTCGCCGTTCGCTGTGCAAGAGACGTGACAGCGGAGGAGGTGGGTTTGCCGGTATTGGAAGCAAGACTAGTCAAGAATCCATTTTGATATCAGTACTGATAATATTAAATACCACGAAAGAGTGGCTCACGTTTGCAGTTTTATCCCAGTCCAGAAACTTCCAAGGGAGAGCCACCAGTTGTTACCCTCTAGATAAAAGATAGTCGTCAATGAACGTCCCAATCGTCTAGCTATCGTACCGTACCAATATACAAGTTAGGATCAATTGCCTGTCATTAAACAAGGAATTAATATTTGAAATGTACGCGATAAGTGCTGCTCACATTATATGCTGCGCCAGGAGCTGTTGATGTAACTAATCCTTGATTTTGCCACGAGCCTGGATTCAAGATCGTTAGGAATGCAACCTTGAACATAGTTTATCAAGTGACCCCACCAGGCATTCCAGTCGTAGACTTGGCAAAGAATATTGCAGACTGAGATACAAATATTCAGTTCGATGTACATGAGCAAAATCGAGTGTAGCGCACGTTTTGAGACCCAAAGGACGATGCAGCGTAATAAAGCTAAAAGAATCAATGTGCGAGTCAGATTTTGGAGCTTAGCGGAAAACAACTCGTGTATACGTAGAACGTGTTGCCAATGATCGTACAGTCTGGAGCCCAGAGGTCACTAGGTCATAATTGGCGAAAAGAGAAGGCACGACTTTCAAGCAACGCTCACCCATTAGAGGTTCCTGTATACTGATCCGTCCAAGGTGCCCCATCTGGCCACACCTTCCCTACAAGCGTCCAAGCGGTACGATCCGTCGACGTGCGAATCTCGATTCCTTGTCCAGTGGCTAACCCGGTATCACTCTAATCAGGAAAAGAGTGACTAACAATATTCAGCTCACAGAAAACGAAATATTTCCCACTAGCATCCTTGCACATCGTTGGATCGTGAACTGCAGTGTTCCCTGTTACTACGCCGGGGCCGACTTGGGCATTAGTGGGTTGGAAAAACAGAAGGTACAGAAGGGAAAACGAGGGAAGGAGGGATCGAAAGAACTGCATGGTAGTCCGTCGTCTTCAATGACTTGGGGAAGTTCATTTATAACCGGCTCAAGAGAACCATTTGCATGACTTGCATCCGAAATTTAAGCTGCTAAATATGAAAACCAACGACCTTGTGACAGGGCAGACACGGATTAGACGGATGTTGGCTAGGATATGTGCACATTGTACTCACAAGGACGGGCCGTCGTAAGGCTTTCCGAGTGCAAAGGTATAACTTTTCTCATTGGACTTCACTGGAATGCGACAATCAACCGAAGGTAGAGGCATATGATTTGATGTGATTCAAGTTGTAAACGCCGGTCCCGACCTCCGGGATTGGCCGAATTCTGGTGGGCACGTGTCATGTGCACCTCACGGCCGTTGGTCTCGTTAACTCGAAGGCCCGTCACTGTATTGTGCAAGGTTCTTGCATAAGTACCTTTATCTCACCTTTTATCAAAATTTACGACCTAGTACAACCGCTTGCATACGTATACCGTATCCATACCATCGAGCCCAGCGGTTTGTCCAGTTAAATTGTCACCGGTTATACGGCCGTTCGTACCTCATGCAAGGCTCTACCTTGCAAATTTCGATCTTACTTTTTGGGTCCTAAAATGGTATTGTCTATTCTTCATTTCCATTTGCTTTTGTCCCTTTAGCCGTCAAGATGTCGAGGTAACGCTCGACTAGCTCCAAAACGTTAGTCCTCAGAAATTCTTGGATGACCCCGAACCCATCTCGATTTGTTCTGGAAAAGAGGACTCAATCCCGTGCAACTTCTAGTCAACTTGAACGTAAACTATATTATACATTCGTATAACAGCCGCGTCGAGAAATCGAATACCTACTTGTACGGCACGGTTGAAAGGCTAGTAGTACGATCTACCAAAACTCGTCTTCCATGACCAATATATCCCACAGGTCATCCTTTGACCATTCATTTGCAGGAAGTCTCTCGAATCGTGTAAAGTTGGATTTGGAAATGTAGTCCTAGGCGATGATCAGAAAATGTAAGAGGAATGGTCTATCATTTACCGTTTCCCATTCAAGATTGGCATAATATGCAAAAATCTCCCTATTTTCAAGAGGCCAAGGCTCGACCAGGCGTCCACCATGTTCCAAGGATTCATTATTCAACCATGTAACGTACTGTCTAACGATAGCTATACGGAAAGGTCATCAGTGGATAAATTTTGAGTAGTTTGGCAAACAAACCTTCTGAAGGGCCAGTGCCGAATAATCCACGAAAATTATTCCATCGAGAAGAGTTATACTGCCTCCACAGCTCGGCCTCGTTGGGAAGACGCGCAGTTCCTTCCCATACTTTTGCAAAGCCATATGACTGATACCGCCCCGCTGTCCAAGGGCGAACTTCAAATGACGAGTCAGTAAGATCAAAGGTGAGGCAACGGGAACGTCCTACCCGTTGTGAACGCCAAAGTAGGATCAGGAATGTAGTGTCCTGTCCAATGGACATTCTTCAGTTGTGATCCGGTAAAGACGTCTCCTGGAGGAGGTTTGATTAGGTCAGTCACGTCATCCCTACAAATGTCAATGTCCGTTAATGGCAGTGACAATGCATTTCCAGCACGTACGGGTCCAAGACCGAAAGAAGGAAGGGGTTGCCGCGTCTATAGCCGGTTGCTAGAATAATCTGTAATCACCGTACTTAGTATATCAACGAACACCGTAGCTCATGAGTTCACATACCTCATCAATTCCAGACAAAACAGTCCCGTTGACTAAAATGATTCTCCCGTCCTGAATACCGTTCTGAAGCGAAGACAGTGGCTGGAAAGAGGAGATCTGAGGAATAAACTCAGTTTCATCAGGGAATCTGCGGAAGGAGCGACGTTGAAAAGGATGAAGTTTGTCCCAGTCATACTCCTGTAACATTTAAGGGTAAGAGGAATTACTGTGATTATTGCATCCAACGGCAGACCTTGGTACTAGCGTATAATTTTTTTGTGAATGGTGCGATGTCTCGAGCAATCTCGGAGCCTGAAGTACCAACCCCAACGACCAATACTGTCTGAAAGACGGGTCAAAATATGTGGGACCATCTTAAGCAGAGGTCAGACCTTTCCCGAATATCTCTCTGGATTTCTATACACCCTAGAATGGTATACGCAATGCCCGGCTGGATTCTCAGCCTTGGTCTTACTCCATTGAAGAAGTCCTTCAATTTCAGGTACATGCGGTGAATCATACGGCCCCGAGGCAACGACAACAGCATCGAAATCCTCGGTCCACCAGGTAGCCTTGATACGGCCACTTTCTTCGAGGTGCTTGAGATTGCGAACAGTCAAATGCCATACCGAGCCATCGGATGCCTTGGATAGTTTTTCAACGCGTGTTGCATATGCGTGTACAGAGGACTCGTCATTAGCATTGAGGTTGTGAATTGTAGCATAGGCACGGACATGAGCACCAATCGTATGTGCGTCAATAACCCAAGACTAGGAATTTAGAGTGAGGGAAATGCATGGAATCGGATTCGAGCAACTACCCACATGGTCTGGAGGATATGGCACCTCTGGGAGCTCGGTGATCACTGCAGGCGAATTGGTATGCAAACTATTCCAGATAGAACGCGGCTGCCAATGCTCTCTCCATCTCTCGTCCAACGTCAAACCTTCATCTCCTTCTTTGTAATATCTAGTCGTAGGAAGCGTATCAGGCAACCAGCGCTCCTTGTCCAATGGGACATCTCTATTTCATTCATAAATTGCAATGGAACGGCCATCTTTAATCATACTCACGGATAAGCTTCACGGGCTGGCACTTGCTCAGAGTAGAGCCAGTTACCCCCTGGACCTGGAGCCCTATCGAAAAGCCGCACTGTAAAGTTGTGTGCTACAAGCGCGGCTGCTGCTTGCAAACCAGCAGGTCCTGGTGTGATCATGCTAAGAAATACGACATCGAAAACCCAAATGGTGACATACCAGCACCGATAACAGCAACGCGTTTGATAGTTGAGTTGAAGACCGTCCATTTGTCGGGATCGTCTCCTTGACGAGGACGAGGCTTGTAGACGTCGTCGAGTACAACTTGCTGAGCGACAATACTTGAAGCTACCATCACCAGCACTGCAAGAGGTAAGAGCTGCATGGCTAATGCTATCCGTCCTATCTATGCACAGTTGGATATATAAAGAGACCCGATTACGCGATGTTGGATTCGAATTTCGTGACGCGGAGGCCTTACCAAGACTGGTTAAAAAGATTGTGAAGTAGTTGATGTTCGTCATATGTCGAGGTTCATGCAGCAGAGCACGAAAAACGCAGATTTAGCATGACGCTTAGATGGAAATTTAGCGAGAGAGGTGCCGTCACGGCATCACACCGGAGGATCGGAGTTTGGACGATGTCAGCCCCTATCCAAGATATGGAAGTTCTCTTTATGGACCAGCAGCTTCTCATGGATATGAAAGCGCTTATTATACGTCATCTCAAAACAATCTTCTGGAACTTGCAACTTTGACTTATCGCAGCCTTGATCTGCCTTGAATAACATCTTCCATCAACGAAATAACATCCATGCCAGATTCTACTAGAGCTAGAGCACCCGAAGAAGCTTACGGTATCGGTGACCAGAAATATCTCCCCGAGACCGATTGTTATCCTGAATGATGCTGAATAAAGAGTGGCTTACTAGTTTATCATTTGTTCCTACGCTCCGTCGGCCCGCTTCTACATGCACGAAGTGGTGGCCCTTAGGTTTTGTCGATCTTTGACCGAGTATACTTTCAAAAGCTTTCGATACTCTATGCCATATCATGAAATGTTCAAGTCTGCTTAGCCCATATTAAAAGAAATACATACCGCAAAGAAGTCCGATGACTTTTCGTCGTGTTGGTGCAGCGCTCATCAACGCCCTGGCATTGACAGATGTCAAACAATCGTAACTCACTAAAAGGTGGGTATACACGCGTTTCCTCCGTAGTATCTTTATGCATTAGACCCCGCGCGTCAAAGCGTAGCTCGTATAATAGTTGACAAGTCGAGTACAATATCTCAAACCTGCCGTAGATATTCAAATCGACGGGCGGAGATCAGGTCGCTCCAAGCATCGAAATCAACCTTATGAGCGCTGTCGCGGGAAGATCAGCGTTGGGAAGGTTTTGAAGATCCACGGATCCAACACGGAGTCAATAGATTACAGATACATTCAGGTGCCTTTGGTTTGATGCGCGAGCTTGAGAGCATACAAAAGCTTGACAGATTAGTGTAATGTCGTGCAACGACCCTTACCTTCCGCCCCACGTCAGAGCCATGGACGAGACGGACAACCCTCTGGGCAGTTTGCCTCCAGAACTAGCAAACATCATTCAATTGGCCCTCACTACTTTCATTAAAGAAAATCTGGGATCATTGTATATCATGATTATTGCCTCCCTCTGGTTGGGGATATCACTGTCTTTATTCATGGCTCTTTTATACACTTCGAGTTCGCACTCACGTCGTAAACCCGTCTTCGTACTCTGTGTAATTGCTGTTGCTATCGGCACAATCCCTTCTATCCTGGTCCTTAAATTGTTTGTGAGTCTAGAGGCCAACTCAGACTTAAAGTTTACGACTGAAAACGCCTTTCGAAATGCTAGATTCAAACCTTCATCGGGTCAGAGAATCTTGCCGTAAATCTCGCCCAAAGTATCAAGCCATATCTTTTTGCGCTTGCATTCTTTTCGTTCTTCGCCAGTATATGTGTCGATTCCATCTTACTGTTCCGACTAGTGGCAGTATTTCCGCCGTCTCGATTACCCCGGAAAGAATTGGCAGCGGTCTTTGGTCCCTTGCTAATAATTAAATTGGGCAGACTCGCAGCTCTTGTTGTATTTATCGTCCAATACCTAAAGAAAACGAGAACATTGCCTTCGGATGACCCGATGAATTACTTCCTCATCATCCGGGTGATGCCTGAACCGAAAGCAATATGGAGTCTACAAATAATAGACAACGCGTAAGTTCCTTCTAAACCATATAGACGGATTGCTGAAAAAGCGAATCTAGTGTGTGTTCTTTCTTATTTATGTATCGATTGAATCAAATCAAGTCTTTCTCCCTGCGTCTGAGTAACGGTTTGTTTTATTATCCTTGCTCACTTTATCTAGATGCTCATTTGTTGGTATTCTTTCGGAATAGCTTCCTATGCGAAACGGTTGCGAACACTTCTCCTTATAACCGTCTCTAACTTCGTCTTTCCGGTGATCTTTGCTATCCTCGAGCTTGGCCTGATGAATGGTGCTACAAAAGAAATTGCTCTGGCCGGAATCAACATCTCTGCGACAAATGTTGAGGTAGTCGGTGTTTTATTTGCCACGATTTGGGCTTCGCAAGAGGTAGACAGTTGGAAGAAAGGACAACAAACCGACGCCATTTCAGACGGTGGAATAGAAAATGGAATTTCTTTTGCGACTCGTCCAGCTACCTTTGTTAGCACCAGGCAGACGGGTGCTGGATCTGACTATTATGCCGGTCAAATTGCGACACAGGGTGGCACTATATCGACGGGAATGTACAGCATTAGTGAAGGAAGTAACGCCGACGAATCTGAAAAACGTTCGGCCAGTTTGGCTTAGTTGAGCGACTCTTCGGGAACGGTTTTGTTGATGAACTTTCACGGTTACATTTGATAGACGGGTGCCAACATTGTACAATGTTTTGGAACCTTCAAAAGGACTCTTTCCAGGCTTTGAAACGTGTATATCCAGTATTGTACATTCTTCTGTAATTCGACACTATGAATCATGAGCGAACAATGATCTTCTGTTTATCTAATACCGTTGAGATGTTCGAAAATTGCTTGTACGAGGAGCAGCACGGGCGTGAGCCGGCACGAGGCGGAAATTGACGGCAGACTATCTGCGCGGCTCGTATTGCTCTGAGGCGACAATCGGCCCGATCTCTGCGGCGCGGTAGGTGCGACCCATTAAGGACACAGTCCGCAACACATTGTGTATAGGTTGTAGTTAGCCCCTTATTCTTAACACAGACTGTCAAAAATACCGACCTGTCTTTTTTTTTACGAAACTTTCACGGCGTCGTCATCTGAGTACGAAAATTTAAACTCTGAATTTTAGATAAATGTGTATATTTATGAATCCGAGTCCGTTTCCTTGCCATACTCCACAACGTAGTATATCGAGATGGATACAGCTATCCCGGTCAAGTTTCAACGAAACGGGAAATGACAGAAGTTTACATTGATGTCATTATCCGAATAGTTGATGCTGATCGCAGGCTACCGCAACTGTAGATGATAACTAACACATTGTAGGTGGCATCTACCGTGACACTCACTATCATGCGACAATCCCTACTTTCTTTGTCTTTTCTCTTATCCGTTTCTCGAGTTTAAACAGCCATGGATGGGACGAATAGCACTCTAGGCAGTTTGCCCGCAGAACTGGCAAACATCACAAGGAACGAGACCAGCTTTTCCCTTCTCATCAAGCTTCCCGACATCCTGATCCCTGGTGATCTGAAGCATGATGATAAATATCTAATCACGCCAGGAGGTTTGGATAAAGAACGATTCCTCCTTTCAGTCGGCCTCATAACAAATCGTCGAGAACGCAGGCTGAGTTTATGGAGCGAACATAAATCCTAAAACTGAGTTCAGTCAATTACGCTGCTTGTAGCTATAGAAAAAGATCGAGGAGCAGGGAACCTCGGAAGTCACGTCTATGCTGCTGAATTTGAGCAAATATTATTTTCAGTCCGAAACACGAATTTTTCGTGTTTTCCGAAAGTTTGAGCGTGACATGTGACATGTCAAATTTCCGAAAGTCAGACAATCAACATCTCCGAAAGTTTGAGCGTGACGCGTTACATTTCTTGCTTTCCGAAACACTTTGGAAATCCACCTTCTAGACAGCCTCGAAAGTTTGAGCGTGACATGTGACACTATGGAATTTCCGAAACTTTGATGAGCCTCCGAAAGTTTCGGTTATGATCAACAATCTCTTACTATATACTGATACAATTGAACTTAATAGCACGATAAATTGCATGACACATCAAGATTATTTCATTAATTTCACATTGTAAATTAATAAAATGGCCTGATAGAAATGTAATTAAAGCAGATACCCCTATTTCCCTATCAAGAATTGTTTATGATTAGGTATTACTGGAGTCAGCTATTATTTGATTATACACAGCAAGAGCATGAGTCCATAGCTCTGATCTAGGCCTCCACAATTACATGATACTTATATCCGGATTATTTAATTAATTTTCCACATTTCCACATGATACATTAATAAAATAGCCTTTGCATAGTATGGAACATTGCATTTGGATGCTAAGTTTATTTCTGGGTTTAGTAAATAAACATAGTAATTAGCAACTATATGACACAAGAGTGCATAAATTTTGATCTGGAATAAGGCTAAGAATTGAATATTTCTCTATCAGGGTTCAAAGAATTGTTTATGATTAGGTATTACTGGTCTATATCTAATTCAACCATTATTTGATTATACACAGCAAGAGCTTGAGTCCATAACTCTGATCTAGGCCTCCACACCATGTCAGGAAGTTCAATCCTAAGCTGTTGATTTGCCTTCCTAACTACATCTCAAACATTCTTCATATACTGTTAGCCTTGTTCCAGATTAAAATTTATCATGATGCACTCTTGTATCATATTTAGTTGCTGCTACTATGTTTATTTACCAAATCCAAGAACAAACTTGCCATCCAAATGCAATGTCCCATATATTCCATACTACCATTATTAATGTATCATGTGGAAATGTGGAAAATTAATTAAATAATCCGGATATAAGTATCATGTAATTGTGGAGGCCTAAATCAGAGCTATGGACTCATGCTCTTGCTGTGTATAATCAAATAATAGCTGACTCCAGTAATACCTAATCATAAACAATTCTTGATAGGGAAATAGGGGTATCTGCTTTAATTACATTTCTATCAGGCCATTTTATTAATTTACAATGTGAAATTAATGAAATAATCTTGATGTGTCATGCAATTTATCGTGCTATTAAGTTCAATTGTATCAGTATATAGTAAGAGATTGTTGATCATAACCGAAACTTTCGGAGGCTCATCAAAGTTTCGGAAATTCCATAGTGTCACATGTCACGCTCAAACTTTCGAGGCTGTCTAGAAGGTGGATTTCCAAAGTGTTTCGGAAAGCAAGAAATGTAACGCGTCACGCTCAAACTTTCGGAGATGTTGATTGTCTGACTTTCGGAAATTTGACATGTCACATGTCACGCTCAAACTTTCGGAAAACACGAAAAATTCGTGTTTCGGACTGAAAATAATATTTGCTCAAATTCAGCAGCATACACGTCTCAAGCTTATATTTAACGTCGACGACGGCGAAAATGTCTCCGGTATAAGCAAATATACCAAGCAAATTCCTAATGACTGTCCTCTTGATATTAAGCATTTTTACACCTGAATGACGGGTGTAGGGATCTCGTCTTTTACTTCTGGTAACCGTCCTTTCCGGCTACAACTCCAAACACCGGGCCATCCTTCCCGAACATCTTCCTCAGATCTCCCACGAGTTCTTCTGGTTTCTCATGCGCTGCAAAATGACCTCCTCCCTTGTTTGTACCAGTGGAAGTATGGTCAGCAACAAAGACAAGGTTTCCAGTTGTCTGGATCCAGCTGCAGAATAGGAACAAAATTGTTAGGATAGGCTACTAGTGGAATCGATAGAGGATGTGTACCTCATGGGCGTAACGAATAATTCCTTCGGAAACTTCGATATACCCATTGGTATGCTCGGATTTTTGCCCAATGAAAAAGAACCTTCACCATGCATGTTTTCATAGTAAATTCTCGTGGACGCTGTAGGACCTGCTCTAGAAAAGAGGTAGATTGATATCCAAGTGAGCACTACAAAACAATCAATGATCAGTCAAGCTTGAACAAGGCAAAGTGAACTGAATACACCTTCGTCATCTGTCCAAGGATAGTCATCCGTCCAATACACTAATTTCTCATAAATCCAGGCCAAGAGTCCTACTGGTGAATCAGCCAGGGAATACCCCAGCGTTTGGGGTTGAGTACCCTGTTCGGTATAGTATCCATTTCCTTCTTTTTGGAACCACTGTAAACGGGAAAATCCAGCTCTGTCTGCGTCGGTGTATGGTGTAAAGAGATGATAGAAGTAGAGAAGAGGGTGCGAGAGAATAGTTGGCTTGGAGCCCCTAGTATCATGGTTTTTAGATAGTCAGAAAGAAAGACAAAAAAAAAGATACATGGGCATATTGGTGTGCCAGGCTTTGCTATGTGCTCCGCCATACTTCGAGGCAATTTTTCGGGTGACCTTGGTGTATCAAGTTAGTGGTAAGTAAATATCTGCTCGGAAAAGTACTCGCAGCATAGCCCCAATCACCTCCTTGAGTCACTAAGGAAGACATCCCTTTAGAACACAAAACAATCTTTATATCGGTACACTTACCGTATTCGTTGTAGCCTAGGGCAAGCATTAACTTGTGGCCCACCTTCATGTCAAGTTTTTGTCATATGAAACTGTCGAAGAAGAAAAATAACAGGAAGATTACCTCTGCATGATAATCTGGAGTAAATCCAGGCTTCTTCGGGGCCTCAGAGAACCCAAACCCAGGAAGACTGAAGGCCACGACGTGAAAACTCGGAAACTCTCCATTAGAAGACGCCTTGACGAGTAAAGGGAGAATTTTCCGGACTTCGATGAAGCTCCCAGGCCCTGTCCAGTATATGTTAGCACGGTCATTTTGTTGAGATAATAACTGCTTACAGCCATGAACAAAAAGGAGAGGGATAGCGTCCTCTACCTCGCTCTTCTTATGTACATAATGGATGTTCAACATTCCATGCCCATCGCTGACCTCGATATCCCTTGTAAATTGAGGCAACTCCTCATTCAACTTGGCTTCCTCCGCACGCCAATCATACCCTTTCCTCCATCTCATAACTAGACGTTTCATGTCATCAAGAGATACGCCATAGCTCCAGCCCGCGTTCTCGAGTTCATCAGGGAATGTGACGAGATCAAGCTTTTGGTGGAGCAAATTGAGTTGCTTTTCAGAAATAGAGATCTTGTAGGGTACTTCGGTAGTGGCAGTGGACATTTTTGACGTGATTTCTGGGTAAAATATGCGAGGGCTTTATACAAGAAGCAAGCCAAGAATTGCGTATTATGAATGAATCATGGTGCATGAGTAAAGCGGGATAATAGGGCAGATTATGCTCCGAAAGTCGCGTCATGAATTGAAATTCGAAGGTTGCATGTCAAGCGAAGCGAGCCTTTTCGTTCACACCAAACGTTATCCCATCTGGGTAATCATATTAGGCCCGGATCACCGCAGGATCGTCCCCTCGTGTCCCTAACTAGACTTATGGTACGTGAGAAGGTAAGTGTCAACCAGCTTATTTCAACCTCAGATAGTTCGGCATTGTAATGGTATCTAAATTATGCGATCTGTGATTGCTCCAACTGTATTCTCAACATAGGTGGTTCTGCACAATGTATTTAAGTAAATATATCAAGAATTCAAGCATAGGAGAAAGTCTTGTAACAGGATGCAAGAGGAATAACTTTTTTGGCGACATCCGAACTCGTTTACAAGCAATGCTGTTTTCTTTACACCAAAAGTTACCCAGCTGAGTGTATAGCGTGATATTTGACCTTCCGAGAGTTCATTTTAAGACTTCAGTTGAGAAAAAGACAAAATCTAGTATCAAGGTTGAACAGAAATATACAAAAAATATTCTCCGTCGAATTATTGACTGTAGACAAGGGGGTGGGCCGTCGCTGGTCGCTCCGGCCATGATGAATCAAATCAAAAAGGGATTTCAATATTTAATTATTTACTTTTGCGATGGGCAAATACAACATCACAAAGCGAAGCCATAATCTTAAAGATATGAAGTATAGTGCTCAGATATTTGGGATTCATTATATCTACACATGCCGAATAGATTCTATCACAAAATTGGAGGATTTGAAAAAGTGAGGAGAAACAGCTTTTTCTCTATACACTCGTACTTATTAATCCTATGATAGTATTAGGTCCATTTGAATATATATTTGCTTTACTGAATGAATTAGGCACCATCATTGGGTTAAAGCTTGTGTTTCCTTATTCCATTTCACTTAATGTTGCTTACTGGCATTATGAGGCTGAAGGACTCGTCCTTACTAAACACTTCGTATCCCATCTGGAGATAGTGAGCAGAAATTGTGAGGACTGATGGTGTTACATATGCTACTGACTGAGTCAAGATCTCTGCTTTGGCGCTGTAGCATCTCCCAGGGCACTGACTGGGTTCCTAGCATCAAAAAAAGGGGACCGTTTTTCCCGCTCACAATTACATTCATAATGTCATGACCAGAAGGGGCAAGTAGCTATCAGGACCCTCATAAAATTTAAACGTAACAACTACTATGATTTCATAGGTAGCAGCGTAATTCATGAGCCGCTCAGTATACTCTGTATATTCCATTAAAGATTTCTGTGCGTTTCCCAGCGCTCTGCTTAATAACAACTACAACACACCATTTCAACTCTTCTGCCCTACAGTATTGGTTGATAATCTACGATTCTGTCCAATATAAGGTCCGATACGTCCGAAGTCAAAACGTGAGATAGCGCTGTACACATCCGTATGGCAATCGTTATCATTGACGGACTTTAACTAAACGTTCCAGCTCGAATCCAAGTACCAATACAATATTAGTATCAGCACCGCTCAGACTAGATCGATAAACAGTTTTGGTAATTTTAAATTTGAGTTTTAAGACTGGTAAAGGATTTCACTGTCTCATTTAGACATCGCAATGTCGCTGAAAAATGATAAATGATGAGGAAAGGTCCAGAATTGAATCATGATTCCCTTTTATTGATATATCAACTTAGTTAATGGAAGCCGACATTGTCGTTTGATTGATGTACCTTGTGGCATCCCCAAGTTAGCGGATTGACATTGCTTCAAGGTCTGAATATGATATGGAGCATTTGTAAATAACCGACCGCGGAAAATTAAAGACAAAAAAGTAAGGTAAGTATAAGATAAATGTACTACCTGTGCGTTCCGCTGTCAGGAATTATAGTAATTCCATTTCATTTCGGTGTCTATAGCCGAGAAGATGGTCAGAAAGCTGTCTCAAAAATATCAGAGAATGTAAATATCTAGTAAGCACAGCATTGAGTGCAAAACAATTTAGTAACCAAGTTTCAAGAAATATCTCAATGCTATCTGGACGCCTGTCAAATTGATATAAGATACTTAAAAACCCAGATTTCACAGCACTCCACACAACATGTCTCTACCACTAAAAGGGAAATCTCATCCTCTCTCTAATTCTGATCTTCTTGTTCTCAGGGATTGGGTATGTGTGACCGCCATCGGCTTCCTTACATTGGGAGTGTATGCCACATTTTTAGTGACAGTCATTTATCAATTTTTGTGGGTTCTTAATTAGTATTCTCTGTGTTAAATCTCAAAAGTTTGACAACATTTAAAGAACAAAAAAGGCCCATAATTCAAGAGCAAAGGCTAGATTGATATTTCTCACATGCTTTATGGTCCTGAGCTCAATATCCTCCATGACCATTGGAACGGAGTTTATCCTTCTAGAGATTCCATTGAATGGTTTCAATCCGCCCCAGACCAAAAAAATCATTCCAACACTCTCTGGTATCTATATTCTTACTACGGTGCTTGACAGACTCAACGTAAGAAATTTGATTGATCACAAATCTAAAACTAACATCTACTTTATAAAGTTTGTAATCAGTGATAGCATTGTGGTTTGGAGGGCATGGATATTGTTTCCTCAGCATGTGATGGTCAAGATAATCCTTGTTGTGTGCATGATCAGTTCTTGTGGTATGTAGATGTTTTGAAAAAGTAAACAATCTTGAACACTTTCTTTCAGTAGGTGCATCAGTGGAAGGTGGACTAGGTATCTCACAATATTTGAAAGGAGAACTAGAAAGCTTTAGACCCAAAGAAGATTCATTGATTCTAACCCTTCCACTGTTTATTACAAATCTAGTTTCCACTGCCTTAATTGGATACAAAGCATGGTGAGTATATGAATGGAAAATATTCTATAGCTCAACAAGAAAAACAGGTGCCATTTCCAGGACATTAAACAAAATCTAGCATTAACCAAAAGTTCAGCAAGCAAAGCACAAAAGATTTTGCTACTTCTGATTGAGTCAGGGATCGTTTATTGTATGCTATGGGTGTGCATTACAATATGCTCTCTCTATTATCTTCACTTAATAATTTTTATGAAGACTGCTTATGGTGCAATCCAACTTCACTTTGATTCATCAAGTTTGGTAGTTCAAATTTCTGATGCAGCAATGCCAAATCTATCAGTGGGTTTAAAATCTCTGTTCTTTAAAGTTTGAACTCATGCTTGAGCTATTTTTGGAAGGGCTTATATCCTGTCCTTCTTATTCTTGCTGTAGGACTCAAGGACACTCATCCAATTAATTTACATGAGATGTCATTTTTGCAATCTATTCAATTTGCCTCAACTGTAACAGTTATGTAACTCATGAGAGCTGATCTTGGTTGGGAATTTGAATTCAATAAATAATCTTTAATGGAGGGGAATACTTTGATTTGATCCTGCATCATCATACATAATAAAGTTACTAATTCAATACTGTAATATTGTATAGTTATCACTATAACTTTGATTGTTGCATTCCACAAGATACATTCCCAGATTATCTGCTCAACCAACTGTTACAAAATTTATGTCAGTAGAGCATTGTAGACCTATGAATTAGAATGTTAGAAGAGCACGGTAGGCTGATTCAAGAAAATTTAGTCAAGTGGGCAAACCAGCAATCCCTGGAATCAGTGTCAGTATTAATGACTTAGTAAAATTCAACATAAGGTTTTCCTTTAATCTTAGCTTACAAACCCTGGTTGTATAGTATGCCATGATCATGAGGACATGTCATTACTTACCTCCATTACTTGTGTCTTGCCTGGTTTCTATTGAGTATATCACCATTTTATCTGATTGGACAGCCAATTTCCTGCACCGGACTTTTGGAATCAACTCAGCATGATAAATTTATTTTACTGCAGCTTTATGACCTTGAGAAACTGCCATATAAAGTGATAGTCCACTTCTTTATAGATATCAAACCTGGAGGTGTGCAATCAAGGTATCACTGGTATCTCTGTGCTGTTCAGCTAGAATTCCTACAGCAATTTTCTGATTATTCAATTTGATTTTGAGACTGATTTAAAAGTATCTTAGCATTGAATTAACTTTGAATCATTTGCTGGAATATTATTTTATTCCCATTTGATCAGGAAACACAAAATCTTGAAAACTCAATAGCTGCACAAAAATAGATAATTCAACCCAGTAACCCAGTCATAGTTTAAGAAAATGTTTACATTTTGATACGTTAAAATAGGTCAGCAGTAACTTGTCCATTTTGAGTTACACTTGAACTTTTCTCAAAATTTATGGCAGAAGACTCATATTCATTGTAACATATTGTTAATACATATCAATTTACAAAAGGACTAATTTCAAAAAACTTTCTAGCTAAAAAACTAAAAACTAAACCTCAACTCCAAGCTTATCCAGTTCTGCAAGTACTTGGGTACAAACATCCCCTTCCTCTTGCCCACAAGCAATCAGAACATCTTTTGCCTTCTCAAATTTCTCCCTGGCTTCCCCATATTTCTCCATAACTTTAAGCAGAAGGCCGTAGTCATAAAAGCAATATCCAGCCTCATATGATTGTTTTCCAGAATTTTTGAACATGGTGACTGCATTATTAAATGCAGATTCTGCTTGATCATACAAGTGCTGACTTCTGTAAACCCTTCCCAGGCTAAAACAACACTTGGCAATTCGAGAATGCTCACTAAGAGTCTCAAATTGAGTTTTGGCTTTTACTAGCAAATCAACAGCTGTGCTGTATTCTCCCTGAACTCTCTTCATTTCTCCTAATGCTAAAATACACATAGCCATTTCTGAAAGATCTCCAAGTTTCTCAAACTCTTTCTCAGCTTGAGTGAACATTTCAGCAGCCTCATTGCCTCTAACATTTTATTCTCCTCATATTGATTCTGTGCTGTCTCTAGCATGCACATAGCTTCACTAAATTTACTTTGCATTCCATAAAATTCCCCAAGATATTGAAGACAAATGGTTGCTCCAGGGATTTGAGGAGAAAACTGCTCAAATTTCTTCTGTGCCTCCAACAGAACATCTAAAGCCTCCCCAATCTTAGATTGATTTTTGTATGTCTCTCCCATAGCCAAAAGACAATTGGCAACCCCCAGTTGAAAATCCCTCTTTTCACAGTATTGTTTGACTTGAGCAAGCACCCCCAGTGCCTGTAAATATTTGCCTTGCATTTGGTGAATGTCTGCAATAAACAAAAGACACTTGACTGCTTCTTCTTGGTTCCCCAGTTGCATAAATTTGCTTTGTGCTTGTGCATAACACTCAGCAGCTTTCTGAGTTTCACCCTGAGTTTTATAGATTTCTCCCAAGCATTGAATGGAATGTGCTGCTTCGCAAAAGCGGGCATCTGATGAACCTCATATAAGTCGATGTAATCCATTATAACTGTTATCAGCATCCGGACTTCTGATAATGCTTATAGCCTTTCACTTTTCTTATATAGAGGTATATTACGCTTATACATTGATCATATTGAGATTATATATAGATTACAGCGACTTGACATAGATATTATAAAGAGATTACAACAACTCTACATAGATATTATAATGGTGTTTACAATAGCATTACATTGAAATTATCAAGGGATTACATTTGAGTTGCAAAGAGTCTAGAAAAAGTGTACAGAAGTTTAATTTCAACAGTAGTTTCACCGTGAGACTCGAGAGGTTGTTGTCGCACTACAAAAATGTCAATAAGGATACAAGAAAAAGGAAGGAATAGTTAACGCACCCTGTCACACTGAAGCGAATCATTGTCTCCACAATCCTTCCTACAGACCATACAGTTCTGGCGTCCCGTTGAGTTTGAGAGGAGCTCTTCGGTTCATTTGCACCGAGTCCAAGTCCTATTGCAATGCAGATTGAGCATGCGCCGACAAATGAAAAATTTCACCTACGCCAAGAAACTACCTCGCCCACCACGTGATCACATGTTCTGCACCCCTCACAGAAGACAACTCTCTCGAGGACGGATCATCTCTCTCGCCCTTGGTCACCATCTTCACATCATTAGAGCGTTTAGGAGGAGCAGAAACATGTCCACGACGAAAACGAGTACTTCGCCTTGAGACTTGGCCGCTGAGATGAGCTCTGTAGTGACGAGGTAGATAGATGATCAGGTTGAACGTGACACCAGAGAGGATTTTAGCGAGGGGTCGCAAATCATGGAGGAGATGGCTTCGGCGGTAGGGCGGTACAAGGCCATATGAGAGCCCCACGAAGACGCTGGAATCCATGGGCGAGACACATGCGGACTTGCATTGGGAGGGGGATGGTGTAGGGAGATTTAGAGCACCTGTGGAAAAGGTGAGCTTAGAGAAAGAGAATGAAAGGGAATAGAAGCACATTCCCTTAGCCTGAGTACTCTTCCTGCTTATTCTAAACTTTTCGAGGGGCTCTCCACCAACGGGGTACTGACGGTTCCATTCGTCAATGTCTAGGAGACGTTTACACTCATTGGACTCTTGCCAGTGTTTAGCGAATTCGTCGGGAGTATGTGGGATGAGGTGTTCATAGACTGGATGGGCTTGGTGTTTGTAGGGGTTTGCTAAAGACTAGGGTAATGTCGGTATGAGATGGCAGAAAGAAAAAGAAACCCACAGTAAGAAAGTTGGCGGTCGTCTGTCTCTCGGGACACAAGAAGCCCATCTCGACGAAGAATTGCTTTGTATCCTCGGAACGACCAAAGTAGATTTGGTGCCCTTCGTATAAAATGGTGACCTTGTCGAGGATGTCAGGAAAGTGTGTCGATGTATGAGATTTTACGGAAGAACTTGGGTGAGATTATGGCTCGCGCGAGTGAAAAGAGCACTAGAAAAAAGACAATCAGGAAATATTCGGCGAATGGAAAGAGGGATGTACTTTTCGTAAAGAATGTTGAGTGGACGATGTACTACTGAAAACGTTTGAAAGTCGCAGGGATGAGGTTACGGGCAGAACTCACCAGCTGTTTCAAATTTTGGTGGTACTTCCGACTCAAACTGCAGTACGCCTTCCATACCCAATTCCATCCCGGCATATGTCTACCTGCGGCGAAAAAGAACAACAGTGTAGTCAGATTCCACTGAGGATGGAATGAGTTTTACGGTGTTTCAAGATAGAACAGATGTACCGTATAGATTCAGGTAGGAAAGTATAAGCCTTTTAGCAGGAGTTAGTGGATGCCATTAAAGGGATTAAAGGAACAACACACGATAGTAACAGGTCGCAGTTTACTTCCCGAGGGTCTGGCATTGCAGAGGCATTCATAACAACCCTAGACATTGTTCGAAATAAGAACAAGTAAAAAAGAACAAAAAACGAACATTGGACGCGTCCTAGACAACAAATTTTAGCTACACATATGCAACACTAGAATAACGACACTCACTCGAAATCAACACCGGCTTGAAATATCGTCTTTGTCATCACCTCCTGCATTATTTCTATTCATCCTGCTCCACGCAAACTCTAGCAAACGATTCGTTGCCCCTCTTGATCCGTGGCGGAGTGAAAAGGGCTTTACGGTAAGGAATCAACGAAAGATTGAGCTTGGGTAAAAGGGAACAGCTGAGAGAGCAGTCAAGCTTTGCTTCAGTGTAAGGTTACTGTTAAGCCTCAAAATGAACAAAGGACGTACCTGTTTGAATCCTTGGTCCTGCTACAGATCGGCAAAAAAGGTGAGACATGACCAGTTATCGACGCTTGAAGACTCACCAATCAACCAGAAACCTCCAAAATCTCTTCTATGGACGTGTACTTGATGAGTGGAATGAGAGGGGAGCAGCGGGATGATGGTGGTTGAAAGGAGAAAAGTAGACGGGTCATCACTGCAACCGCGACGCGCATCACAAGCGGCATATTTGGCTTTGTTTGCTCTCCGCCGTTCCGACTTCAAATGTCCTGTAAACTCCTGCTCCGTTGGGGATATCCCTTATTTTATTCATGGTATATATGATAAATATGTTGAAATTTAATTTGTAGAGTTTAAAGTTTTCATATCTATTGCGCATGTTCGAAAAAAGTTGATTTTGCGTCGAAATTCGGCAAAAAATATTAAGCACTTTTCGAAATTGGCTGAAGATAGAAGATTGAGCAACCGAAATGTTAGTTTCATTATATGTATGTTGCGGAAAATGCAGTTTTCAGTCAAGTCCTGTATAGGGCTGATAGTATAAGTGGTCGGATAGTATTCCCATGGTCTGTCCCTTACCTCCAGTGTTGGACAGTCAATGACTTTGAGCGAACGTCATTTGACTGTAGTCGATGTCAGCGCGAAGACCGTCAAATGACATGACGTTTGACTGACGCTTATTTACGTTACCCGTTTTCCCGGAACTTGTCTACCAACTCCGAATCATCGACTTGCGACAAACTTGAACTTCAAGTTGCGAGCAACTCACGAGATTGTGTGCTCGGCTCTGTGATGGCAATTGCCGAGTCCGTTCTCAGGTCTCAGTCAAATTTAAAGCCACAGTCATTGACAGTATAACATTGGTTCAATGTCACAAGCCATTGACTTGTCCAATACTGACCTCCAAACCGTTGTGTCTCTTGCGGACTCATAAATGTACACGCGTTAGACGTGCAGAAAACCTTTCTTTCCCTCAAAAGTTGATATTTATGTACTATGTACAGCTATGTCCAAAAGCACACGTTCAACAGTCTGCAAATTTATAGAGCTACAAGGAGCCAAAGCGAGAAAGTAACGATAATACTACAGGTAAATCAGCCTTTTCAAGTTACCACGCTGAGAAAGCAAGCAATGCACCTTTGGGGACACGGTACTGTCTCGTTCCGGCCTGGATTGCTCATATCGGAGTCGGATAGGAATCATAGGATAAGATAAACCGGCAAGGGACCTGTTGAGGAAGTCTCAGTCCTTGAATGGATCACTGTATTTAAATTCCACGATGAAATTGTACCGCTTAATGGTTTCTTTTATTCAAATGTGTTTTATTAGCTCAAACCAATTTGCATGTTCATCTAGCGGCTCGGGTGTAAGGCCCAACGCACCACAGGGAGGCAGGCCAAGAAGTATATTACAGACGTGCGTGAGAGTATGGTGTCACAAATCGTATTATTTTAATTCCTTTTTCCTTTATTTACCATTGTTATTTACTCAAGCTATTACTCCGTAACAGACTCTAGACTCAGTCGGATGTTCTGGTCTATCTTCCTTATTGCTATGATACCACTGTTCCGGTCCCCAACCTTTCCATAATCTTTCCATAACCTTTCCTGAAACACGCCTTGATCCCATCTGTCATTATTACCTTCTTTTCTCCCATCATCAGCTTCTATCTGCCTCGCCATAGCCTCATGGTTCATTTATGATAACACTGGTTCACACTGCCATACACTGCCTCTCTTCTTCATTGATAGTTAACGGTATATAAACCCAGTATCTTGTAAACCTAGTCCTTAGCTTGACCTCTTGTCAACTTGGACTAGGTATGTGTTCCTGTACTAGTTTCTCCACCTTAATGTAACCTCTTGTCAACTTGGACTAGATTCCCCGAAGCTATCCTGTCAACGTTTCCTTTCCGAACTTATCTAGTGTCACTCTTCGTGACATTAGGTCAAGCTAACCACCGCAGGTACTGACGATCTCCGTCTAGATCATCCCTAGCACTGTCAAAACATCGTTCTCTGGAGACACCAGTGACTGCAGAGGTCTACCACACGGCTACGACGTAACCCGTCGGTGTCACGTCCATTTCTGGGACAACGAGTTTTTTAAGTGCATCCGAAACAACTGTTCATTCGCCACTCTCTCCATTGCATCTGCCTCCTCCCTAGAACTTGAAGGGCGGACCCACCGAATCAAACCGTTACCTGCTCACGTTCCACGAGTAGAATCCACTCCGTCACCACCGCCGCCTGCAGACTTTGCTCAGACAGTTCCGTCGCCTGCACCTACACCGTCCCCACCACCTGCATCTACACTGTCCCCGCCGCCTGCACCATCTCCGTCTCCTACCCCACCACCAGTTCCAACACCGCCACCACCGCCCTCTCCATCTCCACCACCTTCACCACCCCCACACGATATTGAAATGTCGAACAACAGTCTCCAAGAAGCGATGGAACAGATGACACAACAGATGACCAGACTTCTCGAAGCCATGGGACAGCCGAAGCCTGCTAAGTCTAGTGTGGCCAAGCCGGACCCTTTCACCGGGAAAACTACGGACGTGCGACGCTTCCTTTCTCTTTTTAAAATCTGGGCTTCAAGCCGCAAAGATCTAGATACTGAACCCAAGCTCATCACAGCCGCACTGTCCTTCATGCAGGGAGATGCGGCAGATTGGGCAGCCCGATATGCTAATCTTGCAGTAAAATCTAATGAAGAACATGCCCGAGACCCCGTTCCAATTAACGCGACTCCCTTTCCCTTCAGTGGTACTTGGGAGCAGTTTGAGAAGGAGTTCAAGACGAGGTTTGGGTCAGTTGATGAAGAGGCAGAAGCACGAAGGAAGATCATGGGGATGAGGCAAGGAAAACAGAAGGTAGCCCACTACGCTCAAGAATTCCAGGACATAGGAGGGCGGACCGGGTTTTCAGATACCGACCTCATGGAGAGGTTTTGCAATGGCCTTAACAGCAACATTCACCTCCATATGATCTCTATTGAGTTGGGACAGGGAAAGACCAAATCCCTCGCCGAAGCCATTAACCGCGCCTGTACTATCGAACTCGCCATCCATAGTCCTACGTATGCTGGTGGAAATTTTAAATCCTCCGACCCGAACGCCATGGACATTGATGCCACTCGGACCAGAGGAAACGGCAAAACACGTGATGACTTCCTCCTAAAGATGAAGGGACACTGCTTCGGGTGCGGATCCCCGGATCACATGAAAGGAAACTGCAGTTGGAAGAACGAGAAATGCCGTTATTGCGCAAGGACTGGGCATGTAGAGAGAGTGTGCCAAGACAAATATATGGGGATCGAAAAGGGAAGAGGGAACCGGACAAGACGAGGAGGAGGACGAACTGGACAACAGGTGGCTGCTAACGCCCCATTCTCTTTGTTTGATGACGAACCCACCCCAGGCCCAGGCCCCAGTACCACCATTGCTGCCTCCGCATCACGAACCCCTCCCCCTAGCTCCAATCCTGACTTCAATGCCTTCCGAGACGCCATTGCTGAACAAAACAAAATCCTGGCCGCTATCCTTCAGAAACAGGAGGATTTTTGAAGAAGACGCCGAGAAAAGCTGCAACTCGTGCGTCCCCTATGAACGATTTTAATACCATGTCCTTTTCTTCCCTGTATGAGTCTACCTGTAACATTGATACCGTCTGTATGGTCGATCCGAATGAAAGCCATTTTTATTTGCCCATTTCGTTACAAGGAAGCAGGACCAACAAAATCTTCACCGCAGCCATGGTGGATAGTGGAGCAACAGCCCTATTTATCGACCGAAAATTTGTCACTGAAAATTGGATTCCAACGTTTCCTCTCAAGAAATCTATCAAAGTGAGGAACATTGACGGAACAGAAAACACGGCGGGGAGAATTGAGAGATGTGCTCAGATGAAGATGGAAATAGAAGGATATGATGAATGGACGGACTTTTTAGTCACGGACATTGGGTCAGAGTCCGTCATTTTGGGGCTTCCCTGGCTTAAAAGGTTGAACCCCCGGATAGACTGGAAACGAGGGAAGCTGCAGATCCCTGAGGAACAAGAAGAGGTTTACGAAGCGACAGTAGAGCAAGAGATACCAGAGGAAGAAGAAAAGAGCGCCCCCATCAAATTTAACACCAACCGAAAACTCTGACGGCACTGGAAAAGAGAGGGTGTCATTGAGGACCTAGGAGAGGAAGTTTGGTGTGCGGCAGGGTACACGTACTCCCAGCAGATTGCAGAAGCAGAGAACGCGAGGAAAGAAAAGAAAAGTTTTGAGCAGAGTGTGCCTCCAGAATACCAAGACTTTCGCAAAGTCTTCTCCGAAGAAGAATCGGAATGGCTTCCAAGTCGACAGCCCTGGAATCACGCCATCGAACTAACACCAGACGCCCCTGCGACCATCTGCATGAAAGTGTACCCGATGTCAGTTAGCGAACAACAAGAGTTGGAGCGATTCCTAGAGGAGAACCTTCGAAAAGGGTACATACAGCCATCCAAGTCACCTATCGCGTCTCCGGTTTTCTTCATTAAAAAGAAAGATGGCAAGTTACGATTCGTCCAGGACTACCGAAAACTGAACGAGTTCACCATTCGGAATCGTTACCCACTCCCCCTAGTCCAGGACATCATTGGCAAACTTCAGGAGGCTAGAGTATTCACCAAATTTGATGTGCGATGGGGATACAACAACGTGAGGATTTGGAAGGGAGACGAATGGAAGGCGGCCTTTGCCACGAACAGAGGGCTATTTGAACCAAACGTCATGTTCTTTGGACTAACCAACTCCCTGGCCACCTTCCAGGCTCTGATGGACACCATCTTTGCAGATCTAATAGCAGCAGGAAAAGTAGCCGTGTACCTGGACGACATCCTGATCTTCACAAAAGATTTAGAAGAGCATCGAGGGCTAGTGCGAGAAGTATTACAACAGCTAACCGAATACGACCTCTATCTTAGACCCGAAAAATGCGAATTCGAAAAAGAAGAAATCGAGTACCTGGGGATGATCATTGGGAAGGGGCAGGTAAAGATGGACCCAGCCAAGGTTGCAGCCGTGGAAAATTGGCCGATACCGAAGAACCTACGAGAGGTGCGAGGGTTCCTAGGATTTGCTAACTTCTATCGAAGGTTCATCAGAGGCTTTTCCCATCTCGCCCGGCCCCTCAATGATTTAACAAAGAAGGGAATACCGTTTGAATGGGGGAAGAAACAGCAGAGGGCTTTCAACCGACTACGCCACTGATTCTTAGAAGAACCGATTCTGGTGTTATGGAAACCAGACCGATTAACTCGTATCGAAGTGGATGCATCTGGTTTTGCCACGGGAGGGGTCTTGTCTCAGAAACTGGATGATGGAGAATGGCATCCAGTAGCTTACCGCTCTTCTTCCCTAGATGAAAATCAGCGGAATTACGAAATCCATGACCGAGAAATGCTGGCTATCATCGAAGCATTAAAAGACTGGAGACACTACCTGGAAGGACTACCTGATCCATCCGAAATTGTCACTGACCACGACAACTTGCGCTACTGGAGAACTGCTCAGGACCTAAGTCGACGACAAGCACGATGGGCCCTACGACTCGCCAATTTCCACTTTAAATTGGTTCACAGACCAGGAAAGCGACATATTGTGGCTGATATTCTGTCCTGAATGCCCCAACATCAGACGTCAGACCAAGAAGATAACCGCATGCAGATAGTGCTGACACCAGAACATTTCGCTAGCATCGGAGCCACGAGCCTCCAAAACCCCCTGGAGAAAAAGATCCGAGATGAAACCCAACGCGAGGCAGAGGTTCTAGAAGGCCTCAAAAAACTGAAGGAAGGAGGATTGAAGCGACTGGCCGATGGGCTAGCAGAATGGGAGGAAGACGAAGGCCTCATCTATTGGAAGGGGAGAGTTTATGTTCCTCCAAATGAAGAGATTAAGAGAGAAGTGCTGAAACAGTGTCACGACGCTAGAGGAGCGGGGCATGGAGGTGTAAACGCGACGTATAATCTGGTGAGCTCCTATTATTGGTGGCCGACAATGCGAAGCTATGTGGAAAAGTACGTGAAAGGATGTGAAGTTTGTGCTAGGAAGAAGCTGCAGCAACACCCAAAAACAGCACTAGAACCCCTACCCATGCCTGAAGGACCTTGGGAGACAGTAGGAGTCGATTTCATCACCCAACTTCCGGACTCCAACGGCTACGACGCCATCATGGTGTGCATAGATCACTATGGAAAGCAAATCCATGCCCTCCCTTGTACCACGAACATCACGGCAGAGGAAACAGCCGACCTCTACTACCGAGAAATTTTCCGACTTCACGGATTACCTCTGCAATTCATATCAGACCGAGGACCACAGTTCGCAGCCAACTTGATGCGGCTTCTGTTAAAACGCCTGGGTATCAAATCCTCCCTCACATCAGGATACCACCCCCAGGCAAATGGTCAAACAGAAAGGGCGAATCAGGAGGTAGAAAAATATCTGAGACTATTCGTCGGAAGGAGACAGGATGACTGGGCTGAACACCTCCCTATGGCAGAGTTTGTCCTCAATTCACGAGTACATTCCGCTCACAGTCTTTCACCCTTTGAGGTGGAATATGGATACTTACCACATTTCAATATCCCAGTAGGAAGGAAGAGCGGAAACCAGAGCGTGGAAGAAAGATTAGAAGTCCTCAGAGAAGTCCGGAAAGATGCGGGAGCTGCATTACACCTGGCAAAAAGGCGAATGGCAGAAGGCACGGAAGGAAAATTACCAAAATTTACAGTGGGAGATCTGGTCTGGCTAAGCGGGGAAGACATCGACCTCAAGCTTTCCAGTGAAAAACTCGGAGACCGACAACTAGGCCCATTCAAAATTATCCAAAAAATTGGCCGGGTAAACTACAAACTTGACTTGCCGTTGTCCCTCTCCCAAATTCACCCTGTCTTTCACGCAAGTAAACTGTACCCTTGGAATGGGAATGAGGTAAATGGAGAAAGACCAGAAGGACCTGGCCCAGTGGAGCTGGAAGAGGAGGACGAACCAGAATACGAAGTAGAGGATATACTGGATAGCCGAATCAGGTGGAGGAGAGTGGAATATTTAGTGAAGTGGAAGGGGTATGATGCTGCACACAATTTTTGGGAACCCTTCTCCAATGTCCAGAATGCTAAACGAATCATCTCCAGGTTCCACAAAAAGCACCCTGATGCCCCATCGACGCCTTGATCATCGAGATGATGATTCTTAGGAGGGGGGTAATGTCACAAATCATATTATTTTAATTCCTTTTTCCTTTATTTACCATTGTTATTTACTCAAGCTATTACTCCGTAACAGACTCTAGACTCAGTCGGATGTTCTGGTCTATCTTCCTTATTGCTATGATACCACTGTTCCGGTCCCCAACCTTTCCATAATCTTTCCATAACCTTTCCTGAAACACGCCTTGATCCCATCTGTCAATTATTACCTTCTTTTCTCCCATCATCAGCTTCTATCCGCCTCGCCATAGCCTCATGGTTCATTTATGATAACACTGGTTCACACTGCCATACGCTGCCTCTCTTCTTCATTGATAGTTAACGGTATATAAACCCAGTATCTTGTAAACCTAGTCCTTAGCTTGACCTCTTGTCAACTTGGACTAGGTATGTGTTCCTGTACTAGTTTCTCCACCTTAATGTAACCTCTTGTCAACTTGGACTAGATTCCCCGAAGCTATCCCGTCGACGTTTCCTTTCCGAACTTATCTAGTGTCACTCTTCGTGACATATGGCATATTTATCATTGATGCTGCAATATGTCCTGCACTTTGGGTAGTTTGCAAACCATTTCTGGACAATCAAATCACTTTTTTTGCACAGTTTCTCCTGCTCCAAATGCTGAATTCCCTTTTCAGTCTCAGAGAATTTTCAGGGGTGAAAATATACGAAAAATCGTGATTTTTTCCATGAAAAATATCACTTTCAATAATCACCAGTAGTACCCGAAGTGCTGGCTGCTTTTCAATTCGTGATTTAATGAAATACCAGTGCTTGAAAGTTGTCTTGGCCAATTTGTCTTTTTTCCACAGTATGAATATTTCTATAGATATTTCATGAGTGGGACTAGTGCACCATCAGCTTGATGATAAATTTATTAACAGGTATTGTACCAAATTTGGGATGGCACCAGTTTCAATGTACATGTGAAGTTCGTGTCTTCAATATGTCTGGGTTTTGGGAGGTAGAGAATTTAGGGGTTTTGAATAGCTGACATGATCGAAGTTAAGTACAGCATAGAGGCATACTTAATACTGTGCCAAATTCTTTTTTTTGTTAAGTAAGCCAAAATATTTCACAGGCATATACCAATGCAGTCTGTGGTTATTGATTTAAACTGTATACCTCTCATTATAACAAATTTTTAAACACTATTAATTGGTCAATAAACAAGTTTAAGTTGAGATTTATATGTCAGAATTGTTTGCATCTTGCGTTTTTATTCTACAATCATTGCAGTAGGGTGTACTGTATAATTACGACCGTAAGTTCATTGATCTCTAAAATTTCGGCCGAAAAAAATGCAAAAGAAATCGCAAAAATCGAGAAAAAATTAAATCAGCAATCAGAAAAAATCGCACGTTACGCGTTACTGAACTTTTGGTCGTAATTATACAGTATCTGTTCTAAATTTTTTTCAAAAGTAAAAAGGGTTGAATGAATTTGTTTCTCCCTTCTAAAGTAGCTGAGGCCATTCAAAAAATCCATTGCAGATCCCTACTGCCAGTGTCTCTTGGCACTTGCTGGATACTTCCCTATGATGCAAAATATATTTTGGGTGATTATACTAAAATCAGCAGTTTGCAGCATCATGCTGGCATTTGATACCACTACCTACTCTAAACTTCAACTTGAACTTTTAGTTTCTCAGTGCCTTTATATCTGTTATATTAGATACATGTTGGGGCATATGAGAAGTACTTTTAGGTAAAGCTCTAGTCCTTACTAATATTAAACATCAGTGGAGTTGTTTGGGGAACATTGAATTAGAATAACAAGCTGTGGAAACCGTGCCTACGGCACGGGTGATTCGCTTCGCTCATCACAATCCACAGCTTGATAGGGGCTATGCCCCCATGTCGGCGCTGCGCGCCTCCATTTTAGCCATTTTTGAATAACAATAAACACAGATAGATAGAAAAGGATAGAATAAAATTACAAAAGAATAGTTTTATATAAAGTCCTCAATAACTTCAGGAAATACTATATTGATAGTTTCACAATTCTCATTGTCTGATGAAAACAAACTAAAATTAGTTTATAATATTCCTTTCAGTTCAATTTAATAATCATTACCTTCAGGAAACAAAATTTTTATTCTCTGAGCAGATGTACACTGTGAAAGTGCAACATACAGTTCAAGTTGTCCATGAGTAAACACATTATTTTGTAAATCTAAACTAACATGATCCACAGATTGCCCTTGTGATTTATTAATTGACATTGCAAAAGCTAATCTGACTGGAAATTGACATCTTCTCAACACAAAAGGTAGATCATCTTTGACTTCTATATTAATTTGTGGAATGAAGGCTGTTTGTCCATGAAAATCACCTCCAAGTATACAGACCTCCAAAACTCGTGAGGTATTTTTTAGGAGAATTGCATTACACAGTCCTTTTGATTGATCCAGATTCCTAAGAAGCATAATTGGTGCTCTAACTTTCAACTGAACCTTTGATTGAGTTAAGATACTCAGCTGGAAAAGGGCTATTCATTACCTGAGCTGGTGCATTTGAAGGACCTGCAACAGCATTGTTCTTTACATACAGGATTAAAAAAGGAATGTGTGAGTAAATATGTATTGTAGAATTACAGGCACCTACCTGGGCTCTTGGTCTTCCCTTGGTCTTCCCCTTGTAGACCTTAAAGGGTGTTGTGGGATTTGAGCTAATTGCCCTGCAATTCCTTGTGTTAACCTGTATTGATTACCATGATGTTGAATTGTGCCCAAAAAAGGATCATCAATTTCATTTTGATGAATCTGGCCTTGAATAGGAGGTTGATTCATGTGTGGTAAAATGAAAGGGATAGGGTCTGGATGTGCAGCAGGCTGGGAAATCTGCCTTGTTTCAGGGCTATCCATGACTTGTGAACCCCTTTTTCTTTCACGGCCAATGATTCTTTGTCGTTGTGGAGTATTTGGAGGTGTTTCCCTATAGAAAAGAACTCAATACTATATGTAATCCGACACAATCGAAATATTTTGAACTGACATGCGCTGACAGGATCAAGGATGTCTGCGATTTTATAAAGAAGTGTTAATATTAGGACTGCTAAAAACTTGTATTTGAAGAGAGTAATGTGAAGCATGAAGTGAGGATTGAAAACCATGCACTAATCACGCAAACTCATGTTCTACACGCTGAACGATAAAGTTCATTCGACGGAGAAATGCTGTAATAAAGTTTCGGAGTTTAAAATATAACCGGTTTCCGGTAGCTCGAACGGCAAATTCGAAGTCCTTGCTTATGTAAATTATGACTAATTATACTGTGAGAAAAACCAACATGTTTTAAAGTATAGGATTATATTCTCTTTTTGAGGATCATGATTTTAACTTATAGTTGCAGTATAATATACATGTAAACATATTATATGTAGCTTGCTACTCACCATATAGGTCAATTATGAACTGATTATATTGAGGTTACATTACTATTATCAGAAGATTACATTTGATTACAACGCGCAACAATATAAGCACTATGTAAGAATCATATCAGAAGCCTGGCTTTTGATATTGACAGTATCAATAAGGTATCAGAAAGCTACAGTATTATATTTATTGTAATGAAAATATAATTTCAATATCAGACCCCCGCTTTTTTTGCGATGTTCGGGAACGGTTTTGTTGATGAACTTTCACGGTTACATTTGATAGACAGGTGCCAACATTGTACAATGTTTTGGAACCTTCAAAAGGACTCTTTCCAGGCTTTGAAACGTGTATATCCAGTATTGTACATTCTTCTGTAATTCGAAACTATGAATCATGAGCGAACAATGGTCTTCTGTTCATCTAATACCGTTGAGATGTTCGAAAATTGCTTGTACGAGGAGCAGCACGGGCGCGAGCCGGCACAAGGCGGAGATTGACTATCTGCGCGGCTCGTATTGCTCTGAGACGACAATCGGCCCGATCTCTGCGGCGCGATAGGTGCCCAATACATGGACCCATTAAGGACACAGTCCGCAACACATTGTGTATGGGCTATAGTTAGCCCCTTATTTTTAACAGACAGTCAAATATATCGACCTGTCTTTTTTTCCCCGAAACTTTCACGGCGTCGTCATCTGAGTACGAAAACTTTGAATTTTAGATAAGTATATTTACGAGTCCGTTTCCTTGCCATTTTCTACAATGTAGTATATCGAGATGGATTATCCCAGTCATGTTTCAACGAAACGGGAAATGACAGAAGTTTACATTGATGTCATTACCTGAATAGTTGATGCTGATCGCAGGCTTAGAGCGTTCCCGCTACCGCAACTGTAGATGATAACACATTGTAGGTGGCATCTGCCGTGACATTCATTATCATGCGATAATCTTTCTTTGTCTTTTCTCTTATCCGTTTCTCGAGTTTAAACAGCCATGGATGGGACGAATAGCACTCTAGGCAGTTTGCCCGCAGAACTGGCAAACGTCACAAGGAACGAGACAAAAAACCCAGCTTTTCCTCATCAAGCTTCCCGACATCCTGATCCCTGGTGATCTGAAGCATGATAATAAATATCTATCTCCAGCTCGTAGTATATTCCAGTTCAGATATGTACCTTGATTCATAATACTTGATGCGCGTGCCACAGAGAGGTTTCTGAGATTTACAGCAGCGGATACAGTAGTTAGTACTCCTAAAAGCAAGATACCCCCTGCGATTTGGTACCTTATACCCATTGTTATCCCAAAGTCATGAGCAACTCTGTAGGCAATGCACTTCCAGATCTCGCGGATATCGTCCAGTTGGCGCTTGCTACTTATATCAAGGAAATATTTGGTCCCATCTATGTCATGATCTTAGCATCGTTATGGCTGGTAATATCCTTATCTTTGTTTACGGCCCTTCTGTGCACTAGTTGGATGAGGGCCCCCATATATGGTGACAGGTACGAGTCCAATGTCTGTCTTTAATAGCAGATGATAGTTCCAACTTGAATGCCTTTATTTAGCATAGATATCTAATGTTACCAACTTGAAAAACAAAACATTCTAACTGACCAAAACATATAAGGCATCTTTTCCTCTGCACATACTGAGATCCACATTACTTGTCACTGCATACAAGTTAAAATATTCCACCCATGGAATATTTTAATAATGATGGGTGGAATATCTTAATAATGCATGTAATATTTTCAAAATATAATCTGAAAAATTAAAATATTCCACTTGTATAATATTTCAATTTGCATGCAGTGTGTTGATTACCATTGCATTGGTATTTACCATCATTTAGCATACCATCATAGAAAAGGCATCTGAAGTTGTCATCTATAACTCATGCAGTAAAATGCTGTTAGCCATAATAAATGACACCTGCTAATCTGTAGTGATGTGCTGCTTCACCAATTGATACTGTGACAATTAAATCAAAATAAGTCCTGTCTCTGTCAGTCTCATCACATCTTGGAACAAAACATAACATACAGGGTATATTAACAAATACCCTAATGATGTTCAGCAAATGATTAACCTATGAACAGTCTGTTCTTCCCCTGATATAGCAGCTAAGAAACTAACTACTGAAGTATGAAATCTTGTAGCACCATCACATATTGACACATTGTGAGATAAACCCCTGCACTGTGAGGGATGAGATGACACACATGAATTAGTAGATCATTTTACAAAAGACAAACCTTCTTGGAAATGTAAAGCCTGTGCCAAATGGCCATCAATTGATGACCTTTGAGGTCAAGCCAATCAAATGGCATACATACCCTCATTCTTTGTATGACTTTTGCTATTATTTTTAACACCATTAAGGTATAAGATATAAATATCATGTAAAATCATACTATATTCTATTCAGAATAGCAACCCCTGGCCTTAAGATTAATGTGTGAATCATTCCAAATCCTATCAAAACTATTTACAAGTTGAAACCAAAAGAAATGTTGTATCTATTATCGTTTGCATAATGAGTGAGAATCCGCGCGTCGGCAAAAGATGTCACACGTTTCGCACCGTTGAGCAAAATTGACTCATATCTCAACAACCACACCATTCCCTACCTTGTACTGGGTACTGTTCTGACCAGAAAAATTGCCCCAACAATTCTAACCAGTTGGTTTCAGCAGAAAACGTGTTCCTACATCTCTATGTCAATATAACTATATTCTCAGGCATGTTTGGTAGCTTTTCACGAAACGAGGTGGTATTCAAGCAAAAAAAAAGTTGACAGCATTGCTGGGGCAATTTTTCTTGTTCAGATGATACCCAGCATATAATGAGGAATAGCGTGGTCGTTGAGATATGGGTTGATTTTGCTCAACGGTGCGAAACGTGTGACATCTTTTGCCGACGCGCGGATTCTCACTCATTATGCAAATGATAATAAGCCACAACTCTTATTTGTGCATAATAAAGCCAACCATGCCCTATCCAACCTTCCTCAATACTGGACATTTTTTGCAGTATAATTGTCCAAAATCCATTGAGATTGAACCATTATCTGCACAGAGCAATATTAAATGATAATGGATTTACTACCAAAATCATAGATTTCCATGCTATTATGAGTATATTTCAGGGTAATTCAACTCAAACATCAGGAAAATCCTCGTTTGAGAATTCGGGAAAATTACCCGGGATTTCAGGTAATCTGTGACATTACTGTAGATTACCTTGAATTACTGTGCATTACTCCGAATTACTCACCCTTATGTCAAGCTATATAGAAGTTTATTCAAATAGTAGTACTAATGTAATACATCATACATATTTTTATCAAACGTAGTATTAATGAAATTTCCTAGCCTTTTTGAGTACATTACTTGACGTCCAATCCTTGGGCGCATGAGCACCAAATCATGGAAGTAAACAGAAGTGGGTGAGTGTATGCCAAAGCTTTAAATAACTGGTTTATCATACCTGACACACCAGGTTTAGAAGAGTCCGTATCATCAGTGACTTCGATTAAAGCTGTATCGCGACAGCCATATCCAGTATGAAAAAGTGTCCGACACACTGGATTCTTGCTTTGTTGAAGATGTCGAAAGAGGCCTGACTGAGAAAAGGACAAGATTTGTGTCCAGAGCAAGTAGAAGGCATTGGATTGAGGAATGAGGATGTAGCTAGTACAAAGTTGTTGTAAGTTGAAGCGAGCGGCATCTGGAATTGAAACAAGTTAGCGATCGTTTAACTGAAGTCAGAGCTTCGCTGGCATTTCTTACCACTACCACGACCAATGACTCATTGTTCAGTCTCGGTGCTTTGGCTCCGGCCACTCAACAAAGACTCATTGGAAGACACAGACAAGCAAAGCTTCTATGAGCACATGTTATGAGTCAAATCTTTCATTTTTTCACAGCCGAAACATAACTTACCGTGCATTTTCCATACTTCAGCTCAGCGTGTAGCTGCGGCTGAAGCCAATAGGTGTTTGCCTAGTGTAAATTGTCCTAATTAACGTGCCAGCTCACCTTCTGCGCAGCTAGAGACTGCTAAACAGAAGAGAACAACACTGGCTGGTAGGTTCGAGTTTGTGACAGCTGTCCAATTTGGTTGGTTCCCACTTTCTACTCTGTTTTTGGTCTAACTGGCTGAGTTCTCAGATTATTGACCGTATCTCAACCTTCCGGAAGTCTTTGAAAGATCAAGCAGAGAAAGCGATCGCCACATATGAGTTGGGACTGAAGGAAAGTGTGCCGCCAGGGTTGAGGGTATTCTAGAACTGTCTTCCCCGGTACATGGGACGAGAGTAAATGGAATCTGGTGACACGTCAGGGAACTCAGGTAAATCTCACCCGTTCGTGTTTATTTTTCTATTCTAACACTTTCTAGACATAATCAAACCAGCCATACTGTCATATTTCTTCCCCACGCCAAAACAGCTCACACCAATGTTCACATGCGCATACCAGGATTTAACTGGGGTGGATCGAAGGAATGAAATGCCGGTCGCTATGGTTGCGCTGGTAGTAACCGCGGTATACTCCTTTAGTTTGTGTCAAACTCTTACATGGTCGCTGAACAGATTTTTGCGTGTCTTGTGCTGAGTGGACCAACGGAACATATGCACCGATCAGCTTTTCAGGTGACAGGTCCTCTAGTGTATGAGATACATGTAAAAGCGCTCAACGATCCGAGTGCATCCCAAGAATGTGCATATCATTGCTGGTTTACTTGAGTATTGTAGGTACACCATTGTTCAAGTTTAGTCTCTTGATATATCAATGAACGGTTTTATTATACTTAACTCTCATTCAGTGGTTCAAAAAGGCAGGGGAGCATTGTCTTCGGTGGATTTTGGTTCACGAGGGTTAGATAAATTAGTTTCCATTCATTTCATTATGATACGATCTTCAATATATAATGTTCTTGCCTTTATTCTGATGTGATTATGAGCTTGATAGTACTAAACCAATGACAGAAATCGGTGAAATTTTTGGTATTCCATGCTTTTCGAAGGTAATTCTGGCTAATCCGAAAAGGACTAAATAATTCCTAGGTAATTGGGGAAATCCAACTATTTGGGGGAATTACCAAGAATTTATGATTATTTCCTTTGATTCCCAGATTTCTGTGGTATTGAGTGCTAATCTGGAAAAGGGGTTTTTCCTGATGAAGACTCTCAATACATCCATTCTAGGATAATGTGTTGTCATGCCCAGCAGTGGGAAGTCAAGGTTTTATTTCACTTTTTTTGTGAACTACATTTAAAATCTGCACATTTTTAACCATGATAGATAAGAGCTAAAATCACAAATTCTTGATTTAGAGGTAAAAACTCCTGCCCCTCCCTTGATATAAAGATTTCATAGTACTTAGCTTTCCTAAACAAGCTGGCTTTCAATGTCAAAAAACACCAGAAAATGTGAAACAAAACCTTAAATTCCCACTGGGCATCATGATTTGTCCTTATTCCTAATCTGTATTATTCCATAAGAGTCAATAATACAAAATAGAAAGACAGCTTAACACGACTTTGGCTAGTTAAAATGGAGCACAGCCACATAATGTAAAGCCTATGCCAAATAATACAAAATAGAAATGACAGCTTAATACGACCATGGCTGGTTGACGCGGAACACAGCCACATGCCCAATCGGGTTATATGTTCTCAGGGACCGGTTAACCCGACCACAAAAAATAGGGGGTAAGAACTCGTCCTCTAAAATCGGACTCGTAACTTCTGGTGCACAATCTCGTCGCAAGCCTATCTTTATTCTCTGTGTAATTGCTGTTGCTATTGGCACTATCCCTTCTGTTTTGTACTTAAAGATAATCGTGAGTGTTGCGGAAGGTATATGCTTCAAACTGTCTCAATTGCAAAACATTCTATAGATTCAAACAGCGATCGACACAGCAAGCGACTTTTCCAATGTTGCCCAAAACGCAAAACCTGATCTCTTTGCCCTTTCATTTTTCTGGTTCTTTGCTAGCAATTTTGTTGATGGGGTCTTGCTTTTTCGACTGGTAGCAGTTTTTTCGCCTACTATAATGTCTCGGGAAGTGCTAGTACTAATTTTTGGGCCACTGATAATAATCAAACTGGCAAGACTGGCAAGACTGTCGTGCTTGTTGTCCGGTATCTCGACAAAACGACAGAATTGCCTTCATTTGACCCTATCAATTTCTTTCTTATCATTAAGACAATGCCCGAGCCAAAATCAGTATGGAGTCTACAAATAGCTGATAATGCGTAAGTTTATCCTGTGTCCTAAAATCTATATACTTAAAACATATAGGTTATGTTCATTCTTGTTCATATATCGACTGCACAAAATCAGATCGTTCCCCCTGCGTCTGCGCAATTGTTTGTTTGAACTGGTTTCCTGAGAAATAAAGGCATTACTGATTCTTATCTTTGCTCATAGCATCCTATAGAAAGCGCCTAAGAACCCTCCTCCTCATCACCATCTCCAATTTCATCCTCCCCGTCATCTTTGTCATAGTAAGCCTTAGCATGTTCAACATTACCGGTGATATGACCTTTGCCGGCATTACCGTTTCAGCAACGAGTGTAGAAGTCATTGGTGTCTTATTTGCCACTATCTGGGCCTCACAAGGCGCTGATAACTGGAATCAAGGTGAAGTTGTCTCTAATGACCTCGACTTTCCAACTCTTCCTATGTCATCTGTAAACGCTGACAGACCAGGAGGAGGGGAACCATGATAAAGGAGACAGCACCCAATATAGACCCTGAAATGACCCCGAGAAAGGTGGCTTAGCTTGAGCTTTTGTCTGCAAGTATAGTAAATGTAAAGTGCAAGATTGTGCCTACACAACAGAGTTTTCAAAACCAAATTGGTATTCAATCAATTTTTAGAACCATCACTTATCTCTTTCAAACCACAAATCGCCGAGAACACATGCTAAATTTATAGAGCAGACATCCCAGAACTGAGTTCACTTAGTTACACTGCTTGTAGAGAAAGACCGATAAACAGGGAACCTCAGAACTCTGTGTACAGGGAACCATTTAACGCCGGCGATGGCGAAAGACGTCTCCGAAATAAGCAAATATACCAAGCAAATTCCTAATTACGAGGCCGACTTTAGGAGGACTTGTCCTTACTGAACGTATGCATGATGGCTTGCCGCTTAATTCCACGATAATCAGCCCGGCATTCTTCTTTTATGCAGTTACCAGCTCAGTGGTTCAATACTATGCAGTGCCCGTTCTGAACCTATCTATTTATCTATGGATTCTAAAGGATTCATTGCAAATGCTTGTGCTGTATCCGCAGCCAGATGAATTGACAGGTAAGAAAATCGGCTAGCACATAGCTGGCAAGTAACACTCATGGGAATTAATATCAAGCCAATGAAATCAGGGAACATTGAAAACGAGTCATTTTTTGTGCAGATAGAAAAGCATACTAGTTTCTATGATGAAGTGGGCCACCGCAAGCATGGCAGGCCGAGCTCATCAACTGTTACCGGGCCGAGGAAGTTAAAAGCTTCCGGTCTAAACTGGACCACATGTGACACCGGTGACGGACTCGGAATGATTCTTTTCAGTCGGCCATGTCTGTAGAGGATGGGACTAATAACCGAAAAGCTGTATCAAATAGATCATGTAACTGAGCTCATTCACTGTAGGAGATTGGCCACTGTTAGGAGAGAAATGGATATCGGTTAAATTAGTAATGTATCCGATACTATTCACCTTGGCGACAAATCAATATTTCGAAGACGTTTAAAGCATATTTAAACAAAATTGAAATCAAGCTACATATCTATTTCTGATACTCCCTTCTCTACCTCCTAGCCTAGTCAAATGTCCGACAAGACTGCTACCCTTGTCATTGATGACACATTCTTGAGCAACCTATTCAAACACGCTGAGAACAATAGCTGGGGCGGAGAACCATCCAATGAACTTAATCCAACGTTTCGCAAGTCATATTCGTGGACTAAACCGAACTCCAATGCAGAAAGCGCTATCTTGTCACTCCGAGTACCGTGTAAGTATCACTTCATTTATCGAAATAGCCACTTATTGGTTCCGATTCCGCAACTTTACTTGATAGTCGACCATCTAAACTTGGAAAAAGGTTTATTGACTGTTTATGGATACACTCCTCCCTTGGGATATAATCAGACCTTTTTTGAATTTACTGATGATGAAAATTCAATAAATTCACAGTCCTTCTCCTCGCCTCCAAACGTTGGGTCATTGCTTTTAACAGTGAACGCAAGCACATCGGCGGATATAAACAAAACCGTGATTCCTCCGGACATAACTGTAATTGACTATGTGACCATTCTAGTCAGTGACAATTACACAGATTTGAGGGGGACAACCATCCTTGTTGATGATACAAGCCCAGAAATTCACTTTGAAGGAAATTGGTCAAGTAATAGAGATGAACAAATGGAGGTTACCCTTCATACGTCACCTAATGTGACTGTCAACAGACAATGGTGGCCCCATGGAAATTCAACACACAGTAGCCAAGCGGCTGTAGGAGATTCATTCACCTTCCGTTTCAAGGGGACCTCTGTCAATGTTGTGGGCAGCTACCCCGGGATTTTGGATAATGGTCTTCAATTTCCCATCGATTTTTTCCTTGCCCTTGAGTTTACACTTGACTCAAACACCACTAGACGAGACATTAATGGTCCTGGTGGTGGATCACCTGCTCACTTTGAATATATGCGGTTTGATTCTCTAGATCCAAATGAGAATCATACACTGACAATGTCAGTGACTGAAATGCATATAGATGGAAGCACCTCATCCCCATTCATGATCCGGCTCGATTATTTGATTTATACTCCTTCATTCACCAATCTGTTTGAAAAGCCAGACTTTAGTGGTGAATTTTCCAAGAGTGGTACATATTCTTCTACCTCTGCGCCCACCTCCTCGAGTACAGCAGCAGCACCCAATGGAAATGATGTTGATTCATCTACCAGGATTGGTGCAATTGCAGGAGGTATTATTGGAAGCATCATTCTTGTTACTCTGGTAGTCTTGACTGCCTGGCTCTGCCGGAGGAAGCACAGATCTTTGAATTCATCCCAAAGTATTAGTAAGTATCAGGTTAATGAGTATATTCATTCAATTTTAAACTCAATAACTGTTGTATAGCCCAACCAGGAGTGCTGACACCATTCACACTACAATCCCCAATTCAATCAAACACATATTCCAATAAATCTGCAATCATTTCTGCATCTCAAACAACAACAGCGAGAAGGCATTCCTTCAATGGTTTCTCATCTACTTCACCAGATCCCGAAATAACATCTGATTTCCCTGCTAATCGGTCTCCAAGTGCGGCCGAAAACGGGTATAGGGATCTGATGGCAATGATAGATATGCTTACGGTGGCGTTCCGGGGATATTCAGGGCCACCAGAGTATCAATCAGAGGCTGAGCAGTGATTAAGACAGTGTTCATTGAATGTTTGGTTTATTGGTTTTTGATAGTATCATTACTGTACCATTTCGATTAATTCGTCAGGAGGTGTGACCGTGACCACATGAGACGAAATTTTGATTTCGTCAATTGGCTGTGGGACCTGTGACCTCGACCTTTTTTTCGCCGGAGGCGTCGGAAGTTTTCCATTTTTGGACACAAATCCGGGGGTCACAGCCAGGACAATTCGTCAGAGGCTCAAGTGACCCGTGACTGGCAAAAAAATTTCGTCAATTCTTGGGTGTGTGACCTGTGACCTGACGAATTAATCGAAATGGTACAGTAGTTTACTGTGTACTGTATATGCTGCCGGAAAGGGGCCAAAAATAATTTCCAAGACCTATTGATTTTCAATGATTTCAGAAACGTTGAGCATGACATGTGGACTTCTTCATCTGCAATGGGTCCTCTAAATAGCTTGTGAGATGTGGAGGTATAATTGTGTAAAAATAAGAGACTTATGTCTTGGACCACAAAATAGAGCTGAGTGATTTGTATTGCATTTGCTTTGAGCTCACAGCAATCACATGAAGTATTACATAATTTCTACCTATTATCATTTGCATAATGTGTGAGAATCCGTGTGTTGGCAAAAGATGTAACACGTTTTTGCACTGTTGAGCAAAATTGACTCATATCTCAACAATCACACCATTCCCAGCCTTTTGCTGGGTATCAGCTTAACAAGAAAAATTGCCCTAACAATCCTATCCAGTCAAATTCAGCAGAAAATCTGTTCATTCATCTCTATGCCAATATAACTATATTTCAAAACATAACTCAAACCTCAAAATCCTTTATTCACAAAACCCTGCCAGTGATAACGCAGCTGGGGTTGCAATTGTACTCAACACCAATATTGTCAATACACAAGAGATTTGCACTACAGAAATTATACCTGGAAGAGCTAGTGATGGCAAATGACTGAGTCATTTCAAATTATTTTGCCTACCATTGAATTTCTTTCAACTTTGTTCCATACTATGATGGATAAGATTGATTTAGAGCTGAATCTAATCAGGGCCAAGGTCTTCTTTCTGGGCACAGGGCAGAAGAGTCATTTAGTTGAGTGAATGGAGTCACATCAACTATATTCTTAACTCTTTGTATACCAAAGTAATTATATTGGGGTTGTCTTCATCAGATAGCCCTATTAAATGCCTACAAAATGAGCTCTCTTAAGTGTCATTCAGATGCTGTCTGGATCCACAAAATGCTGAGTCTTTTGGAGTTATGGAAAAAGTCTGGGTCAAGTCTATTCATCACTAGGAAGAGCACTCCACATCACCCTACAATGGCATGGAGACAAAAAATTGAACATTCTTGGAATATATGCCTACAGGACATAACAATAAGAAACATGAATTCTGGAATGATATCCAGAAACATTTTGAATCAAACACTAACCTGCCAAAACCTGATGTTGTAGCTAGTGATCTGAGTATGGTAGAAGATGCTAAAGACAGATTACCTGTTAATCCAGATCCTGAATCAGTAGTGGATGCTTTCAATGACTTCTAAGTATTACTTCAACTCAAAGATGAGAAACTTATCCAGATACAAATGAATATACATTCTCTACCCATCTGGTACCAGTCTTTTATCTATTGACCAAATTTACACAACACAAGAAATTCTGAAATCTGCAAGAGAGTGGAAAATACAACAAACCGCTAATGTGCTTGCTTGGTGAAACTCAATTATGAGCTTTGCAAACAAAACTAAACAAAACCAACACAAGATATAATAATTGTGCAAGGTGGTGTGGGGTGTAGGAACACTTCTTGATAAACTTAAAGAGGTTTCTAGCTCACGAACAAGACACACAATGGTTCAAGTTCAATTCTGAAGTTCAATAACAAATCTTCCAAATGACAAGCTCTTTCTTCTTCAAATTTCAATAACCAAAGTTCAAACAATGACCAAGTTACAAATCTTATGCACACAATACAATTGCACCAAAATAAAAGTCTTTGTTAAAGATTCTTAGGCCTTTGTCTTGTAGGTAAGGTCAAAGTAGAGTTTCCTTTGACACAATAAACTGGCCTGGGCAAGTGGGGTTTAGGAACACTCCAAGAGACACCAGGATTTGCAGTGACGACTGTACTACTCTGCTGTGTACCTATGACTACATAGTCCCTTTATACTCTAGTAACTGTATAATCTTAGATATTGTTTAGAAGTCCAATAAAAGATATAGAGAAATGTGAGAGTAAAAGAGATTGACACTGAGAGAGACTATACTATCAGGAAAGGTGATTACCTATAGAGGTAGTGGGTCTAAAATATATACAAGAAATTAGGAAATATAGTATATCTTCTTATCAATGCAATCTAGTTGCTCTTGGGTCAAGGGTTATTACCCCCACATACCCTACAGGTTATCTTGTCCACAGTCTTTCTTTCAGGAATAGCTATATTCTGGTCTACATGAATAGTTCCATATGGTTTACATAGTTGCATGTAACCTGAATCCATACTATCTTGATAATGGTATGGAAATACCAGTGAACATCTTAACCATGGTCTGATTGTCTTATCAGCCCAGATCAGGGTGTAGGAGAACCATCTTTAGTAGTGTTGTCTTGTGATGAACAGAAAACCCCTATACACATAGGTCCTTGTCCTACTTCACATAAGGTCACTTTGTATAGAGTAACTCCACATAAAGTGTGAGGTCATGACTTTAGGTCTTTCTTGACATGATTGTTCTAGTCCTAGTCCTAAACACTAGGTGCTGCTCTGTGCAGCTAAAACCTTGCGACATGTGTGTACAGTGTCAATGTCCTTAAAATGAAGGTAGGTAATATGCACCTGCAACTTGGGATGAAATCCATGGCCAGGAACACTGTAACAGGTAGATACATGTATTAGATCTTATTCCATTTCAATCAATGTTGCTTACTGGCATCATGAGGCTGGAGGTTTACCGAAGGACTCGTCCTTACTAGATAACATCTGGAGATAGTAAGCAGAAAGTGTGAGGACTGCATTCCATTAAAGATTTCTGTCCGTTTCCAAGCTCTGTTTAATGACAACTATATTTTATTTTATCTGTAGTACATTTCGTAAATTTATTACTTCCTGCAAAGTAAAACTATCTGCACACAATACTAATCTATTATTTAATTTCACTCCATAATTTTATTGGATGTTTTTCAGACAGTCAATTGTAAAATCTTTTAATAGTGTGTGATACATGACTCCATAGGAGTATACACGCGCTGTTTCAACTCCTTTGTCCCATGGTTTTGATTGATAATCTACGATTCTGTCCAATAGAAGGTACGTCCGAAGTCGAAACGTGAGATAGCTGTACACATCTGTATGGCAATCATCATCATTGACGGACCTTATGTAAATGTTCCAGTTTGAATACTTCTTTCCAGGTACCATTGAATGCAATAGTACATCAAGAAATTGGGGTAAAAACTTTCAAGGGGTTGTGCCGGGTTGTGCAAGCTTGCGCAACCCTAAAAAGCTTGACAGCTGGTAAGTGGAACAGTAAGCGCGGAAAATCCGCAACTTCCGATGATCGGGTCATTTTGTATTTCCGGATTGCAGTGCTTGTCCTACAGATATACTCTGAAAAACAATCCCAGGTTATGTATCTAGAAGTTCATGAGCTGAAAAGCTGTATTTTAAGTAGATTTAGTTTTTTGCATCCGCACTTGTGAGGTTGCCGGGTTGCATGCCAGCAGAAAACCGGCTACAAGGCCCGAAACCTCACAAGTTTTTACCCCCATTTGCTCATGTATCACTCAGACTAGATCGATAAACAGTTTTGGAAAATTTAAATTTGAGTTTCAAAACTTGAAATTCAAAGCAGACTAATGCTGTGAACTATCCGATTTCACTGTCTCATTTAGACCTTGTAATGTTGCTGAAAAATGATAAATGATGGGGAAAGACCCAGAATTGAATCCTGATTCTCTTGTATTGATATTTCAACTTAGTTAATAGAAGCTGACATTGCCGTTTGATTGATGTACCTGGCATCCCCAAGTTAGTGGATTGACATTACTTCAAGGTCTGAATATGATATGGAGCATTTGTAGATAACCGGCTGTGGAAAATAAAAGACAAAAAAGTATAAGATAAATGTACTGCCTGTGCGTTCCGCTGTTAGGAATTATGGTAACCGCGGTGTATATAGCCGAGAAGATGACAGAAAGTTGCCCGAGAATATAAATAGTTAGTAAGCACAGCATTGAGTGCAAAACAATTTAGTAACCAAGTTTCAAGAAATTCTTCCAATATCTCAATGCTATCTGGATGTCTGTCAAAGATATAAGATACTTCAAAACTGTCGCGAAGAGGCGACAACCGAGAGGGCAAGCGTGAGCGAGACGAGAGCGAGAGACCTTAACACAGACTAGTCCAAATAGACCAAGTTAGATTAGAATAGTAAAGAGATACAAGGCATACCTAGTCCAAATAGACCAAGAGGTCAAGATGAGGACTAGGTTACAGGATGAAGAGTTTAAATACTGTACTACAGGAATCGGCGATGTGAAACTAGGGTTATGGGTTTAGAGCAGTACTAACGCATGTTCGAGAAAGACTATGGTAAGGCTATGGAAAGGCTATGGGTAAGTACGATCGAAAGGGAAATGAAAGAAGGGTGTAGAGGTGTGAGGCAGCGATAAGGCTGCGCGCACTACGTAGTTACAGTTTAAGGTTTGAAAGTAAGGTTAAAGGAAATGGTAAACAGGAGCATACAAATGTAAATGTCTGAAAACAAAGGAAAAATGAATATTAGTAATCGGAATAAAATGTTAGTATTTAATCTTCACGACATTACCCCCCTCCTTAGGGTCGATCGTCCTCGTCGACCTATATTCTGGGTGCATCTGGGTGTTTTTTGTGGAATGCTGTAATTGATCGTTTAGCATTTGTGAGATTAGTTATCGGCTCCCATGAATTGTGTCCCTCATCATATCCCTTCCACTTTACTAAATACTCAATCCTCCTCCATCTGATCTGGCTATCTAACAACTTCTCTACTTCGTATTCGGGTTCATCGTCCTCCTCTAGGTAGACCGGTTCCGGTTCGGTTTCCAATTTTCCATTGATGACGTTGCCTTTGAATGGGTAGAGTTTGTCGACGTGGAAGACGGGGTGTATTCACTCCAAGGATATGGGAAGGTCCAGCTTGTAGTTTAGGTTTCCAATTTTCTCGATGACTTTGTAGGGTCCTAGCTGTCGATCTCCTAGCTTTTCACTGGAGAGCTGAAGGTTGATATCTTCGGCACTGAGCCAGACGTGATCTCCGACTTTAAATTGGTGGGCCTTTTTTCTTCCTCTTTCAAAACCTTCTTTCATCTTCCTTTTTGCGAGGTGTAGTGCTGCTCCAGCATCTCTTCTGGCTTCTCTTAGTATCTCGATCTGCTGTTCTACACTTGCATTCCCCGTCCGTCTCCCTACTGGGATATTGAAGTGTGGTAAATACCCGTAGGTAACCTCGAAGGGTGCTAAACCGTGAGCCGAGTGGGTTCGGGAGTTGATCACGAATTCTGCCATACATAGATGCTCGACCCAGTCATCCTGCCTTCGGTTTACGAATATCCTTAAATACTTCTCTACTTCTTGGTTCGCCCTCTCCGTTTGTCCATTTGACTGAGGCCGATATCCCGAGGTCAGGGTCGATTGGATGCCTAGTCTCTTTAGTAATAATCTCATCACCGATGCTGCAAACTGGGGACCTCGATCGGAGACCATCCGGAGTGGTAACCCATGGAGTCGAAAGATCTCTTTATAGTATAAGTCCGCAGCTTCTTCCGCCGTGAGGTTCGAGTGACAAGGTATGGTGTGCGGTTGTTTGCCAAAATGATCTGTGCACATCATTATGGCATCGTACCCTTGAGATTTGGGAAGTTGGGTGATCAAGTCTACTCCTACAAACTCCCAGGGTCCTTCGGGGACTTCTAGCGGCTCCATCACCGCTCTCGGGTGTCTCTGTAGCTTTTTCCTCATACAAGTGTCACATCCCTCTACAAATTTTTCAATGAAGGCTCTCATCGATGGCTGACCAGGTCGAAGGTTGCATGTTTTCCCCCGTGTCCTGCAGTTGGTGCATCGTGGCATTGCCTTACTACCTCCTTCCTTAACTCCTCCTCTGGTGGAACATATACCCTCCCTTGATGATAGATCAACCCTTCGTCCTCCTCCCATTCTGCTATTCCGTCTGCTAACTTCTTTAGCCCTCCTTTCTTCAATTCCTTAAGCCCTTCTACTACTTCCGCTTCTCTCATGGCCGCTCGTCGGATTTTCTCCTCTAAGGGGTTGTTAAAATGGGACACTGCTAGCTTTACAAAGTGCTCAGGCTTTAAGACCGTTCGCTTGGTGTTATCTTCATCATCAGAAACTTGGTGTAATGGAGAACAGGACAAGGCATCTGCTAGGACATTGGTCTTGCCGGGCCTGTGTACTAATAGGAAATTGAAGTCCGCTAGTTTCAAAGCCCACCGGGCTTGCCTTCTGCTTAGGTCTTGGGCAGTCTTCCAATAACGTAGATTATCATGGTCTGTAATGATCTCGAACGGCTCTGGCAGTCCTTCTAGGTAATGTCTCCACTCTTTTAGGGCTTCAATGATCGCCAGCATCTCTCGATCGTGGATTTCGTAGTTTCGCTGGTGTTCATCCATAGAGGCTGATCGGAATGTGACCAGGTGCCAGAGTTCGTCCTCCAATTTCTGCATAATGACTCCCCCGGTGGCGAACCCTGAGGCATCTACATCAATTCGAGTTGGTTGGTTTGGGTCCCACAAGGTAAGTATCGGGGCCGAGATGAACCTGTCTTGGAGTTCTTCAAAGGCTTGCTGCTGTCCGAGTCCCCATTTGAACACAACCCCTATCTTTGTGAGGTCATGCAGGGGTCTCGCCACATCGGAGAACCCTCATATGAATCTTCTGTAAAAGTTGGTGAAACCCATAAAGCCTCGTACTTCCTGGATGCTTTTGGGCACAGGCCACTTTCTAACCGCTTCTACTTTAGCTGGGTCCATCCGCACCTCCCCATGTCAGATTACCAATCCCAGATATTCGATCTCTTCTTTTTCAAATTCGCATTTCTCCGGCCGTAGGTACAAATCATATTCTTCTAGCCTTCGAAGGACCTCTCTTGTGATTTCCTCATGCTCCTCTCTGGTGCTGGTGAAGATGAGGATATCGTCCAAGTACACCGCTACTTTCCCTGCTGTGATTAGATCTCCGAAGATAGAATTCATGAGAGTTTGAAAGGTGGCGGGTGAGTTGGTCAGCCCAAAGAACATTACTTTTGGTTCAAACAACCCTCGATTTGTTGCAAAGGCGACCTTCCATTCGTCTCCTTCTCGGATCCGTATATTATTGTATCCCCACCTAACGTCGAACTTGGTAAAGTACTTGGCTTCCTGAAGTCGGTTAATGATGTCCTGGACCAATGGTAGGGGGTATCGATTCCGAATAGTGAATTCATTGAGCTTCCAGTAGTCCTGTACAAATTGAAGCTTTCCATCCTTCTTCTTGATAAAGAATACTGGGGAAGCAACAGGGGATTTGGACATTTGGATGTAGCCTTTTTTCAGGTTGTCTTCTAGGAATCTCTCGAGCTCCTGCTGTTCATTCACCGACATGGGGTATACCTTGGTTCGTATGGACGCAGGTGCTCCTGGGGTTAATTCAATGGCGTGGTCCCATGGTTGATGCGCCGGAAGCCTCTCCGATTCTTCTTCCAAAAATACTTTGTGAAATTCTCGATACGCTTCTGGGATCATCTCTTCTAGTGTCCTCTCTTTCTTCCCTCAGGCTGCTTCTTCTGCAATCTGCTGGGAGTACGTTACTCCAGCCACGCACCAGACTTCGTCTTCCAGTTCTTCAATTACTCCGTCTCTTCTCCACTCTCTCCGCTGTTTCCGGTTAGCTTTAATTTTTACCAGGGTTAGAAGGGGACCTTCTCCTTCTTCTCCTGTCGTCACTCCTGCTTTGACGTCTTCTTCTGTTGCCCAAAAGTCGTCGTCGTCATAAATTCGGTTGCTCCATCCTCTAACTTGTAGCAGTCCTTTTTCCCAGTCTATGCTCGGATTGGCTTCTCGTAACCATGGTAGTCCTAGAATTACGTCTTCTCCTCCTAAGTCCATAACTAAGAAGTCCATCCATCTGCTCATCTGATCTACCGTAAGCCTTAAACTGGCACACTTCTTGATTTTGCCGGCTCTGTTTTCGGTCCTGTTGATGTTGTAAATTGGTAACGCTTTCTTCATCAAGAAGGTAGGGATTTTATGTTTTCGGACAAATCTTTCGTCTAGGAACAACGCGGTTGCTCCACTATCGACCATTGCTGCGGTTTTCAGTTCTAAACCTTTCTCTTGAAGACACACGTTGACTCGGTAATGCGAAGTGCCGGGCTTTATTTCTGAAGTCATATTTAAAGTACATGCGTGTATCGAATCATACGTAGAGGAAAAGCGAAAGTTCTGAAACATATTGGGTACTCGGGGTGCAGCAGAGTCCAGTACCGGCTTTAAAAATCCTTGCATTCTTTCATGAATGCGGCGAGAATGGCGGTTTGTGGAGCCATAGCCTCTTTCAAGGCTTGGATTTCGTTGGTGGAGTTGTTGACGCGGTTTGAAGACTGTGATGGGCTTGCCGTCGGCTCAGTGTTTCTGAACAGGGAGAAAGGGGCTTCGGTATTGGCGGAGACTCGGGCTCCTCCTCCTGTCTTTCCGGCACCTCGGTTCTTCTCCAAGCCCATGTACTTATCCTGGCAGACTCTTTCCACATGCCCGGTTCGGGCACAGTGGCGACACTTCTCGTTCTTCATGCTACAAATTCCTCGTACGTGGTTCGGGCTCCCACATCCAAAGCACCTCCCTCTCATTTCTCTAAGAAAGTCATCTCGGCTCTTTCCGTTCCAGTTCCCTCCTCCTCCTCTTCCTCCGTTTCCAACTCGGGTTGCGTCTACATCCATGGCATTTGGATTAGTGCGGTGGTTGTTGGTTGCGTTGTAGGTAGGGTCATGAAGGGCCAATTCAATTTCGATGGCTCGGGAGATGGCTTGGGTTAGGGATTTGGGCTTTCCCTGCGCGATGTTGATGCTTACCATGTGAAGTCGGATACCATGGTTAAGTCCATTGCAGAATCGTTCTAAGAGATCGGCGTCGGAGAAGCCTGTCCTGGATCCGACGTCCTGGAACTTCTGCACAAATTGCGCTACTGTCTGTTTCCCCTGTTTCATGCCCTTGCCGTCCTTCCCCTGAATTTCCTTCCTGGCTTCTGATTCCTCATCTAACGATCCGAACCTAGTTTTGAATGCTTTGACAAACTCGTCCCATTTTCCGTTAAACAGGAACGAGGTCTTGGCGGGGTCGGCGTAGTGCTGGAACACCTGGTCGGCATATCGGGCCGCCCAGTCTGCAGCATCTTCTGTCATGTAGGACAGGGCGGAGGCAATCCAGTCGTGAGCGTTTCGGATTCCTTCTTGTTTTCCCGCCCAGTTTTGGAAGAAGGCGAGGAAGCAGCGCACGTCTGTCCCTTTTCCTGTGAAGGGTGCGGGTTTAGCGTTAGCGTTCTTCTTATCCTTCTTTTCTGCAAGATCTGCTTTGCCAATCGAGTGAGCGAGGCGGGTGACTTCGTTCTGGAGCATGAGTTGCTGTTTCATGAGGAATTTAATGAGATTGTCCTTGGACAGGTCATCCATGTTTTCGTCTTTCGGTGGGGTCGGGGGCTTAGGTGGCTGCTTAGGTGGGATGGGGACGATTTCATGTTCTATGTTTTCCCATGTGATGGTAGTGGATTCACTGATGGATTGGAACGTGGCGTTGGGACAGACTTGCTCCTGGCAAACCCAGAATTTCCCATCGGCTCTGATGTGTACGTGTCACTTTCCTGTTAGGTCTACTCCGTGCGGGAGATGGTAACATACGTAGGTGGTGGGGTCGGACATGGCTGTTTCTTATGCGGGTAGTTTCGAAGGCTGATTTCAATTATGAGGTCGGGCAACCACCTTACTCCTTTATAGGGAGTCCGGATTTATGTTTTGAAGCTCGTGTAGACGGGGGATGACCTTATGCAACAGCTCCTTGAACTGTTCATACCTGCCCACCTGTGAGACTCCTCACACAGGCTAGAGTTGACGGGCTTGTGGGCCCTTGGGGAAGTGGGAGGAAAGGGATCGGGATACCGGTGAGTACAGCGTGTCTGCATGGGTCTTGATAGATGGGCGCAGTAAAGGATCTTGACCTAATGTCGCGAAGAGGCGACGACCGAGAGGGCAAGCGTGAGCGAGACGAGAGCGAGAGACCTTAACACAGACTAGTCCAAATAGACCAAGTTAGATTAGAATAGTAAAGAGATACAAGGCATACCTAGTCCAAATAGACCAAGTTAGATTAGAATAGTAAAGAGATACAAGGCATACCTAGTCCAAATAGACCAAGAGGTCAAGATGAGGACTAGGTTACAGGATGAAGAGTTTAAATACTGTACTACAGGAATCGGCGATGTGAAACTAGGGTTATGGGTTTAGAGCAGTACTAACGCATGTTCGAGAAAGACTATGGTAAGGCTATGGAAAGGCTATGGGTAAGTACGATCGAAAGGGAAATGAAAGAAGGGTGTAGAGGTGCGAGGCTGCGATAAGGCTGCGCACACTACGTAGTTACAGTTTAAGGTTTGAAAGTAAGGTTAAAGGAAATGGTAAACAGGAGCTGTCGATACTAGGAAAGGTTCTTTAGTTATAAACTATTTAAGAATGCTATCCTAGTCAACCTAGGTGTAGCGGTCCTTATGAATGAATATTCTGTAGGCGAGCGGATCACCTAGTTGTTCATGGGAAATTCCTTAACAGTCTGTGTAGGCTCGAGAGCACAGTGTCAAATAGGTGTGTGATGTATTTATCACTCCTGAGGTGAAGATTATAGTGAGGTGTGTCTACCGTCTTATAACAAGATTGTAAGACAATAGAGGTATATGTAACAAGTAGTCTACAGTAACTAGTGTTAAGTTTCTGTAGATGGTGATAAGCAGCAGGTGAGTACTTTGTCTTGACAACTAGTATTAACCTAAACAAATGTAGAACAGTGAGCAGTGACCAAAGTAAGTTATCAACAAGCCTTGTGCTAGTTAACAACTATTCCAATACCTAGAAGTAAGTGTTACTTCTTTATACAAACCAAGGTTCCTATTCAGATAGCAGAGGTAGAGTACTGTTACAAGTCTGGTTACTTGTCAACAGAGAGGAAGAGTATAGAGTTAAGTACCTGTGTACTTAGAGACAATGAGTATGAATTCTTGCTGTATACTACCTGTGTAGGCAAGCAAGCAATTCCCAAGAGTATCAGCAGAGTTCTGTTGCCAGACTGGTTACTTGGCTACAGAAGAGACAAACAGACTTAAGTACCTGTGTACTTAAGTATAGACAACAGTAAGGGGTTCTGATGCAAGACTGGTTACTTGGCTACAGAAAGACAAGAGGCTTAAGTACCTGTGTACTTAAGAACAGAATAGAGTGTGAGGCAAAACTAGAATCCCTGTGGACTCTGGGGTGTAAATTACCTTGGTTTCTGATGCAAGACTGGTTACTTGGCTACAGAAAGACAAGAGGCTTAAGTACCTGTGTACTTAAGAACAGAAGTGTGAAGTAAAGCCTTTGAATCCCTTGTGGATTCTGGGGTGTAGATTACCTGGGGTCAGGGCCTGTTTCCAAGCTCCTTTTATACCCCTTGAGCTACCTAATTACATAACTACTACTACTATTATTGTTTAGATTAAGAGTCCTAAAGTAAGCTAAATGATTCCCAATTCAGGGTAAATGAAACAGACTGAATTTACCTATACAAGGTAAGATTAAATTCTACCCTTCAAATTTACCCCTCTAAGGTCAGAGTAAATGCTAGCCTTCAAACTAAGCTGTATAAGGATAGATCAGCAATTAACCCATTCAAGGTTAGATTAAGTGCTAGATTCTTTATGATTTCTGGCTAGTTGGCCAGGAAGAATATAACCAAAAATAGAAAGGTAATATGTCCTAAAATGGAAGTGGAATGTTATTAGTTATCAGGGGATGAAAGTGTTCATGTAATGTAGAGCATAAACAAGTTTGCATAATCAGGTCTGAATCGGGGTGGGAACTGTGGAATAAAATGTCAGAGTGTAAAAGTGTTTAGGTGATATGAGATATAAGTAATTATTGTTGCACAATAGGATTCAAGATAGGGGTTAGAAACTGTTAAAAGATTAAACATTGAAGTTTTGAAGCAAAGGAACCAAATGAAAATTATTAGAAAAATACTAGAAAATTCCGAGTTGAAATTGGAGATGTCTTAGGTGAACTGGAGCATGCATAAAGGTCATATTAATTGTGTATTCCTTGCTAGATTACTTTTCATGTCATTTGGTCTGAAACATAGTTTGACCATGACATACAGCGCGGGGAACTGTAAATCGATTGTCCCCAATCGAGCGGGATGCACAATTAATACTGTCCTTTCTCAAGTCTCCAGTATCGCTCAATACAGAATGTAATTGTTACAAGGATAGGTCGGCATAGAAGAAGAAACAACAAGTAGCAAGAATGGCATAAGTGGGGAGGGTGGATGTACCAATTGACTAAATACGTCCCCGACTGCTGATTTTGTATTGGTCAGTGGAAAGAGGTAAGTTTTTGGTCAACCAAGTACGCAGTTTCCCATAAGCTCCCATCTTAGTTTTTTCTGCTTCAACAACGTAGTGGACCACTCGAATCCCAAGCTCTCCTCTCTTCTTGAAGCCAACAATGACCTTTCGATAGCAACCAACATATCCTCCAAAGGCAATCACAGCTCCTCGCCCCAGGTCTCTGGTTTGGATAATCTGTCCAGGTTCGAAGGTGAGACAGGCGTTGGTGATGTACAGATATGATATTCCATCTCCAAGGCTGACGCGGAAGGTGTCGTTGGTGATGAAATAGTTGACTTTTGACATGAAGGCTAGGGTGGGCGCGTCAAGGTGGCTGATACTAGGAACTCGATACAGATTGGCAAAGAAGGGGTGCATAGATTTTCGGAGGCCTTTTTCAAGTTAGTAGCCTGATAGCTCTAGGTCGTACAACAGAAGTACCTTCTCCAATTAGGAATTCCTCCACAGGGGTGACTCGTCCAGACCATTCTTCGACAGGGGTATCTCGTTCGACATCCAAACTACTAATCTCCAGACTGTTATGGGGTAGGAGGCCACAGGTGAGCGAAGCGTGGTCTGATTGACTAGGAAAGGTAGACTGCATGGTAATGGAAAGAGTGGGCATGAACGTCCTGAGTGGCAACTTCTGAATACTGAGGGTTTAAATATGGGGACTGTATTCAGAACCGTCTGATTGGCTCTCAGAGTCTTCGTCGGTGCTTATAAGCTCTAGAGGTTTGTCGGAAATTAAGTGATACAATATTGGGTTTTTCCGGCTGACATAAGGTATTACCCTGAATCCTGCTACATAGTCGTGAAAAATGGCGCCGTCTAATTCCTTTAACTGATAATTCCCTCTGGGAGACCTTTGGACAACCTCATAAGGACCAAGGTATCGTGGAGATGTCTTGAACCTGTTGATGGTAGCTTCAAGTCGTACATTCCTGATTAGGACTAAATCCCCTGGCTCGCTTACTGTCTTTTGGAGCCGTTTCACATACCGATCAATGAATTGTTGTCGCGACTTGAATCTTGCCTTTCGCATGGACTTGGCGGCCTTAGATAGATCTTCTTCATGTTTCCCTAATTGCCTGATGCACAAGGTTAATAACTCCTCCGTCGTCATCCCTGACTGATATCCATCCACCAGAAGTGTAGCTTCCATTAGATCAAATGGCAAAACAGGATCTACTCCATGCAAGAGGTAGTAAGGCGAATATCCAGTTGTACTGTTGACTGTAATTCTGTCGGCAAAAACTGCTAGGTCCACTTGCTTGTGCCAGTTCCTAATATTTCCAAGGTCGTCCACAGGTGTGGATTTCACAATGGCCTCTCTTAAAATATAATGTCCCCTTTCCACTACCCCATTAGCATGCTTGTTGTATGGTGTAATTGTGACATGTGGGATTCCCATTCTTTGTACAAGAAGTTGAAAGGCACCTTGAACTTCAGATCCATTATCTGTAGTTACTTGTCCTATGGCCCCATATCTGCAGTAAATTCGCTCCCAGAAGAACTGAGCTAAAGTCTTTGAGTCACAGCATCTGATAGCCTGCGCTTCAGTAACTCCAGTAAGATCGTCTTTGGCTGCGACAATGAAATTGAACCCTTTACTAGCTGGCATCTTCATTACATCTATATATACTTTTTGGAAAATAGTGGAGGGTGCTGAAACTGTAGGTGGGATTTCCATTCGCTTCAGGTTTCGCAGCTGGCATTGGTGACATGATGTGATATGATCATGTACATCCTTTCGTAACTGAGACCAATAAAATCGGAGCCTGAGAATCTCATATACAGCATGTTCCCCACGGTGCCCAAGCCTATCATGCGCTTGTGTTAGTATCCAGGCACGTTGACGTTGGCTAAGAATAACTCTTAGGGGTAACTGGGTACCATTACGCTTGTACATGCACCCATTATCCTTCAAATAGTATTCCCCAGCTTGTTTGCAGAAGCGTTTGTGGGCCAAATTCGAACTGAGGCTTATGGGCAGCCTTTGATTTTCCAGATAATCGTAAATGAGCTGTAGTTTCTGATCCATTTTGGATATACTACCTTGTCCTTCTTTATCTGCATCTGAATCTGACACTAAGGATGGCAATGATGCAAGAACTATCTTCTGATCTGTTAAGCCTGCTTGAAGTCCTGTTGGGTCAGGCAAGTGTTGTACTAGTGCTACGTCACTTAGCCATGATTCATCCTCCATTTCCATTTCGTCATCTGTTGCAATTCGCCTCCTGGAAAGTGCATCAGGTCCTTTAAACTGTCCAGCTGGGATGTGTACAAGTTTGAAATCAAATAGAAGGATTCCTTGAATCCACCTATTCATTGCAGCATTTGGCATGAGGTCTGGTTCATTTAGCATTCCCCTGATATATTTCGCATCTACTTCGACCACTAAATTCTTGACTCCTATAATATATATACGCCAATGTCGGAGCGCTCGGAATAGCCCATACAATTCCAGTTTAGGCTGAGAGTACCTAGATTCTCTCTCATTCATTGGGAGTGATCCGTATCTAGATGGCCTTCTTTTGCCCTGCTCATCTTCTTGGGATAGAATCATTCCTACTGCGATACAGCTTGAGTCTACTGAGAGGTACACTGGTCGTGAAGAACTGTAATCAATAGGCGATAGGGCAGGGGCTGATGAGACTAATTGCTTCAGATGTTCAAATGTCTTTTGTCTGTCTCTTGTCCATTCGAATTCTATATCCTTTTGAATTAGTTGCGTCAGAGGTCTGACTAGTTTAGAGTAATTTTCAATCCAGATTCGCACAGTGCCACATAATCCAAGAAATCCTCTAACTTCAGTAACACTTCTGGGTATTGGCCACTTGACAATTTTAGACACTCTTGCTGTGTCTGGGGTCCTTCCTGATGCTGAGCATGTCTGTCCGACAATTAACACTGAAGGCCTACATACTTGTGTCTTTTTGGCTGAGAAGGTAGCTCCAGCACACTTTATCCAATGCATAATTCGATGGACATCCATAGCATGTTCCCATATAAACCGACGAATTCCTGGATTTTCCTTCAAGGTTTCTGGCATTCCATTGACTCCTAGATATTGAGAACTAGGTCCTTTGATAGGTAGATCATCTATAAAAATATTACAAGTGTGTGGTATTTCTGGCTTCAAAATGAAAACCATACAATTCTGAAATTCTGCTGGTGAATTTGTGTATCCTTGAGGAAGGCAAGTTAGCCTGAGTAAGCCTAATGGTGTATAAAATGCTGTCATGTCTCGAGACACTGGGTCAATCATCCTTCCGTCGAAACCAGAGTATAGATCAAATAGTGTATAACACTGTCGTCCAGCAAAAGATTCCACAAAGTCATCGACAATAGGCAGCAGTCCTGCATCTCTAATTGAAACTTTATTCAGTGGTTGTAGATCATGAATAATTCGCAGTCCTCCACTTTTCTTTAGGACACAGAACCATCTGCAGCGGTACGAGGACTGGCTAGCTTCATACACTCCAGCCTTGATTTTCTCATTGATGGCCTCAATAACCTTCTCCCTTATTCCAGGTGGAATGGGTATGTTTCGATATTCCCAAGGGGTATGGGGTACTGTAGGCATAATATAGTCTGAGAAATATTCTCGGCTCAATACTCCTCTTTCGCCATCATTAAAGGCTAGGGCCTGTTCGTTCAACCTCATGATATGTTTAAATAGCTTTTCTTCTTCAGGCCATAGGAAATTGTCTCCATTCACATTGAGTACCTTCATTCGTTCCATAGTGAGGCGCTCAGTTGGTAAGAATTCTGGTGGGCAGTATGGGAGTACAGGTAGGGTTTCTAATGGATCATGAGGCACGATACGCCTTACTCGTGCTTGTTGTGGAAAGGAGGTAGATACAGGTTTCACTTTCTGATCGACTCGTTTGTAGGCGGTGTATGTGAAAAGTTCTGGAGAAGTTACTTCGTAATTGCCCATTGAATTTGGCTCAGCTTGGGTAACTACTATGATTTGGTCTCCTTCTTCAAATTGGTAACTCTGCAATGACTCGATTATAGTGTGTAATTCATTAGGATTATTATGAGTATATGGTATTTCAGTTCTTGTTTGTTCAGTAATGCTTTCCAGTCGTGTTTCCCTATCCCCTGTTAGATGGGGAGGTTTCCTAGATCCAATTGACGTGTATTATAACCGGGGTGGGCCACTAAAGTCGGGGCAGATATCACAGTAACAAGGCATATAAATATAGTGTGAGAGTATATTCGTACAAGTAAGATTATTCTGCATAATAAGTTCAATAGGCAAGCTGTACCAGTATGCAAAGGCAAAAGGTAGAATCGGAACTGGTTGGTTGGGTTCGCCTTTACAGGGATTCCTCCTCACTAGTATCAGTTTCAACAGAGGCATGCTTGTCACATTTGGGTGGGCTCTGCACAGGGAACTGTTAGCATTGTTCTGTCGTAGGAAAAGAATTCGAAAGACCTTTGCCATGGTACCAAGGTCCCAACGCATAGGAAATGGGGTCCCATTTACGTCGTAAGCGGCCATGGGGTTCAAATATCCAAATACCAGCAACTGCCTTACTTCTTGTCCCAATATTAGCTTTAGGTTTCGCACTTTCCGTATGATGCGGGCGACACTTTCCCTTCCTCCATACCCTAATAGCAAGATAAGGTGGTATAGGAACTCATCTTCCTGAATAGTGACCAAGGGGTTGGTGGGGTCACATTCTGGTAATCGTTCAACCTTCACCCCATGGGGGTTAGTGGTCATATGCCTACATGCCTCTGCGAAACCTCGATCCACATTACTTTCCAATTTCATAAGTCGAAAATAGTGGCAATGCTTGTAGAAATAGTGGTATGTGTCGTTAGCAGGAGGGAGGCGTTCAATTGCCTCTCGCCATTCAGGCTTGAGGACAAGAAAGACACAATCTCGCAAAAGGTTAACCAGCACTCCTCGAGCTTTTCGAAGGGTTCCAATACGAGGTAGCCAAACATTTCCCTTGACAATTTTCCGAGAGTCTTCCAACGGCTCATGATAGGCTTCCTCCCCAAGAAACTCCTGCAGTTCTTGATACACAACATCCCAATGCGGCGGAAGATTAGCATTAGGCTGATCAGAGAGGGGCAGGTGTTTCTTACTAGAATCAAGTATACAGTGTTCGATATATAACTGGTTAGCCTCAGGATCATGGGATGGAGGTTCAGCTTCCTGTCGAGCATCGGTAATTAACTTGACATTCCGTTTGGGTCCCCTACCATCCTTCGCATTCCACATTTCAGGTAGGAGAGGGCCATCGTCAATTATAGCTAGCATGTATAGGTATTTGTCATGAATCATGGTTTCGTAACCTTCTTCCAGTAATTCGGGGATAATAGGCAGTCCAGCTTGTTTATCTCGGAAGCACTCAGGTCTGAGTGGGTGATTGTCGTCTATGCCAGTAAATTCTTGTTGATTCAGAGGAGGGCTGTATCGATAGACCCAAGTAGGAATAGGGTGGGATCGAAGTACTCCCTCCATTACATGTGCTCCAGGCCGATTCTGTGCATTGAGCAGACTGTGCTCTCGTAGAAGGATATTGGAGGCCAAGGTCCCAAATTCAGCTTTCTGGTCTGTGTGAAGTTCAAAGAATAGCGTTGGCCCAGGCACAGGTGGTATTCGAAGGTAGGGGATGAGAGAAGGGGGAGGTCCTGGTTTGTCCTGAGCTGGCATGAGGGAAGAGTTTCTCGATCGTTTTTCCTCGTCAAACTCCACTAGATATATAAGTTCCTCAATTTCGGCTTCTTCCGTCAAGGGTTTATCCTCAGGGTCTGGCAGGGTCCTATTATCAAACTTTCCCAGGGCAATGGATTTTTCCAGGCTTTCGTCTTCAAGTTTCATTCCTTCATATTTGGCGGGATTGGGCAATCCTGGTTCATCTGACACCGAATATCCTTCCAAGAAGAATTCCTTACTTACACTCAACAATGGACCAAACGTCTTAGTATCATCATCAATTTCCATTTCTACTGTCCCAAGGGCAACCATTGCATCACCTTGTAAGTTGTCTTTTGTGGTCTCAGGGGTTTCCAACATATTTTCAAAGTAACTATCTAACGCTGAGTCTGAGCTGTCATCATTGATATTTGCTAAAGGTGTTGCATCGGTGCATTCAGATGACATTCTGATACTTTGGTATGCTCTACTAAGGTTACACCTCAGCAAATGCCACAGGTCCTTTCCTGTCCTAGTGCTTCCGGTTTCATCAGATTCGTGGCTTGGCTCTATAACAAAGGTATTTGTTTCATCTAGAACTGGAACTATCCTCCATTCCCCTGGATAGTTTTTGAGATCGAACTGCCCAACATACCATCCTAGCTGATCTGGTTCGTACCACACATCTATATCTACAATGTATGGTGGTGATAGGATTTTCGAACTCGTCATCATTTTTGCTACTATTATTCCATTATCTCCCATTCTGGCCAATATCCCTCCATGGTCAAAAATCTCACTAGGCGTGTTTAGAAGATGGTACGTTCCAAAGATAGAGATTAAGTTTCCACTTTCTAAGCCTATCGGTCCTACTCGGTAGGGTTTAAAGAAGTAATGTAAGGGTAATTCTTGATCAGGTATCATGGTAAGGGTATCCTCCTCATCAATTGTCATATAGCTAGCAGCTTCAGGCAATTCTGATTTGCAGTAAGTGTCCAATTTCAAGGTGCATTCTAGTGATTTCTTAGGAGGTTCCCAATGTTTGACAGTACAAGTATTAATTGCTTGGATATGTACAAACGTATTGTACAATATATATATACAGTTGGATATCAAATGCATAGAGTGATGATTAGAGGGAGACGGCACAGGGAATGTGGGGAGAGAGACTGATAGTACACCTTGATTTGTAGTACAATATACATATGAGTAGCCCAAGAGATATGCTACGTATGTGTCATGGGAATATCTACAGAAGTTGGAATGCAAGGCAAGATTAGAATAGTTATGACCTTCTGAGGTATCGTTCGGAGGCAGCTGGTGATCTTCTTCAGTATGTGCCCTATTTCCATTTTTAGTAATAGCCCCTTCCATAAGGTAGGAGTGCACGGACGTTACCCACTTCGCGAATTCTTTCCCTGATAGCCTGAGTCCTCGATAGCTGTCAACATTTTGATCAGCTATCGGTACCATGGGATTAGTGGTCAACATACCAGCCTTTGCATTGAAGGGACTAGGCCGTCGGTTTTTTCTTTCCATGGCAATTTCTTCACGATGTTGCATTGTAGGGCTGGTTAGTTCATGGCCATCTTCTGCAAGTATAGAGTCGATAGTAGATCCCGAAGAGATAGCAGGGGTGTTATTGAGCTGTAGTAGGGATGGGGATGATAAGGGTGATATGGAGTAGCGTGGGGTAGGGGAAACATAAAGGGCAAGAGCACTAGCTGTTGAGGGTTCACCATCACCTTCATCACTGCTTGTATCACTTGAGGCAGCAGAGCTTGAACTTGTGGATCTAGGGGAGTACGATGGGCTAGAAGTCCCAGATCCAAGGGAGGAATCACTAGTGGTTGTCCATCCGTCGCTACTCTCTTCCTCGGAACTTGATAATTCTGATCCAAATATATCGTCTTCCAGCGTGTCCTGGTCTCATCTCAACATACTTCCCATCTCAACTGTCTCCTCTGGCAGTCCTTCCCATCCCGTAAACATTACAGAAGCTTGCATGTTCGTAGTTGTTGGAGGAGGATTGCTTGTTTGTTCCCTACTGGTCTCTCCTAGGGTTAGTGTGGTAAGTTGCTGGTTGATGGACTCTTCCGGCATAGGTGAATTGGGTTCGGGTGAGGAGCCCCCAGCAGTCCTTTCTTGTAACACTCCCATTATACCTGTGACGAATTCACTTAGGATATACCCCACTAGATAAACATAGCGGGCGAGAGGTAGTTCCCCTGGGACTATAGAGGTGTAGCCCATGAGGAGTCGGCGGAATAAATCCTCAGGGTCCGAGTTAGTGGGGAAGGGAGTATAACCGGGAATAGGTAGAATCCCCGACCTCATCATTACCATAACCGACCTCCGCATTGCCTTGGCACCCATTCCCTGTGCAGTCAACGCTTTGAGTCCTTCGATGTAGATGTTAAGCCCTGGATTGGTTTCGACAGCTCTCCTAGCCAATTCAAAACCGGCTACATTCCGATTTAGGATTACCATTTCTGACCTGATAGGTCCCGACATCATGACTTGTCGTACGTGAGGATCACTCTCCCTGACAAACATCGTGAATACTGGGGCATCTCATCGCACGAATCGTTCACGGAACGCCTGTAATACCATCCCCACGAATACTGTAATTGCTTCCGGGTGAGGAGAGTAAGCCGGCACTGCATCGGGTGGTCTTGCAAAGCTTCGAAGCACTGCTGCTAGGCCATCAGGCCATAAAAGGGGATAGTTAGCAGTATTGTCTGGCCTAGTTTCGTGGTTGCTTTCTTGAGGCTGAGACCTTGTACCACGGATAGGAGTGACCCAGGATATGAAGGTTGAGACTGGGTAGGATGTCTCTGCTCTCAAGGCTCGGGTTATGTCCTCGATGGTAGTTCTTCCTCGTCTGTAGTCCATGGCCAGATTCTGCAGCTGCCAGCATGCAGCTTCTTGTTCTTCCTGTCCTCCATTTTGTGCCCTTACAGCCCAATGTTCGCGCTCTATGTTTCTCGCTATATCTAGTGGCGAATTTTCTCGTGTGAGTCGAGGATTAGAATAGTCATGTGGATGCGGGTGCCCATCGTGATAAACATGGTGAGTACTGACAGGAATAATTTCCGGTTCTGTACATGCAGGGAATCCATCATCACTAGTCTCCTCTTCGTCAGTCTGTCCCATCATATACACCTCTCCATTTTCACCTTGACCATTTTCGTTTGACCCATCTTCTGTATTAGCCGTTCCCGTGATAAGCCCTGGCATAGACTCAGCAGTTGAGGTGGCCTCACTGGTCCTGTCGGTTTCCATAGGGGCAGTCACCTCTTCCTCCCGAATTCCCAGAAAGGCAGCTAAAGCGGAAGCAGGCGGTGTTGGAAGTGAAGGCGTTGGTAAAGGTTCTGAGTTGGATTCATTTGGGGGTCCAGCTTCTCGAGAGATAGGTGCAGATGCAGGACAAGTGGGCTCGGATACATGTTTCCCGTTGTGTGCCTCAAATACCACCACCTCCTGGCTGGGTAGTGGTGCACCTTCTCCGTAACTTTCCGGTGTAAGGTGTATGTAGTATGGGTCAAAGTTAGCCTGGTACGTGAAACTTCCTTTCCGGACTGCAGGATTTCCTTCCTTATTGACGTACAAGAATAACGCGTCAGTCCCAGTTCCTTCATGCACCGATACCCCGTGGAGATGTCGTGGTTCCTGGAGTGTAGCCCACTGGGTTACAATAACGAGAGGGTGTACTAGGTCTGGCTGGTTCTGGACCTCGCAGGCATTGTCTAGGAGAAATCCTATGCGCTGCTTGATTGCCGATTCTCCCTCGTTTACTGGATTCGATGTCGTCGTAGACCTGGGTAATGCTTCCTCATTGGTGCTGATGCAGGAAGGTAAGGGCAGTGTATACAACATCCCTTCTTCGGTGCCAATCCTGATGCGGGGATTCTCATCTCTTCGCTCGTGAGTTTCTTCTGGCACTCTGTTGGTGTCTGTGCCCTCCAGGGGCAAGACTGCGTGGTTTGGATTAGGTTCGACGGCTCTAGATGGAATAGTTTCGGGGTCTGGATTGAGAAGGTAGATGAGAGGGGAGGATGCTGTTGGGATTGGATAAAAGGCCTCTCCATAGCCCCTTAGTTCTGCAAGCATTTTACGGGCCTCATCATCCAGTTGTAGCCGGCACTCAATGACATGGTCAGAGTTTTCCGGACTAGCATTGAGATTGGTAGAAAACTGGAGCGGCGGTCTAAAGGGTTCAGAATCCCAGGTCTGAATAAAACAGGTTAGCATCTGGCCGCATTCCTTGGTATAATTACTTACCCTGTCGCCGTACCCATTAGCCTGCCTTCGCGTTTTGCATTCCAACACCATTTTACCCTGTACCTCTCTCCCACCAGCATCCTCCTCTAACCATTGCACAAACCCATCCACGACCTCCCTTTCTCCCAGCTGCATCTTTCGCCCAGTGGGCTCCAAGGCCGTAAACCTGAACAAGGTTTCTTTTGGTAGTGGCCGGCGTGCACGACTATACACAAGTAGGCCTTTCTCGCTCCTCGGACGCTGTGTTCCTGGTTTCACGGCAAGCAGAAGGTCGTGGTGGCCAGGTTGGGCCACAAGAACATAGGGTACTGCCTTTATTAGAGGCATTGAGGCTCAAGTAGGCCATTCTGTCTCCTGGTTGCGGCGGGTCAACAGTACTTCTACTTCCGTCTCGGACCACGTAGGCTTTGCCCTCAAATTCGTGGATATGACGTCTGGCAAGGGAAAAGGAAACACTCCCTGCGACTCCTTTATTCCAGCCCCAGCTCGTCCTCTGCTTCTCATTTCCACTCGTATTTCTGCAGGGACCCTGTTCACTACTCCATCTTCTCTCTTCTCCAAATGACCCGACATGATTACAATCTCTTTAGGCTGAATAGCGCCATTCAATGGAAGGTCTGCATGAAACCGTACAATGCCTTCACCAGAACCGTTCTGGTAGGACGGCGGAAGCTGAGCAGGGGGGTCATTGTTGTACAGGTGAGCTGGTGTCCATGATAGTCGTGCCAACTCGCTCGGCACGGACAGCATAATAGTACATGGGGCATTGAGATCAGTATTTTCCATCTCTGCCTGCCAAATCACCTTGTCGCCATCTTGCTCTCGATAAACACCCACTCTCCCTTCTGTCGTCATGACTTTGCCTTTGCTTTCCCAACGAAACACGCCCATGAGCACCCTTTCCTCTCTTCGAGCCAGATCCCATGCAGTGTTAGCGAAAAAGTCATACGATAGACCAGGTTCTTCACAATCATACTGGAGGCACGTTGATTCCCATACCCCTTCTCCGTCTGGTGGCATGAGGTCTCGTTCAGTACAGCCATCTTCAGTAGAAGCTAGGGAGGATATCCATGAGTCAAGATTTACCATTATGCCTAACTCATGCTTACCGCTCAAGGTCATTGCTTCCATTGGTTCTCCTAATGGTGGCAGAGAACTGTACTCCGCACCATCCAGATCATTCTTGACCACAGATGGGATCCAGGCATACGGAAGTGGGCGCACAATGAGATCAGTGCTCATAGCGCATGGCGTTTCGAGCAGACGTATGGCTCGCTTCGTGTAGAATTGACACGAAACAATAGATCCATCACTTGATCGCTTTAGAACTGCTTTGGCATCAGCGAATAGCGTGTACCCGTTCTCATCATGTTCCACCTTCCCCTCCACCTCAAGGATTTCACCGGGTAAAAGCGTTATCTCTCCCGCCAAGAGAGGAATAAACCGGTATTGAGGTCCAGCAGCTTCTGTCCCATATGAGAAGGTGAGTCGGGGTCTACCGTTAGTCGATGGCACAGCTATTGGCAGGGGTGATGCAAACAAGGTTGCTACCTTGTTAGACACGTTTCAACGGTTGGAGAGTCTGGGATCTATTCGCTTGTACATTTTGGTGATGTCGGCAGGGGTAGGGTTAATGATGCTCGACAGAGCATATACCAGTAGATCGACGACAGGTTGTCCTTCAAAGATACGTGCCGTGAGGATACTCCTGTCTTGAGGGGGTATGACACTCAGGACCATCCCAATTTTTGGCCCATTTCGCTCTTGACAGACCACTAGTTCACCTTTCCGCTTCTCTCGTCCATTCCCCACCTCCCATGAATATTCTCCCGGCATCACAGCCATCTCATTCTCCTCTAGTCGGCGGTTGAACAGAAGCAAGGCTTCGAAACGAAGGTGAAGAGGGTGTCGTCGTTGTTGTACTTGCTGAGGAACATGCAGAAGATCAATCTTGGCGTGCATGGTTGAAACGCGAGCGACGAAAAAGGTAATATCATCCGAGAGTACTGATGAGTGGTTTCGCACCGGCGGCGACACAGAGGATAGAAGACGAGACACGTCTTTGTCGCTAGCTCGTTGAATGGAGACTGCGTGCTCCATAGTGATTTCTATGGGCCGTGTGTGAGGGAATAGCTGCAGAGAAAGCAGCACAGGTTCGGCCGGGAATAGAGCATCCACTGCTAGTCCCACCGCTACGAGTTTGCCGTTCCCGTTGTGTACCACCAGTTCTGCAACTCTTTCTTCATTCAGTCCCCAAATAACCGTTCCAGCCATCACAAGTCCTTCATCTTCATCTAGTCCCCGATGCGCTGGTATAGATGGTCTGAAGCAAAACTTGAGCGTTGTCCCTGGTTCGGTGGCAGACTGGTTGGCGATGGTGAGGAGAAGCGAAGGCACCTGATAGAGATGTTCAGGATTCAACGTCAACCTAGGACTCTCCGCGACTGGATACGTTGGCCGCGGGAGCTGTCGTTCGTCTGGATCCATCGGTTCAGCTTCTCCTTCCTCTTCCTCGCAAGTTTCAGCAGAAACAGTATCAGAAGCGAGCGGACTAGGTTTCCGCGTTGCGCTCTTTCATTCGCGGTATCGTTGCTGCCTTGCAGCTCTCCCCATCGTTCCTCGTCTTTCCAATACCCTTCCTCGACTTACTTCAGTCTGCTGGCCCTTGCCCTTGCTATCATCCACCTCCATCTCTTCTCCGACTTCTTCAACAGTCTTTTCTGCCAGGTCGGTACGTGCATATGTTCTTTTGAGCGACCTAGAGGGCAACGTGGTTGGTATAGGGTCGACGGATGCAGCGTGGACGATGTTGGCGAGATCCGGTCTTGCGTGATTAGGAGTGTACCCAGGGTCCTCCTGCATCATGAAGACAGACGAAGATTCTTCGTCGTTGAAGCCACGACTAGAGTCGTGGCCATGACTGACAGCAGGTGGGGTTCCCGGGTTGAGGCGTCGGCGCACGACTCGCTCTTTATCACTCGTTGCAGCATAGTCCTGCTCCCATAATGTGTTATTGGGACTAGGCTTGACGGTTTCAGAGGTACGTACCGTCCCTGCTCTATTCACTCCTTCAGTTCTTTCATCCAGCGATGCACGAGAGTAGTTCGAATCACGATTGGCACGTATATAGTCATAGGTAGTGTTGTATGTACTAGGGGGCGTAGTATCCATGTTGGCAAGTTCGCTCGCTCCCATGTCTTCATCCATTAGGAAAACGGACGAGACTTCTTCGTTGGTAAAAGACCTACGACCACGACTAGAGTCATGGTCATCAGACCCTTCAGGGTCTGATGGTTCTCGGTGGGGAGTACGTTGGGCAGAATGATCGGGATCGAACGGTCGAGCTCCAGCTTGCATATGGGAGAGCGTATCCTCGTCCTGTTTAAACATGTCAGTACGAGGAGTAATGACTTCGTCCCTAGAAGCACATACCACTGTCTCCAATCCCGTCCTGCCATCATTCTCCTGTTCATAACCATGGGTTTCGCCGCAAGCACAGCGCACGCATGCGTGCTCAACCGTGCAGTGCTGGCATCGTCTTCGTCCCAAGACGGTAGGTCCATCGTCAGCGTTATCGGAGGATGAGTCGGGATAGAGGAAATGCGAGACGTTGCAGTTTGAAGGGGAAATGCTGCCGCCAGACGCGCCAGCGCAGACGGGAGGATCATTTTGAGTGGCAACAAGAGTGTGATTGGTGGTAGTGGTGCGAGGTTCGTCTGGGGAATTCGTAAGATGCGCTACAGGGTCGACAGAGTCCAAAGGAGAATTCGGAACACGAATATGTACAGAAATGGGCCCGTCCGTGCGGGTTTGAGGCAAGGTAGTAGTCGGTATCGTAATGTCGAGATTATCCACAGAGATAGAGTCGTTGGTAACGGAAGGGGCATATGATCCAGTCGGGAGAGTCGTTGATGATACGGTAGAGTCGCAAGAGTTGGAAGTACAATTACAGTTGCACACAGAGAGAATTTTGCCGTTATTTACTAGGGAATCCGGAAGGAATGAAGCATAATCGTCACCGCTAGCGATGACAGGGTGATGAGCGGTGCGGTCCTGAGATTGCTCACTAGCACCCGAAAAGCTAGTGAGCACTGTTGCGTTCGGAGAAGAGTCGGTACGGCGGAGGGGAAGGGTTAGGTCGTCGCAGGAGGGTCCTGGTCCTTGGTCTCGGTCCTGATGGCACGTATCGTGAGTATACCTTTCAATCAGAGGTGTATGGTCACGTACCTGGTCTCCTCTGTCGTTTCCCACGTCCTCGTCGTGCTTGAAGCGGTTGGCGGCAGCGTCGCCATCGTGGTTGACGACAACGGCTGCGCCAGTCACGTGTGACGTCAAGTCTGATGGGAAATCCCCGGAATTGCCGAAGTTGCCGGAATGCTCGGAGAGCGTTTCGGGCACTGAATCCACTTCGACCTTGAGGGATGAGGAGACAGAGAGAGAGGGTGAGTTCATGTCTGGTGTACTTAGGCAGTCTGAAGGTGTTTTAGGGCAGGTATTAGGAATTTTTGTGAAGGAATTTTCGGGTGATTTTCGGGAGCCTTTCTCTCCCCCTTTTATATTCCCTTTTCTCTCATCTAACCTTTTACTCTTCAACTTATTTATCAGTCTTCTAGCCAGGGTCTGCATTCCAGAATGTGAGGTAGCATGTGTGGAATCACTGTTCGGCTCATCTGCTTGGTTTCTCTTCTTCAATAATTCTTCCTCCTTCCTAATAAATTTATATTTGCCCCTATCTTGGTTAGGCTTCATTTCCTTCTCATATTCCAACTTCTGAACACCTGCTCTAATATTCTCATAGTCCAGGGTCTGAGTTTCGGGCTTCCTCTTTGTCGAGTGGCTCCATTTTCTTATTTTAGCTTCCCATCGGGCTACCCGATTAAGGTTTGATTTGCCTTCCTCTTCTGGCAACTGCGAACTCAATTCAGTTGTACTCTTGTCCTGGTCTTGTTGCATAAGGTATACTGATTTCTTCAGCTCAGCTAGGACTTCTGGACCTAGCTGTTGCTTTGGAGAATCAATATCTGCAGGTTTAAATATATAATTTTCTTTCCTTTTGTCTGTACCTTTTATGATGTCATTCGGGATATTCCCTTCCTTAATATCCGGGTTGACAGCAATATATTTAATTTGGGGTTCCATCCCGGGGCTAGTAGAGCTTTCTCCGTCCTCGGCATTTCCCGCGGTATGATAATTATGGCCTGGCTCGGCATAATTAACAGTTAGAAGTGTGTCTTCTATCAGTTCACAATTACCCCCACATGGAACGGTTTCCCCTTTATCAAGGGATAGTTTCCTAGGTGTGGTCCCATTACTTAGCCCCATAAGATCTACACAGTCTGGTCCAGTAGTCAGGTTAGGAATAGGGGCTTCCCTTATGTAGTTACTGATAAGATTAGAGATAGGGGTTTTTGTAGCTGGTGCCTCAACTTCAGGGTTACTTTCAGGGATAATATTGGAACTAGAGACAAGGGTTTCTTCTAATACTATTTCCATATCTAACTCAGAGGTTGAGGTTCCTTGGGTGTTATCATCAGGGTTGTGAATAGGGGTTTTCCATAAACTGCCATCAGCATGGTCAGAGATGGGTATATCAACAGGTGTTACATCAGTTTCCAAATCTGGAGTCTGATTGGGACTGCTATTCCCAGGGTTTGGGAGTGTTCCCATTTCAGAGCTTTCAGAACAACAAGCAATAGTATCTTGGATGTTGGCAGATAGTATTAGAGGCATGTCCATTAATTCTTCTTCTGTATCATTTGGGGAGCTTAAGCTGAGGGAAGGTTCTCCTTGATTATTTTCTTCAGTATTTAATTTGTTCAGACTTTCAGAGGATCCAGATAAGAAAGCAGAAAATTCAGGAATTGATTGAGATGCAGGGATAATTTGTTGAGGTCTCCCTACACAAGTCTCCCTGATATAATCAGGGTCATCTCTCTTCCTGAATACCAAGTAGGTCCCTTCTACCCTTTCCTCTACAGACACTAAATTGGTTAATTGCCAGGGTCTACCCAGCAATACATCAAAGGGCAGTTTCTCTCCCAACCAGAATTTTCCCTGAGTGCTAACATTTCCACACTCTAATTCTACACTTGATGATAGTCCAGTAAGTACCTTAGTCCCCCCATTGGCATCTCTCATAACCACTCTTCTTGTCATGTCTACAGGTCTCATTACATAGGATTCATATATTGACTTCTTCATAATATTGAGTTGAGACCCAGTATCAACTATAGCTCTCACTGATCCTTTAGGTAAGACAATGTCTAAAAGTATCAAGAAACCCTTGACTTCTGATGTTTGATAAGAGTGGGCTACTATTGGCTTAACATTTTTATGCCTGAGGAGTTCAACCATCTGATCACTCAAGTCCTTTGAGGTCCCTAGTAGATCATGCATGGTGATAGTTACTGGGGTGCTAAGAATAGACTTAAGGATTTGTTCTGAGTTAATATCCTTGGCAATCTCAGCTTGGCGAGGTTGTCGTTTATTCTCCATTTGGGTGGACATGTCCTTTATTCTTGGCATGACTCCAGTATTCTCTTTGCTAGCTGGGGTTTTAGTGGCTTCTTGTTTAGGACTTGGTGTGTGATTAGGGGTCACATTAGAAATGGGTGTAATAGGCTCCTTCATTTCAATGTCTTTAATGTCCTTTGGGTTAAACCGGGGTTTACGTACATCCATTGGTACTGGCTTGTCAGGGATATTTGGAGTAGGTGTGTTCACAACTGGCACTTTGTTTAAAGTGTTGGGCCTATCCTGTGCCCTAGTCCTATACTGCCTGTGCATTTCTTGTTGTTGGTTTAGTTGATTTCTGTCTGCAGCCCTTGCTTTCTGAGAGGTGCTTCCTTTTGGTGGCAGGTGAACTCCATCAAAGACCTGTTTCCTAGCCTGATTGATAGATTTGTCTGTCCTATCTGCTGCTAGCACTTCTTTATCATCATCATCATCAGGGGAATCATCTGGTTCTGTGTCAGACTCATATCCCACATTATAGGATTCATCCTCTGAAGTATAGGGGTTCATTTCAGCAATGAAGTTTGTCTGATGTGTATTTTCTTTTGTCATTCTTTCATACGCTTGTACTATTGTTTCATTGTAGTTTCTACGGATACTCTGCCCAGTGCCTTTCATTACATGCCGTCCATTAGGGTCAATGGTAACCTTATCAGCTTTGACTAGTTCATTTACCTTGGGGCAATATCTCAGCCCATGTCCTACTTCACCACACCCATAGCACTGCCTGGGTGGTGGCCTACCAGTAGGATCCAAGTGTGGGGGTAGATCTCTAGTACTATCATTCCTGAAGGGATTTGATCTAGGAGGTATATTCCTAACTGTGGGTGCTCTTATAGCTGGTGCTGTCAAGAAACTCTTGCAATCAGGGTCTAGTTTAATGGCCTTGTAGTAGGTCAATGAGTATTGTGGATCATCAATACTCATTTTACTTAGCTGGTCAATAAGGTCTTCAACTTCATTCTTACTAGAAGGCTGGGTAGTTTTCTCAATAGATGTTGAAGAGTCTTTATTATTACTTCTAAGGGCCTTAGTCTTCTTTCTGGTGGGTCCTTTTCCTTTGAGGGTCTTGCTATTTCTTTTCTTCCTGCTATATTTATATCCCCTATCCGAGTCTGAGCTAGAGTCAGAATCATAGGAGTCAGAGTCAGAAGTGTCTGAGTCTGAGTCACTAGATGAGTCATCTGAAGAGTCAGAATCAGAGTCAGATTCTTCCTCCTCAAAGGTCCCTCTAGCAAAGTATCTTTCCATGTACTTGTTGATCACATCTTCAGACCAAGGGTCTCCTGTGGTTTTGGGCTCCTTTAGCTTGAGGTCAGGTCCAAGGGTATGCTTGCGGAATTTAGAATCTATTCCAAACCATAATTGTTTCAAGTATTCCTTATCATCAATCTTGTGGTGGTTCAGCAACCATCCTCCTACTGCAGCAAACTTCCTTTGATAATGCCTCCAGTCACTGAGAGATCTGATCTTCTGGTGCTTGGTCTCCTTGACCAACTTCCTCAGGTCCTTAGTCTTGTGCCTGTTATCCCTTCTGGCTGCATCAAAGTGTTTAATCACTTCTCCTTTCAGCTTATCCCACTTCTTTTCTCCATATCCTTTGAATCCTTCAATTATTAGGCTAACTTTATGACTAGTGTAGTCAACAATATTTTCACATTTCTGAGCTTCAGTCAAATTATAGGAGGTGCATACTTGTTCATATTTACGAAGAAATTTGTGTACCTCTCCATAAGATCCTTTGAACTTAGGAGGGGCACCTTTCTGTCCCATCAAGGGCATCATATCTGGGGTTCTTGTAGAGGTAGTAGTCATATTGAATTGCAGTTCTGATGTATTAGAGGAATGATTATCTGATTGTTGTTGTATGTATTCAAGTTCTTCACTATTGCTGGGTGAATGGCTAAAGTCTGTAGATATAGGGGTACCAGTATTAGGGGTGTCTTCAGAGGGAGGTAAGGTTTCCAAGAGATCAGATGAGTCAAAAGAGCTAATGTCCTGTGGTAGTATAAAAGTGTTCTGTCCAAGAGATCCCGAGACTGAGTCAGAGATTTCAGATGTAGAGCTAGTGTTTGAAGTGTTTGGGGCTATTGGCATATACCAGTAAATGTGTTTCTTCCAAGGCTTGGAGTGAGAGTTATCTAACCTATTTGTTTAACAGACTAGAATTCCCCTCGCGGTGGGCTCCAAGGAAAAGTATGTCGATACTAGGAAAGGTTCTTTAGTTATAAACTATTTAAGAATGCTATCCTAGTCAACCTAGGTGTAGCGGTCCTTATGAATGAATATTCTGTAGGCGAGCGGATCACCTAGTTGTTCATGGGAAATTCCTTAACAGTCTGTGTAGGCTCGAGAGCACAGTGTCAAATAGGTGTGTGATGTATTTATCACTCCTGAGGTGAAGATTATAGTGAGGTGTGTCTACTGTCTTATAACAAGATTGTAAGACAATAGAGGTATGTGTAACAAGTAGTCTACAGTAACTAGTGTTAAGTTTCTGTAGATGGTGATAAGCAGCAGGTGAGTACTTTGTCTTGACAACTAGTATTAACCTAAACAAATGTAGAACAGTGAGCAGTGACCAAAGTAAGTTATCAACAAGCCTTGTGCTAGTTAACAACTATTCCAATACCTAGAAGTAAGTGTTACTTCTTTATACAAACCAAGGTTCCTATTCAGATAGCAGAGGTAGAGTACTGTTACAAGTCTGGTTACTTGTCAACAGAGAGGAAGAGTATAGAGTTAAGTACCTGTGTACTTAGAGACAATGAGTATGAATTCTTGCTGTATACTACCTGTGTAGGCAAGCAAGCAATTCCCAAGAGTATCAGCAGAGTTCTGTTGCCAGACTGGTTACTTGGCTACAGAAGAGACAAACAGACTTAAGTACCTGTGTACTTAAGTATAGACAACAGTAAGGGGTTCTGATGCAAGACTGGTTACTTGGCTACAGAAAGACAAGAGGCTTAAGTACCTGTGTACTTAAGAACAGAATAGAGTGTGAGGCAAAACTAGAATCCCTGTGGACTCTGGGGTGTAAATTACCTTGGTTTCTGATGCAAGACTGGTTACTTGGCTACAGAAAGACAAGAGGCTTAAGTACCTGTGTACTTAAGAACAGAAGTGTGAAGTAAAGCCTTTGAATCCCTTGTGGATTCTGGGGTGTAGATTACCTGGGGTCAGGGCCTGTTTCCAAGCTCCTTTTATACCCCTTGAGCTACCTAATTACATAACTACTACTACTATTATTGTTTAGATTAAGAGTCCTAAAGTAAGCTAAATGATTCCCAATTCAGGGTAAATGAAACAGACTGAATTTACCTATACAAGGTAAGATTAAATTCTACCCTTCAAATTTACCCCTCTAAGGTCAGAGTAAATGCTAGCCTTCAAACTAAGCTGTATAAGGATAGATCAGCAATTAACCCATTCAAGGTTAGATTAAGTGCTAGATTCTTTATGATTTCTGGCTAGTTGGCCAGGAAGAATATAACCAAAAATAGAAAGGTAATATGTCCTAAAATGGAAGTGGAATGTTATTAGTTATCAGGGGATGAAAGTGTTCATGTAATGTAGAGCATAAACAAGTTTGCATAATCAGGTCTGAATCGGGGTGGGAACTGTGGAATAAAATGTCAGAGTGTAAAAGTGTTTAGGTGATATGAGATATAAGTAATTATTGTTGCACAATAGGATTCAAGATAGGGGTTAGAAACTGTTAAAAGATTAAACATTGAAGTTTTGAAGCAAAGGAACCAAATGAAAATTATTAGAAAAATACTAGAAAATTCCGAGTTGAAATTGGAGATGTCTTAGGTGAACTGGAGCATGCATAAAGGTCATATTAATTGTGTATTCCTTGCTAGATTACTTTTCATGTCATTTGGTCTGAAACATAGTTTGACCATGACAGAGCATACAAATGTAAATGTCTGAAAACAAAGGAAAAATGAATATTAGTAATCGGAATAAAATGTTAGTATTTAATCTTCACAACAAAAACCCAAATCTCACAGCACTCCACACAGTTACCCATGTCTTTATTACTAAAAGAAAAATCTCATCCTCTCTCTAATTCTGATCTTCTTGTTCTCAGGGATTGGGTATGTGTGACCGCCATTGGCTTCCTTACATTGGGAGTGTATGCAACATTTCTAGTGACGGTCATTTATCAATTTTTGTGGGTTCTTAATTAGTATTCTCTATGTCAGATCTCAAAAGTTTGACAAAGTTATATGTCATTTAAAGAACAAAAGAGGCCCATAATTCAAGAGCAAGGGCTAGATTGCTATTCCTCACACGCTTCATGGTCCTGAGCTCAATATCCTCTATGACTATTGGAACAGAGTTTATCCTTCTAGAGATTCCATTGAATGGTTTCAATCCACCCCAGACCAAAAAAATCATTCCAACACTCTCTGGTATCTATATTCTTACTACTGTGCTTGACAGACTCAATGTAAGAAATTTGATTGATCACAAATCTAAAACTGACATCTACTTTATAAAGTTTGTAATCAGTGATAGCATTGTGGTTTGGAGGGCATGGATATTGTTTCCTCAGCATGTGATGGTCAAGATAATTCTTGTTGTGTGTATGATCAGTTCTTGTGGTATGTAGATTTTTTGAAAAAGTAACCAGTCTTGAGCACTTTCTTTCAGTAGGTGCATCAGTGGAAGGTGGACTAGGTATCTCACAATATTTGAAAGGAGAACTAGAAAGCTCCAGACCCAAAGAAAATTCATTGATTCTGACCCTTCCACTGTTTATTACAAATCTAGTTTCCACTGTCTTAATTGGATACAAAGCATGGTAAGAGTATGTGAATGAAAAATATTCTATAGCTTAACAAGAAAAACAGGTGCCATTTTCAGGATATTAAAAAAAATCTGGCATTAACTAAAAGTTCAGCAAGCAAAGCACAAAAGATTTTGCTACTTCTGATTGAATCAGGCATCATTTATTGTATGCTATGGGTGTGCATTACAATATGCTATTTCTGTTATCACTTAATAATTTTTATGAAGATTGTTTATGGTGCAATCCAACTTCATTTTGATTCATCAAGTTTGGCAGTTCAAATATCTGATGCAGCAATGCCAAATCTATCAGTGGGTTTAGAATCTATGTTTTCTAAAATTTGAACTCATGCTTGAGATATTTTGGAAGGGCTTATATCCTGTCCTTCTTATACTTGCTGTAAGACTCAAGGACACTCCTCCAATTAATTTACATGAGATGTCATTTTTGCAATCTATTCAATTTGCCTCAACTGTAACAGTTATGTAACTCATGAGAGCTGGTGTTGGCTGGGAATTTAAATTCAATCAATAATTTAATACTCATACACCATAATGTTGTATAGTTATCACTTCAATTGTTGCATTCCACAAGATACATTCCCAGATTATCTGTTTAACCAAGTGTTACAAAATGTATCTCAGTGAACCTATGAATTAGAACCTTAGAGCAGCAGGATAGGCTGATTCAAGAAAATTTAGTCAAGTGGGCAAACCAGCAATCCCTGGAATCAGTGTCAGTATTAATGACTTAGTAAAATTCAACATAAGGTTTTCCTTTAATCTTAGCTTACAAAACCTGGTTGTATAGTATGCCATGATCATGAGGACATGTCATTACTTACCTCCATTACTTATGTCTTGCCTGGTTTCTATTGAGTATATCACCATTTTATCTGATTGGACAGCCAATTTCCTGCACCGGACTTTTGGAATCAACTCAGCATGATAAATTTATTTTACTGCAGCTTTATGACCTTGAGAAACTGCCATATAAAGTGATAGTCCACTTCTTTATAGATATCAAACCTGGAGGTGTGCAATCAAGGTATCACTAGTATCTCTGTGCTGTTCAGCTAGAATTCCTACAACAATTTTCTGATTATTCAATTTGATTTTGAGACTGACTTACAAGTATCTTAGCATTGAATTAACTTTGAATCATTTGCTGGAATATTATTTTATTCCCATTTGATCAGGAAACACAAAATCTTGAGGACTCAATAGCTGCACAAAAACAGATAATTCAACCCAGTAACCCAGTCATAGTTTAAGAAAATGTTTACATTTTGATACATTAAAATAGGTCAGCAGTAACTTGTCCATTTTGAGTTGCACTTGAACTTTTCTCAAAATTTATGGCAGAAGACTCATATTCATTGTAACATATTGTTAATACATATCAATTTACAAAAGGACTAATTTCAAAAAACTTTCTAGCTAAAAAACTAAAAACTAAACCTCAACTCCAAGCTTATCCAGCTCTGCAAGTACTTGGGTACAAACATCCCCTTCCTCTTGCCCACAAGCAATCAGAACATCTTTTGCCTTCTCAAATTTCTCCCTGGCTTCCCCATATTTCTCCATATGATTGTTTTCCAGAATTTTTGAACATGGCGACTGCATTATTAAATGCAGATTCTGCTTGATCATACAATTGCTGACTTCTGTAAACCCTTCCCAAGCTAAAAGAACACTTGGCAATTTGAGAATGTTCACTAAGAGTCTCAAATTGAGTCTTGGCTTTTACTAGCAAATCAATAGCTGTGCTGTATTCTCCCTGAACTCTCTTCATTTCTCCTAATGCTAAAATACACATAGCCATTTCTGAAAGATCTCCAAGTTTCTCAAACTCTTTCTCAGCTTGAGTGAACATTTCAGCAGCCTTATTATACCTGGTTTGTAATAGGTAGCTATTGCCAAGGCTCTGCAGACATTCAGCCCTATAATATTCAGCTCCCAGTGTCTCAAATATATTCTTGGCCTCCAAGAATAGATCACTAGCTTTACTATGATCTCCATGTCCTTCACATATACCTCCTAGCATTCTTATACACATAGCCATCTTATTCTCATTCCCAATTCTTTCAAATGCAATTTTGGCCTCAGTTAAGGCCTTAGCTGCTTCATCATATTTGGAAATTGCATGGTAGGTAAATCCCAAAATCATGAGACATTGAGCTGTGTCAGGCAGGCTCTCCATCTGTTCAAAATTTTTGTGCACTTGAAGAAGTGTCTCAATGACTTCACTATGATCTCCATGAGTGTTTTTTGTTTGTGCAAGGCTGAAAAGGCACTGATTTGCTTCAAGTGGAAATCCCATCTGCTCAAAGTTATTCTGGGCCCTGACCAATATCTCAGTAGCTTCATCATACTTCTTCTGTTGTATCATAATGACACCAAGATCCCTCAAGCACTGTGCAGCCCCAAATTGGTTTTCTATCTGTTCAAAAATGTTCTTAGACTGAAGAATTGCTTCTTCAGCCTCCCCAAGTCTTTCTTCAGTCTGGTAGACACTTCCCAGACATTTGAGACATTGAGCTTTTCCCTTTGGATGGTCAATTTGTTCAAACATCTTTTGGGCCTTCTCCAACAACTCAAAAGCTTCAGTGATTTCACCATGCTTGTAATGAATGACTGCTAGAGACTCAAGACAGTAATCTTGTCCCAGTTTATCATCAAGCTGCTCAAAATACTCCTGGGCTGTTACCAGCTTTAGATCAGCTGTATCATATTTGCATTGGGTTATCAGAATGTTGGCCTGTGATAGATTGCACCAAGTTCTTGCCTCTAACATTTTATTCTCCTCATATTGATTCTGTGCTGTCTCTAGCATATATGTAGCTTCACTAAATTTGCTTTGCATTCCATAAAGTTCCCCAAGATATTGAAGACAAATGGTTGCACCAGGGATTTGAGGAGAAAGCTGCTCAAATTTCTTCTGTGCCTCCAACAGAAAATCTAAAGCCTCCCCAATGTTAGACTGATTTTTGTATGTCTCTCCCATAGCCAAAAGACAATTGGCAACCCCCAGTTGAAAATCCCTCTTTTCACAGTATTGTTTGACTTGAGCAAGCACCCCCAGTGCCTGTGAATATTTGCCTTGCATTTGGTGAATGTCTGCAATAAACGAAAGACACTTGACTGCTTCTTCTTGGTTCCCCAGTTGCATAAATTTGCTTTGTGCTTGTGCATAACACTCAGCAGCTTTCTGAGTTTCACCCTGAGTTTTATAGATTTCTCCCAAGCATTGAATGGAATGGGCTGCTTCAATGTGGTTGCCAAATGATTCAAATTTTTCTTGAGCATTTCTGAATGATTCAGCAGCCTGAGCCAAATTCAGTTCCATGCAATAAAGTTCTCCTAAACTTTGCAAGCATGATGCTAACCCAATTGGATCAACAACATTTTCAAGGTTTCTCTAAACTGTCAATAACTTTTTTTTGGCTTCTGCATTTCTAAACATGTGCCTATCAATTGAGGCAAGATGCATGAGACATTGGTTTGCTTGCTGTAGTTCCTTCCCTTGTTCAAACATCTCTTGAGCTTTTTCCAGCAATTTTACAGCTTCTTCATTGTGTTCCTGAGCATTAAGGATGAGTCCAAGGGTTTTGATGCAGTAGGCTACCCCAACTACATTATGGACCTCCTCAAAACCTTTCTGAGCCCTGGTTATCAATTCACTTGCTTTTTCATACTCATTCTGTACAGAGTAGATTTGCCCCAAGCATTGAAAACATTCTGCTTTTTGTCACGAAGAGTGACACTAGATAAGTTCGGAGGGGAAACGTCGACGGGATAGTTTCAGGGAATCTAGTCCGAGTTGACAAGAGGTCACATTAAGGAATAGAGAAACCAATACAGGAATACACACCTAGTCCGAGTTGACAAGAGGTCAAGCTAAGGACTAGGTCTACAGGGTACTGGGTTTATATACCGTTAACTATCAATAGAGAAGAAAGGCAGCGCAGGGCAGTGTGAAACAGTGTTATGGTAAATGAACAACGAGGCTGCGACGAGGCAGAGAGAAGCTGATGATGAGAGAAAAGAAGGTAACAAGGACAGATGTGGGTCAAGGCGTGTTTCAGGAAAGGTTGTGGAAAGATTATGGAAAGACAATGAACCGGAACAGTGGTATGACAGGCAGTAGGGGAAATGGAATGGAACATACAACGGAGTCTAGAGTCTGTTACGGGGTGATAGCTTGGGTAAATAACAACAGTAAATAAAGGAAAAAGGATTAAAATAATACGATTTATGACACTTTTTGCTCTTTAGTGGAATACTTGGAGAAGGCATTGGATACATTTTCAAGATCCCTAAAAAGTGATGAGCATTCCAAAATCAATAATTGGTGAACAGATAAATGTACCTTTCAATGGCTCCAAAATCTTCTATAACAGACACGCTTGGTTCCTGCTTTCCAAATCCGAAGATTTCTTTCAATTTTGTGAACACATTCACAGTATAGGTGATGTAGACAGTTTTCAAGACTGGTTGTCCTTCGGATTTATCTCCATTGGATCTATCCTTCAATATCTTGAAAACCTTGTAGCTATGGTCAGCAATAGTGAAAAGATCATCATTGTTCTCGTTCTTCTTGTCAAGAGCCTAATCAAACATTTTACGCAATTTAGCAAGCCTCTAGTTATAAGTGGTAACCTACCTCTGCAGTTTCAATGATATATTTAACCGCCTTTGCAGATTTTTGCAATTTTGGGTCGGCAACACTTGACAATTGTAACTTTGCCTCGGCCCAATCACGGTTCTCCTCATCTTCCAGCTTTAGTTTATTCAATAGAAAAGACATGGTCCTAGAGAAACAATAAATGATGACGAGATAGAACGTTATACTTAAGCGTACCGTTGAATTTCGAGCACACTTGAGCCTGATAGTTCTGCGGCTTTAACGGTGTGTAGGAATCTAGGATGGGTTTTGCAACTTGTTTGATGAAACGTGACGGCGAGATGACTGAATTGAGCTGAACCTTAATTCTTCGTCTTGAACTCTATTTCCCTGGCTTGAACCTTATTCCTGTAGTACGCGTGATGGTGCGAGTGGAACGCTATTCATTGTACTCGACCGAAGCTTCGCTTTTTAAAACCGCCTGACCTACTTGGCTCGAAAAAATCGAAATGGAGTCAGCTGATGTCCAAGTAGAAGTCGTCTGACCGGTAGCGTCGCAGCTATAAGCCGGTATTCGTCGGCCTTGTCTCAGATTTGGCTACCCTTTCTCTCACTCTTCCACGGCAATGTCTTCGCTACCACAGAAGCAAACTGCAGTAAGGTGGTACCCACCTGCCTACGATATTCGTGTTGAGGAAGCTCCGGTTCCAGAGTGAGTATGCCTAGCGCGTATGTTCTGAGCGCGTATTGACAAGGGAACTGCAGTATCGTGGACCCGGACGATGCAATTGTAAAAGTGACGGTGCGTCAAGCTATACTTCGGTGTACACTGATACCGAAGATAACGATATACGGTGTATAGCTAGCTGGACTCTGTGGTACATCCAGTCTATCCTTCAAATCGATAATCCTTACCTTTTGTGATTAGGAAGCGACCTGCACGTCTACCGTGGCAGTGGTCTCACCAAAGAGTACATCATTCCTTTCATTTCTCGGCACCTCTTCTCAGTCCGCTTCCTAGTCATACTTCTGGACACGAATTCCTCGGCGTGGTCGTCAAACTAGGTCCCAACTTTGGGAAACAAGTCCAAGGTCGCCCAGCTTTATACTCTTCTCTCAAAGTTGGAGATAAAGTCGTGGCACCTTTCACAGTCAACTGTGGCGAATGCCAGTACGTGGCTTCTTCCAGCTCTGCTTCTGCAAACCTAAACTCTATCCGACAGTGTCTGCCGCTTGGGCTATACCGGTCGCTGCCCCAACGGTCTCCTCTTCGGCTCTCCCTTCCTTGAAGGTGGTCAAGCCCAGTTCATCCGTGTCCCCAAAGCCGGCGGAACCCTTTACAACCTCTCCGACCCTTCCTCTTTCTCACTCTCCCTCTCCTCTTCCCAATCTGCCGATGCTATCGCGTCCATTGCCGATTCGTCTCTCCTCCTTCTATCTGATATCCTGCCAACGGGAGTCTTCGCCGCCCTCCAACTACTCAATCACCCCAAACTCCAACCCATGCTCACCGGCAAACCCTGGCCAAATGCCTTGCCTCAAATGACGAAACAAATGCCTCTTCCTTACGCTCAAGAACCCCTTCGTGCCTCGGACCGTGTGTTGAATTTAGCCATTGTGGGGTTGGGTCCTGTGGGTATATGCGCGGTTGTTAGTTTGCTGGATATGCTTTCGAGGATCGAGGATCCAGATGTGAAGTTTAGGATCGTGGCGATTGATCCGAATGAGAGTAGGAGGGAGAAGATGATGAAGGTTTATAATATTATTCCAGACGAGGCAAAAGCCAAGGGGAAGGGAGAGTTTGTGGTTATGGGGATCGAGGAGGCGAAAGAGGACGTCAAGGCAAAGACGGAAAATATTGGTTGTACGGGAGTTTTAGAGGTGGGTTGTCCGTATTTTGTTATCTTGTCCGTCACTAACTCCGTGTATATAGATTGTAGGCTCCCCATCGGCCCTCTCACTCTCATACGACCTCGTCCGTCCATTCGGGGCCATCGTCTCTGTCGGTGTGCACGGAAACAAAGACATGCCGTATAAAGGCGTCCAGTTGTACAACAAAAACGTCTCGTTTGATTTCGGCAGGTGTCCTGCGAGGTCAATGTTCCCCATGGCTGTGGAGGTTCTTGGTGAGTTTCAGTCGCCTTTAAACCTTCTATTGGACTTCGCTAATCTCTTTCGCTTCTCCTAGTCAAACGTCAAGACGTATTCGGCCAAATTGGTACCCCGACGAGTCTTATTGATAAGATTGTTCCGTTCAAAGAAGCAAAGGAGATTTACGAAGAGTTTGATAAAGGGAGAGTGGGAAAAGTTTTGTTTGATCCCTGGCTGTAGTATTTTTGGGTTGAAGAAGACTTGGCTGTGGTGGTCATTGTGAACTTTGGGACGTGGAACGAATCATTAACTTTGTATTTGTAACCTGTAACTATCGAAATAGGAATGATGTTCTATTCAAATGACTCGGCGTACGTATTCCTACAACCCGTACTTCTGCTTAGAATGATGCCCGCCGAGGTCTTTTCCGTACAAGGTTGTTGATAGAACTCTCCTCTGATGACTTTTTCCAAAAGTAGGTACCCCGATCGAATGTTACTTGATATAAGTGCAAATCGTAATCTGGTAGGTATGCATGCAACCACCTTGGAGAACACCTCCACCTCCACCATTGGGATGATCCATATTCCGGCATTTTACTGGGCTCCAAGTCAAGGGCTACATTTTATTAGATGTTTTCTGCCGTAGATATCTTTTTGGACGAACTCACGAAAATTGTCCCAGCAATTGAAGAAAATGTCCCCTTCCTCATCTTCTATGACTAGATGGGAATTTTTAGTAAAGATAGCCCGACTTCCAGGAAGCTTACGCACCTCTTTCAGGCCAGATCATTTCAATACGCTGAACAGGTTCAAGTAAGGGAAATCCAGTAGAGCAAGCATATTCTTGCATTCGAGACTGGAAATCCGGCATTAATTGTATCTGTCGAGCAGCTTCGAAATGAAAATCATAGAAGTTGCAATCCAGGGAAAGTTGCACTTCTGGTTTGAATTTTGGGAGCCTAAAAGCTTCACAGTATCTTGGTGATAGTGGGTGAGATCCATCTGGATGCAAGGACCAGTAATAAGGACTCTGTCCATTTTCTCCCCAGCCATTTATAGTTACTGAGTGAGGATTGCATTGAATGATAGAGATGGGTGCGATGAATAAGAAAATGGAATAGACTTTATCAAGCAGTGGCCAACTTTGGAGTCCTGGCTCTAGTTGAAGTCTCAAATTAATATCAGAAAAAATGCCAGCTAGAAGCAGCTTGTGAGTGGACAAGTATCAAATTTGTTTTTTTTCTCTCCATACCTTCCCAGAGGACTTCTGGGCTCAACTTGTCCCAAGAGTGTTGATTGAATTGAGAAAGCCAAATTGTCTGCAAGTGCTTCTTCTTATGTTTAGGCATTTGTATTGATAATTCTAGCCCTATATCCCCATCTGAATATGAACATCTTAAAAGGGCTGACAATGATGACTGGATGTCACTCAGAGATATCCTTTGGAAGAGTCATTTAGCTGTATTCTCATTGGAGACAGAAATAATCAACAGTACCTAGTCCATCCCTTCTCAATGCTGTCATTTTCAACCTTGGAGAGAAATTTACATCCATCACATAATTCCCAGGCTCCTATCTCCAAGGGGATTTCTTGTTGATGGTCTTCTCTTTGCTCAGATTGATCACATGGCTCTAGAGCAACAATGATGTTTCTAAACTGAGCTACCTTTTGGAACTCAAATCTATGTTTACCAACAACATTCCTTATCCCAACAAATGGCAAGGAAATTGGCAGAACATTAAAATCACATGGGAAATAACTGGAATGATACCGTGATGATGTCTGGGCAATTGCTTGAAGAAAGGCTAATTGGGGAAATATGTGGTTTCCTGGCCACTGTAGTTGGAAAAGGTAAGACAATGCAAGCTTGTCATCTTCATAGAGTTCAAGAGGTAATGCTTGGTGCGCTAGAATTTCCTCTTGCTCCCAATCAATTTCAGCTGGTGTATAGTTTGGTATTCCCATAGAGTAAGATATTTGAGGTTCATCAATAAGTGGGGCAAAGGAAATTGTTCCTGTGTTGAGCTTGATGAAAGTATGTGCCCACTGTATTGATTTGAAACAAATAAACAATGAGTTGCAACTGTTCTCTTTAAGCTATTTTCAAATGCATTACCTTATCAGACCAGTGACCGGAAATTTTCTGCCGAAAACCATCTACTAGGTCATTATTTATTGCTCGGGAATCTCGGAACTAGTAATTTGATCGTTATCGATAGAAACACGGGTTTACTACCTATCTTACCAGACGCGTAAATAGATAACATTTGATGAGAGCTGAAGATTTGTGCCATATTATTATGAAAGGGATAAGGTCTGAAATACTGGCGTCAGTCAACATGCTTGAGACTATTCTGCATTAAAGTGACCGTTGCAACCAAGGAAAACTAATGCGGGCGTGGTAGATCGGTTTAAAGCAAAGAGGTGGGCAATATTGGGGTGACTATAGACAAGCTTAAAACAGATTATAAAGGGTATCTGATACATTTTCTTACTGCAAATCTGAATAAGTTAAGAAGTCCCGTATCCATGCCTGAATGATTTGCTCGTAAGTTGGGGTTCAAAGTTATTGTTTGAAGATAGAACGCACCTCATGTGCATTTCTTCCTTGATATTTTACGGCAACCAACCCGGGGAAACTCGCACCTCCAACAACTTCCGCTCGATAGGCCTTTCTCCGGAGCGAATATGATTTGATCAAAGACTTGTCTCTTCCATATAATTCGATATCCTCGCCGAATATCTCCTCCGAAAGGTACAGGTCACCACTTCGAATAGTTCTGTACTAAAGCGATCCAGAGCACTTGTCAGATTCTGGAAAAGGAACATCAGGAAATTCAGAAATGTATGGGAGGTATGGGTGGTATGGAATGCATAGATTCTATACCACTCCATACAGTTTGATACAAAATCTGACGGATTAACTCTATACACATCCTGTATGGGTGTATGGGTGTATAAATGTATAATCAAGTATAGTGACTAATATGTACATACCTGCTGGCTTAGTACTTCTTGCAAGCTTCAAGTGTGTCATACTTTTTTTTATCAATCATCCAAGCCGTTGGTAACACTGGCATTGCGCTGAGTTGTGACTCCAAATGTAGCCTTACATTGAGTACGCACACAACTACTTACTTACATAGCCATAGCCCATGAATGGGTAGTTAGAAATTCGATTGGTTTTAGAATAAACAGAAATGTACTGTCTACAACGAACTAATAAGTAGCGCGTTCGTTAAAGGGAAACGCAACGGCGCAGATATAAATCCGAGTCGGAATAAGTCAGGCCGCCCGTACGTTGATGCGCTAGGCCCTGGCGCTTTGATCACGAGTTATTTAAAGCGGAGTTTGAATTATTTTGTTGATTTTCGCTACTTCCAAGAGGCGTCAGATCCACCGATCCGTTACACGACAGCTGCTCGCGTGGTTTGATGATGGAACTGATATCCGTCACATGCCGATACCATGCCGGAACCAGAACAACGGTCACGCTCTCAAGCACTGACGCGCGCATTGGAATGCCCTCAAGTTTTTTTGAGTAGTACATAGTACCTATATTAGGTATGCATAGGGTCATGGTGTGTTCAGGTTTTAGGACGAAACTTGATTAGATTGAAAGATAGACTGAGGGATGAGCGCTGGCAAAGGCAGGGTATAACCGCTATCCTGGCTCCGGCATGGTATCGGCATCATAGCGGAAATCACTCTCATCATCAAACCACGCGAGCAGCTGTCGTGTAACGGATCGGTGGATCTGAGGCCTCTTGGCTACTTCGCTCAATTTCAACTTCACTTCCCTTCGCCATCTCCGACTCCCTCCCATGTCTGATTCCCTTTGCGTGCTGCCGAGGAACTTGTGGTGAGTTTTACTGCTATCATGTTATATCTGTGACTCAACCTCTTCTGCAGTCTGTCAGCGTGGTCAAGGTTGCAAGTTAGTAGGATTGGCAGGCCGCGCACTGGTACAGGTGAGCTGTTCGTTTGTTGATGCCGCACGTCCATCTTAATACCCCATTCTCTATCAGTTCTATTCAGCAATTTGTAGGATGAGGTTCCCTTGGTAGTGAACTGTGGTGCGCCCATATTTTTTGACTACACTTACATCTTACTGATTTTGTTTTGTATAGTTCCGCTTCGTCGAAGTCACTGAGGGATGCAAAATATGGATGGCATGGTGAGGGTATATTAGTTGCTGGGGTTGAGGGAGCATTGTTACTTTACGTGCTGTCAGTAATGTACATATTGTGTAGTATAGTAGCCAATATATGTGTTTCCTTCACCTATCTAATGTATAATGAGCAGAATGTAATGAACTGAGGGCTAAAACTGCCGCTGTGAGGAATGTATGTGACGCATGGAAAGCATGGAAATGGTGTATGGGCAGGTATGGGAAACTAGTATAGATTGGTATGGGGAGTGTATAAAAAACATGCACCCCCCCTCGGCTCCATACATGTATAAATGTGTATGGGAGGTATGGCCCCATACCCTCCATACTATTCTGAATTTGCTGATGAAATAGAAAGCATATACCTCCTCAAATCTCGACTCGGACTCGTCTTCTGACTTCTGCTGGGGTATTGAGGTATTGTTGGTGATTACGGTGTAATTACCTCCGACCTGGATCACGGTCGTCTCGCGGAAAGTATTGTGGGAAGCGCCATTGAGAACGGATCCTGACATAGTTTGGCTTGGCTTCGTAAAAGGGAAAGCTTATAGAAGTGTGAGAGAGACCACGATTTGGAGCAGAGGACAGAAGTATACGCAATTACTAAGCTGACTTGACAGAGCGTGACCTGTTTTTTTTTTTTTTGCCGTACCTTTATCGACTTGAATTTCGGACATATTGGAACAAGGCCAAGACTGCCCATCTAAGGCTCGAGTCAGAGGGAGAGCCGTCACGTCGATCATGAACATCTTTCATTTGTCTTCCTCATAGCTGGACACGAATTGAAAGATATAAGGCTACAAAGTACACACTGTATGGTGCGCAGCCCTGGGTTTAGTGAAGACGAGTCCCCAAAGGACCTCATAGTTTTTTTAGGACATATCACGACACATAGCTTTCAAAAGGGCGTGGTTGTAAGCATTGGCAGAATATACAGGATTTGTGCATCTCGAACAATTCTGACGGAGGTCGACTAGCAGCCTCTGTCAGGCCCGGGACAGGTGTAAACCTTGCTACCTCGGAAACAGCTTCTATATTACTTGTCACTCCGGCTACCAACTTTTTTAAATTCATAATATTTATTTATTTATCAAAAATTGAACAAAGCATAACATCATTTAAGATGACTGTTTTAAGGGTTAAATATACTGTAAGTAACTCTATGACTAGAGTAAATATCTACCTAATATTAAGGCATTCCTTTTTGTTGAAAGCAAGCTTTCTAAATACTAGTTCAGGCAAGTAATCTGTTGTAGTCTTTTACATATTTTTTAGACTCTCAGATGATCCCATTCTATCAACTGGTTCCCTGAATTCATACCTTGGGCTGCAATTGGTACTTGGGGTTCAGCTTCAGGATTCAATTTTGATCCCCTTTCTGCGTCCGTCATGTATACTTCCTGCTTTGATTTTGTCGACGTCAATCCTGGCGTATTAGGCGTTGCCGAAACTGATTCATTTCCAGAGGCAAATATTATTGGCCCTGAAAGAACATCATGCAAAGTTGAATCTCCATGAGAGTTCTGTCTCATTGTAGTGAGAATAATCAACGTAGGATATATACTCGCCATATGAGGCATGAGGATACCCAGATAAGCATGTATTTGGATATTGGCAGAAGAAAGGTTCTTGGTTAGAATGACTAGGACCTATAAAGAAGGAAGTTAGTTGGAATCATAAGAATAAACTATATTGGATACAAAAACTTAGATTGCACATACCCAAAGACAGCAGTAGAATGCGCCGGATTCGACAAGAATGATGAGAATTCTCTCTACTTGGGTACTCGGACTGAAATTTCCGAGATGAATTTTCACAAATTTTCTATAGTGCCTGCTCATAGGGTGAGATACTTCAGAAGGGACATGTTAAGTTTGACATTTGCATACCATACTTTGTACCCAATCAATAAAGTTGCAGAAAGATTCGTGAATAAAAGAGTTACCGGCAGCATGAGTCCAAATATTAGTGGGACATCCTATAAGTTGAGCGGGCGAATTGAAATCACAATGCATCAGTACAAAATGAAATGCTATTTCATTCATATTCAGAAGTGATACTCACTGCCAAAACGGCATCTACATTCACTGTTGTCAAGACACTATCTACTACTGAGACCACTATTCAAAAGTCAGGCTTTGATATAGTTTCCAATATTTGTTGAAACACTCACCCAAAACAGTTGTAATACAGAAAGCAAGGAATATCCGAATTAATGGTTTACTGTCATAAAGAATCCATGCTCTCCAAACTACAATCATATCTCCCAGGATATACTGTAATAGAGATCACAGCTCCATAATTGTGAAGGACAATAGGATTAAAAAAACACTCACAGTCATCCTAGGAAAAACTATGTTAATGATGTTCATATTGTACAATGTCTTGAATGGATCCAGTTCTGGATATGCCATTTGCCAAATCTGAATATTGTTCCAGATCATGCCACTGGCATAACAAGCAGTTGAGCCAATGAACATGAGAATAAGTGCACAGGCCATGAGTTTGCGAGAAAGGTTGGTAGCCCCACTACCTCGATAACTGGACAATAATTTCAAGGCAAGTTGGATAGCTGAGAATACATGACACATACAATATAAAATACAATGCCAAGAAAGTGAGGATACATTCTATGCCTGGAGGGAAATAATATTCAGCAATGCCTAGAAGAAAAATAAAATGCATGACCATAAAAAAGCCCTTCAATTGCTTCTTGAATAATCCAATGGTGTATAAACCATGCAGTTTCTATGGTGAGAGAATCCGAAACTTCCGAGGAAGAAGTGGAATTGGACATTTCTTTTGCACAAGGAAAATAATGCAGACCAGCGCAAACTAAGGTCTATGTCTTATGAAAGCCTTTTATATTATTGTTGAAATAAAGTTCCTGGTAAACAAGAACATAAATCTGATAAGAAATGATGCAGAGTATCCCGATCAACACCGCAGATATGACAAAGTATTCTAGCTGTAAGGAGTTGCTGAGAGTAATGATGGATGCCACAAGCGGCAGTGATTATTAGGATGCTCAAATTTAGTAGTAAAGACGATTCTCGTAACAGAAGAGTAGATAAGCTGGGAAAATACACAAAGAGCTTGATGAAAGAGATAGATCACAGTTTGATTGATAGCAAGTCAGAGAGTAACAACACAGACCCAAAAATATGGGAACCCTGCTGCAACATTAGTAAAAAGCCTCCGTAAGAGATAGCTGGTAACTAGTTTAATTTTTGAGCTGGCAGCAACATATGGCCAAGTAACGGCCTTACAGCTTGAAGGATACTTTATAATCAGTTTTCAGCTTATTCAATTGATTCAGCCTGCAAGTAGACAATAAGGTTCAAGTTCGAAAGTTTGAAGGACCTATCTATCCATGTGAAGATATAAGGCGGTCCAGACTCTGATCATCATTGGTGGTTCTACAAAGATGATCAGAGTGGCTGTAGACCACCTGATAAGCTTTTTCTCTGCGTTCCTGAATGATAGTGCGTTAGTCGGTAGGATAACGTAGTTGTCGACCTGAATGCAGGATGCACAAGTTAGAAATCAAACGGAGGAGACTAGCGTAAGTAGGATCATGTTGAACGACAGAAGTTACAGGTGCAGTAAAGAATAGATTCTGGTGTGGAACTTCATGATCATCGGTCCAGATTCCTCTGGTCAGAGTCTAAATTCAATATGGAAAACTGCCGGTAGAAACAACTTATGAACAGGTGGGGATCAAATCCATCTTGGTTTTCATACCCCTAACAAGCTTGAAGTGTGCCGCGTCAATCAAGTCTGTCTATGAGGGAGTCTATGGTTTTCTGGCCAGTGCAGTTGAAGAAGGTATGGCATGGCGAGTTTACAGAGCCTGAGTGATAGGGGGTGTGCTAAAAGATCCTTTGCATACCATTTAACAATGTCAGGAGCCGCTATATACGCTGGCGCTACAAAAACCGTCCTCGCTAGATATCTCTTCAAAAAGGGCAGATCACCACGTCGAAAATTTTTGTGTTATATCAGCTCAAGTCAGCCTGTTCCTTCGAGACTCAATTCCTATGGTTCTGACTTCGGGGCACTAATCTCAGGGCTGAGACATTGTCACCCATAATTGTAATGTATTTACCTCCAGCTCGAATGAAGGTAGCTTTGATAAAAAGTGCTGTGGGAAGCGTTATTGAAAGATAGGGGCGTGACATGCTGGCAGCGCATGACGAATCACGCGTCACGAGCAGCAGGTGACTCATGCCAAAAATAGTAGCGCTCAACGTCAACGTCTGCGCTATTGGAGAAGTTTGTCGGGTCGTTTACAGTCGACCGCCACAAGTGCGTGACTTTTCCTATCCATTTTGCTTCTTCCTAACAACTCCATTCTTGCAGCGTCTGCCGCCTAGACTACCGGTCGTGGTTCTCGCTTCCTCGAAGGCGGTTACATAAGAATCTATCCGCGTTCCAATAGACAATCTTCCGAGTCCTTCTTGCTCTCTCTTCCCAATCTACTGACGCTACCACGTCCATCCCTCCTTCCTGGTATTTTACCTACTGGAGTATTCGTATTCGCCGCCCTTCAGTTGCTAAACCCACAATAAAATCTATGTTCACCAGCAGACTCTGACCAAATGCTCTACCCCAAATGACGAAACATACGCTCCCCTTCCTTAGTTAGCTTGTTCGATATGCTTTCTTGGATTGAGGATCCGGAGGATTGTAGTGATTTATCTGAACGAGAGTAGGAGGAAGGTGATGACGAAGGTTTACAATATTATTCCAGATGAGGCGAAGGGCAAGGGGGGAGTTTATGAGTATGGGAATCGAGGAGGTGAAGGAGGATGTCAAGGTAGAGACGCAAAATATTGGTTTTACAGGAGTTTAGGTGAGATTTCTGTGTTCTCGGTGCATTTACAGATCGTAACCCCCTGTGGGCGCTCCTCGTTCATCTATTCGGGGTCATCGTCGGTGTGTATGGAAACAAAGACACGACGTACAAAGGTATCCAGCTGTATAACAAGAACATCTCGCTTGTGCGAGGTCAATGCTCCTCATGGCTGTGGAGGTTCTTGGTGAGCTCCGACTACTTCTGTGCCATCTATTCACCTTGCTGAATCCTTTCATTTCTTCTAGTTAAATCTCGAGACGTATTCGACCAAGTCGATACTCGACGAGTCTCAATTGACGAATGCTCACAATTCCCGCTCCCTCTAAGCCCTAAGCCGCTGTAGTTCAACGTCAGGATGTTTGTTCTTGACCAGATCGGAAAGCTGGAGTCAAGACCAAAGACTTTGATCAAGTTATTGCATTATGGTGGTCATAACTACTACACCTCATTTGATTTGGAAAAAAATGTGTTCCTATGGATATGACCTAATGATTCCCTTTAAACAATATTCTCTGCGCTTTGCAGTTGAACACAGATAGTTCAGAGGGTTTTCTGCTCTTCCATGCATTGCTCCTTTGGCTCCCCCTGGTAAAGTGCTATAATACTTACATCGCCTATAAATGAGGGGGGTAATCGTAACACGATCTACTATGGATACCATTTCGATCAAATTGGAGTGGTAGATAGCGACTACTCGATCGGTTCAACGAAGCTCCCTCTATTCGCAAAAAAATTCAGAGGTATCAACTGTCTCGTTGCGGGGCCGACGACTTATAAAAGACAAGGTCTGTCGGTTGTCTTTCATTCCACAATCCAAAGACTTTACCGACTATTTTCTGCTGGCCAAAACCTTCCATCCATACCTCTAGAACGAAATGAAATTCACTACCTTTATCTCTGCCGGAACCCTTCTCTTCCTTGCTCTCGGTGTGAGCGCACAAGACGCTGCTGGTGCAGGCGCAGGTGTTCCTTCCGCTGCCCCCGGTGCTGAGGGAGGCGCTGGCGCCGGTGCAGATGCAGGAGGGGCCGCTGATCCGGCTGCTGGCGCTGGAGCGGGTGTAAGTGATCCTGCCGCTGCAGGAACTGCTACGGGGACCGATATACCAGCTGCGAGTGGGGCAGCTTCCGGTGCTGCTTCTGGTGCTGCTAGTGGGTCTATGGGGTGAGCATTGTCCTGTAATTTTTGCGGCTCGTTTCTGAATCTTTTGTACTAGTCTGTCCATGCCCGCAGGTGCTTCATCAGCTATTTCCATGGCTACTTCTGTCGCTGCTTCATTAACCTCCGCCGCTGGCTCTATGGCAACTTCTGTTTTGCACGGTACAGGTAGTGCTAGTGCCGGAGCTTCGGGCGCCATGTCCAGTGCGGCGAGCCGTGCAGGAACTTCCGCCGCTTCAGCGAGTGGTTCAGCCTCTTCCAGCCGGGCGGGCGATAACAGCGGTGCAATGAAGTATGATTATAAGGGAATGCCGGTGGCTGTTGGGTTGGGTGCCGGCCTGGTTGCTGTTATGGCGCTTTGATTTCAAAGGATAAACTTGCCACTACCGCTCTGTGAACTGTATATCTTGGTGTCAGTACTTGGAACTTTAGATATTGGTGCAATAAGTTTTTCCTATACAGTGATTCTCTATTAATGTCCTTTGAATGTATTTGGTTTAGCTTCGAATTTTCCGTTTTTGAGAACTTCAAATAATGTTTTCCCAGCTGGCTGACCTTGTGACGGGCTGCTGCATGACCGGCTCCCCTTTTAGTCGGCATGGTGGGACCCAACTCTCACTTTCCCTCAGCTTTAGAGTTCTTCAACTAATAATCTCGGTTAGTATCCATCCTTCGTTCCACATGATTCCAGGGCACTCTCAGGATAAAACATAATCGTATATTTGCTTTTCATGTAGATAGGTAGGTATATTCGACACATGGACCCATTAAAGATGCAGTCGGGGTCCACGCAACATGCGCACCATCGATGCATGCCATGGATACCCTCAGTGACCCTGAATTACCATCCAGAAGCCATTCCAAATACGATCGCGTGCGGTCTCTTCGTTGCAACTTTGCAACACATATAGCACTAAGCATGATTCACTTGTCTCACCATAGTCTACGGACATCCGTTCTCCACGAACTCGGTCTTTGTTTTCTTCTTGAAGTCTTACTGCTGTTCGCTATCAAACTTTACTTGACAGATAGACGCTGCCAGATTCTATTATTGTTTTGCCTTCCTTGGTTCGTTACTTGCAATTCGTTTGGATCCTCTTCACGCCAGGTTGTTGAAATGTAATGATTGAGCAGGAACATAGAAAGGGACTTGAATCTCGATCAAATTCATTTCTCCGGAAGCTCGAACATTAGCTGTTATTTGTTCAGTCTATATGCCACAAAAATATCACTCTAACTCCTACTATTGAAAATTTGACGCTTAATATCTCAATTCTTTCAATGAAACTGATAACAACGGCGTCTATTGCCATCAGCACCCGTCATACAACCAATCAACCCATGTCTCTCAAGAGGGTTGGATCTTTGACTTATATACGACCAACAAGGAAACAAATGTCAGTCTTCCGAATCACCTCTCAGTAAGTGCATATCACTCTTTGGTTTGTTATTGTTCAAAATTGACACATAGGGGCAGTAGAGATATACACCCAACACAGTGTCATAATGATACCCCAGAAATCCCGGAATAGTACATCTTCCCCGAAGCAATCCCGGATTCCGGTCAGATCTCAACGTATGCCAATTGAAGTAGACAGAGTTTTATCCACTAGCCTAAGAGCTGAAGCTGTTCGAGAACACCAAGGTCAAAGCAGCCTTGTTCCTTCTACAGCTAGTAACAGGTGGGTTCAACCTCAGTGATCGTATGTTGAATTAGGAAAGCTGAAAGGTCGTACTGATAGAACGATCGGGACCCGTGTCGTTAATGCATCCCAAAGCCAATATGGGCAGCAAGTATCAAGCACAGATATATTCAGTAATGGCAGTGGAAACAAATTCTACGGAGGACACCTCCGTCAGGAGGGGGGTGAGATTAGTCGAGGTAGAGAACCTGGTTCCGTTCAAATTTCTGGCTTCAATGGCACTGGAGATAGCGAGTTCAGAAACGGGTTCTCACTGGACGTAATCGGGGGACAGACAATAGAGGATCCTAGTCTTGATCAAATGGCATTCAGCAGAAATGTGGCACAAATGAGGCATTTTGCCCACACCCAGAACTCGGTGTTCGACAACACGAACATGCAATTTATTGCAGGAAATCGGTTTAATCATCGAAACTCACCCCCTTCATATGCGCCGGGCTATAATGCTCACACGTCATCCGGGAGCCAACTCAGACAACCTCCCCAGCTCTCGCCAGGACGCCCCTCATTGCCAAACAATCATTACACATTGCCTGTCGATCGACATTCAACCGCCTCTACATTGTCACAGGGCGCAAGGCCTCAGAAAAAATTCTACGTCTTTATAGGTCCTGCAGACTGGACTACCGATTCCCGAACCAACTTGCAAAAATTGCGGCAGATAATGCAACATTTTGATGATCGTTCCCTAGTGCCAAAGGACCCCGATACAATCGAATACATTGACCAAGAACGTCGTCTTCTACGCCTCGCATTTTCTTCAGAGGGAGACGCCGACGAGTTCACTACTTATTTTGGAGAACATGTTCGTCAGCTTCCCAGAGAGTATAAGAAGATGCGTGCGCATATACAATTATGAAAATTTGGAAGGATGGAAATTTCGCCGTGGTATTCCAATATGGACGTATTCTCCTATTCTTTTTCGTCATGTCATTCTTATACTCCGTAGCCCGTATACGATAGCTGACTACATATCATATCTCAGCCGTTTGTTCGTGTGACCGCGTGAAATGACATTCTCATTATTCTATAGTTGCGGACAGTCAAAGACAATAATTTTGACCGGCCTATTTTTATAATACGTGGAATTGAAAGATCCCATCGAGATGGTGTTCCATTAATTTTTTGACAAAATTCTATCAAGCCGTTGGCAAGATAGGAAGTACATTGAACCCCAAAATTTTGGCAAAAGCTAAATAAAATCACTAAAAATCCGAAAAAATGCGGAATTGACTCCTTTCATTATTTTGAGTATGATTCTATAAAAATTCTTCAATTCTCATGAGCCATTCTGTAGAAAATTGATGTCCGAGCTCACCGGTTTTTTCACAAAGTGGAGTCAATCTAAAACTAAATGGTGATATTAGCCTGCGCAAAGCTCGCTATTGGCTCATAAAACTTGGATGGACACATACTCTTGTCCAGAATAGTGTTTATATGGATTGTCATGTATATGCAGATGTTGTTCATTATCATCAACCTGAGTTTTTGCCTCAGATGTGGGAATTCCAGAATAGAATGGCTAGATACAAAGCTGTAGATGATAAAATGAAGTGCATACCTCTCAAGCTATTCCAGGACAAAAGAAACTCATTGCAATGCTCCATGACAAACCATATTTTCACAATGAGCATCAAAGTAACTTATGGTGAACATATTATTTTGAGTAAACAAAATTTTGGAAGATGACTTCAAAAATCAAGTTTAAATGCTAGAGAGTCTTGTCAAGGACTAGGGATATGCAATCTCTTTTTTTAAAAAATTCTACAATGCTATGGAGATATGGACTAAATATTGTTACTGTGAGGAGGACAAGAGAAGATTTGAACATGCAAAACTGGCAGCAACAAATGGCTAGATGCATGTTCAAATGACACCTGTAAGGGCAACACCTGGAAGTGTGAGGACTGCACTCCACACAACTGCAGGTGGGGATCCAAAGTCTATAGTCAGTGCTATGTACATACATGAGGGACATACTACACACCTGCAGGTGAGGATCCAAAGAGAAAAACTCAAAGGACAACCACTGCAGGTAATGGGTATATATACTATTCATGACAGTGTGAGAGAAAGAAGTAGTGAACGTAGAGAAAACGATGGAGGAAGACAATGGGAACTGAAACAATGGGAAAATGATGGAAGATGAGTACAAGGTAATGATGTGATCCTGGGGTAGTGAGGTATGAAACGTGGTGATGGCATGGAAAAAGGTGTCATACTGGAAGTCCCCTGACAACACCACCCAGTAGTATTTTATCTACAATTCATCTCATTTCATGTATGCATACAATAGGACTTGACAGAGTTGGTAGCCAAATGGGCAGTTTGGAAGTAGGAACAACACCAATCACCAGAAAAGGCAACATGATCAATTAAAAGGGTTTTAAACTAGTTTAGTATGTAAAAATGTCTGGGCCAAGGCCACAGAGGTATACAGTGTTTTTTTGAAAGTCCTGGGAATTTTGGCAAACCTAATTTGTCATGGGAAAAATCTGGAACAATCATTTTTCAATGTATTTTGCCTCCCTGGTACCAATTAAGCCTAATTAATTCCCATTCACCCACAATAAAAATTGCTGTCTTTGATTGTCTGCAACTGCAGTATTCAGGATAAGCTAGATCTCTATCTGTTGTACTTAACATTATTACTAACAAATGATCTACAATACTAGTACTTTGACTAGCAGTTTGGGCTCACTCTAGTCCTTTATTACCCATTTTGCATGAGATAATGCACTTTATCTGCTGAAAATAGTACCAAAAGGGCGATTTTTGACAGGGTATCACATCAGCAAAAGCCAAAAGCCCTGTGGAGCATGTCCCAAAGAATCCATCATGGAGACCTATGTGCATATTAAATACAGAATGGACAAACCTTATATCAGGTTTACCCATTCTGGATTTATATTTGCATACTGGACTCTGAAAATCCATCCTGGAATTTCCTGGAGCAGGATTTAGCATGATGGATGGTCAAACCCAGGTTTGGAAAAATTTCCAGGTCATCCAGAATGCAGATCAAACCCAGAATGTGACCACTTGCACAGGTCTACCAGGTTGATATGGCCTGTACAGGTGAATAGAAAAGTACAGGATGCACCACCTTTCCAGGTTCTACAGACTGTAATTATAGACCAGAATGTAATACATAGGACAGGGTAACCAGGTTGGTTTTAGTTTCATATTTGGATAAAGTTTATGTAGAGCATAACAAAATATATTAACGATCAAATACAATCTACAACATTCCATATCCCTCCTGGTCCAAGACTTCCATATTGTGGTTGACCGGGTCCTCTCCATCTTCTGGACCAATATCGGCATTGTCACCTTCCAGCTCATTACCTTCCACTACCTTGTCCTCTTCCTCTTCTTCCCCATATCCGAAATCCAGCCACTCCTCAGCTTTTTGCTCATCCAACGTTTCTTCATCGCATTCTTTATCCTCAACCTCAGGTGGGTGTTCAGGGACAAGTTGCCCTGCATCAGGCAATACATCAGCGTCAGGATTACCATCCTCTTGAAAGGCAGCGCTAGGTTCTTCGGGATGTTGCGCTGCAGCACGATGATGACCAAAGCCAAGAGTTGGACAAAAACGGACAACCATGTCCCGGTCTGCAAAACTAGAATCAGGTAAGCTTCATTCATCGAAACAACAGAAGGAAAAAGTACTTACATTCCAACATAGTATTGATACCAGTCCTCATCATTCTCTGATGCCGGTCTTGCAATCGACAGTCCCAAGAATGCACTCATTCGCCCCAAAGAAAAGGCTGGGATAAGATGTACAGCTCTTACGACACAAGTGGGATCACCAAAACCAAAAGCACAAGGTTCATGTTCATTGATAAATCCAACACAAGGAAGTCACTTATACTTCCATCCAAACTTATGCTGGGTATCAAGTCCGAACCACCGTATGAAAAGAAAATCCATCTGCTGCAGAGCACCACCATTGTACTTGACCATGACATGATAGATACTAATGACTCGAGCATACCAGTATGGATGGTCGTCATCAGAAGCAAGGACCATGATATCAGGGCAAGTATGTGGATTTATAGAATCTTGGCATCACCGCATGTCATAGGTAGTATAATTAACCCACAGTACCTTGTGCTTGTACATGCGATTGTACTTGATTTTGACCATATCCCATTGCTCATCGGTAACATTATCTGACTCTGGCAGACCAGCAAGGCGGCAGAACAGATGTTCCTTCAGCCTCTTGAGGAACAACTAAAAACACTCAATTAGTATCTGCTAGGACAAAAAGAACAATACAAACCTTGACTGCAGGGTCACTGGGATTACCATTCATAAAGTTGTGGATATTGAGCCACTGAGACTTGTCATTGGAAATCTTGTAACACAGATGGGGCTCTGTCAGCTGCATTGGGTCTGAGTGCTGAAAAGGAATGCGAGGATCTGCAGAGCGCTCCTGCAAATGACAGTCGAGGGTCTGGATGATGTGGGTTCATCTCTCGTGAGCAGTAACCTGGCGAACATATTTGAAGGCCTTGTTGGTACGGGTATAAAAGCGTTTGACTCGCTTGTGTTCCAATTCACCCTAGAAAGACTGTCAGAAGAGCACAAAAGACAGAATAAATGGACATACAATTTGGGTTGAGTAATTGTCAGTTGTACCGAAAAGACGAATAAAGTGAACATAATGTCCGAGAGCATGGATCTTGTATGTGCAAAGGTTGAAAGACTTGTTGTTAGCAGAAGTGACCGTAATGCTGCTGTCATCGTCAGCTCTGTGCTTGCCTTTGCCCTTTGCTGCATCCTTTTTCTTTTTGTTAGCTTTTTGTTTCTGGCGTGTCTCTACCTCCTTGGGTAGCTCCTTTGTCTTGTAGCATATACAGAGTTTTTGAAAGGCACGAAGTGATTTGCCAAGGTTGGTTGTGTGGTCATTGAGTATGTTCAGGGATGTATCTGAGTGAAGACAGAACTTGGCAAAGGAATGGAAGGTGTTGAGATCAAATAAAAGGTCCTGGATCTCCTTGTCGTGGTCAGGAAAGAGACCCTCAAAAACCGGCATTGACACCTGCTCAGATATTATTAGAAAGTCACACTAATTGATAAGCATATACCTGAAGAAAGTCCTCATAGTCCCTCACTGCCATCCTCCTCAATGTTGAAACATTCTTGCCAATTTTCCGAATTGTATTGCATCCAAATGGTGGTGTATGGCAGTAGCTGTAGCTTCAATCAGTCTCGGAGCAGTAAACAAAAAAGGGATTCTACCATTCGTTCATTTTCTGTAAAGCTTCGTTGCCCAAGAAGACCAACATGCGAATTAGGTGCAGCAAAATAGCTTTCCAAACACCTAGCTTGAGCTCATGCAGGACATCTGGGACAAACAAGTTGTAAAAATTGACACCAAATTTGAGGAAATGTTCTGAGAATGTGTTCTAGTAGAAAATAAATACAAGTTTTGAGAGAAATCTTCCGCAAGCAACTTACCTGAGTAGGTATCCACTGTGCGGGTAGAATAGCCTATTTTTCAACCTATGAAAATAATCTATAATTGCTTGAAATTGAGTCTACCATTTCTTACCTGTTACTTATATTTCATGCTATACTAGAGGTTGAATTGTATGCTGTATGAGGGACATTTTAGCCTATGGCCAAGTTAGGTTGATTTGCATATAAAGTCTATCATAGCTTACTTTTCTACTTTTTTGCAGGTATCCTCTTTGGCTATTTTTATAGGCTTATCCTTTCCAAATCAATATTCAGATTACATTCCTTGGTAAGAAAAAATACCCTTTTATTAATTGAAGTACTACAATACTATGTACTATGCTATCAACCATCCACAATCCCAAATCACCCTACATTTGACTCCCCTCTACTCTTCAATCCACAAACCACAGCCCTGAGACCCAACTCCACTAAAAAGCAAAGAGAAAACCGTTGCAGACAGCCTTTTCACGTCGCAGATTCCAGGGCAAAAGACTTGTCCAAGATACTTGAGGGATATGGCTGCTTGATGGTAGGGACTTGCAGTTTGAGTAGCTTGAGCTCATTAGAGGCTTGCAACGTTGAGGTAGAGAGTGCCCTTCATCATGTCTTGATGTGTCGAGGGGAGGAGTAAAGAAAAAAGTGAAAAAACGCCGTGGGAGTGTGGCTTAATATAACTGTACAGTCATGCCGCGGAGTTTGAAATGACTTGAAGAATTCGAGAGTGTCGACTTTTGGCTTGCTCAACGTCTCCCACCACTCAACAACAGGCATAAGCCATACTCAACCATGGATAGTGCATGTAAACTATGTATTATATGTATTTCCAGTATTCAAATATGTGTTAGAATTAGTAGCTTAAATTATAGACTACAATAGATTGATTTAGTAGGATAGATATCAAGCTATTTCATAGCTTGCTCAACTTCATAGGTTGATTCCGCATATCAACCTATCATAGGCTAGAAACTATCCTATGTGAACCCCACAGTGATCCACAAAAACGGTTGCAGAAATGCCTCTATAACATCACTAGCAATGCTGTGTCCAGCATCAAAGACCCATTTCCTTATCCTTTGAATTGTGCTCTGACGGTGTTCTGAGTCCATGCGTGCCTTGCTTTCTCGTCATTTTCGATCCCATTTAGTGCCAAGCTGATCTATTTGGTCTTTTTCAACTAGGCAGTGAGGACACAGGCAAGTTCTGAGGGAACGGATTGAGGCTAGGAGAACTCTGGTGTGAATTGTCAGCATGAATACAAATTTGATTTTTGGGTACTCACTTCTCAGGATAGTCTGTGGAATATGTGAAGAGCTGAGGGAAAAGATGTTGTACAACCCCATCACTGCATTTCAGAATGATGCCATGTTCATACGCGTGCATGAATTCAGTATCAAGAATGAGGCCCCAAATTGCTTGAATCAGCTCTTGTCATATATGAGTGAGCACAGCTTCAGTTGGTGCCTTTCTGTAATGCTTCTTGTAAAAGTCATTAAAGTGGTCAGGTAGCTGTAGATTAGTTAGGTTAATAATCCACCAGAGATGAATAAAGCATACCTTGGGGATGTAGGCAAGATGATGGGCCACAAAAGAGGAAGGTTTTGCACATTTGTACTTGCTTTGGTTGCCAAAGTAGAGATAGATGGGCCACATTGACTCATCTTCCCACTGTCCTACTTTGGTTGTGTCAGACCAAGTCATTATACCGGCAATAGTGTTCGGAATGTCAGATTCCACATACTCGGGGTCTCGCTGGTGTTGTTCCCAGTCCTGCTTCTGGATCCGTTCATGCTCTTCTATGAAACTGTCCAAGTTGTAGAGTTCACTGTGAAGACATGTGGGTTCTGAGTTGGCCGATCCAACCGTCTTCAGCTTGCAGGACATAGCTTGGACCACCATAATCATCCATATCCTTCAGCACCTTCTGTGTACTGAAGCCCCACAGGTGATCCTGACTGAAATCATCTGGTAGTAAGACCTCCTGAACAAGTGTGTCCAGGTCTGTGATAGATTTGGTCTGGCTCCCATTGTAAAACCACCGCATGAGTTGGAAGACAGTAATATTGAGGAATGGTGCTACGATGTTTTTGTTGAGCTGTTTCACAGCAGAACCAAAAATAGAGAGTGGATTAGAAGGCAGCGGAACAGGGAACCCAGCTCCCTCACAGACATCTGCAATCGGGACCTCTTCATCAGGAATGGAGCTCAGCAGCTCAGGGTATGAGCAATAAATTCCAAATTCATCGGGTTTGGTATTGACATATTTGACAGCAGGTGCAGCAACCGGCTCTGGACTTGGGTGATGAGAAGGAGGTAGTGGTAGTGATGATGGTGGTGGTGGTGGTGGTGGCAGGGGTTCCTCACGCTGAAAAGTGTGAGGTAACTCTCTGGAGAGTGATGGAAGGTTGTCCTGGAGTTGTTTAGGAAGGAATCATGTTCAGCCAGTTCTGGTTGGCTTCAACGTAACATGGGTAGGAGCTGGAGCTGGAACAGGGTCTGGTGCAGGGGTGGCAAGTTCAGGAATATCAACATCTTCATCACGAGTTGGAGGTTCAGGAACCTAGCAATAACATTAGTATTTCACTGAAAAAAACCGGAAGAAATACAGACCAGTTCCTCAGTAACATCGTGGCCAGATGTATGGGCTACCTTGTGTGCTGGTGCAGATCATTTCCTTAGCACAGGCTTGAGCAAACACATCTTGCTGCGAGTTATGTGCATTGACAGTTTCATTGGATTCTCCCAGTCCTTTTTGCAAGTAGGACAAATGAAACTTGTCGGCATAATTACAAACAAAAGCAGAATAAAAATGAACCACATAAAATCTAGGAAGGGCTCTTATTAGGAAGGCCAGTGAAAATTGCAAGGACTCACCAGACTCATAGTTGGAAAAGAAAACGCAGCAGCAGTGTCACATCACGTGTATCCAAGTCATACTACAAGAATCATATTGAGGAGTAGCTACAACCTGACATCTAGTCTAGTAAGCTAATAATTCAACGCCCCGCAGATTCATGACTTGATTCCCGCTGTAACAAATTCCCCATTAACTTCTCCAGCCATAACAGTTTGAAACCAGAGAAGTACAAGGCACAACTGAGTAGCGAACTCAATGTGACCAGTATTATGAAGAGGACAACGGCTGCATCTGACATTTGACAGACCATGGGGCTGATAGTGTCCTGGTTCATGGAGACAAAGATGATCTATGCTGGAGAACCACTACAATCTGGTCAACATCCAGACCCTCGTATCTGGTAAAGGTCTGCAAGAGCGCGTCTTGTTCGTGTCATTCAACAACCACATGAACGGTTTGTGTGGTTTGTCGGTATTGGAAGTCATGATGTCTTGCAGGTTGAGAGGAGTCGAGGCAAGATGACTGATGATGACAGCATAGCGAGACATGTACTCCAAATGGTCAATGGAAAGCTGGTTGCAATGAACAACGACTTGCCTTTTTGGATGCACCATTCGGAACATCTTGACCATCTGCGTCTTCGCCATCTGTGTCTTGATTCACCCTGCACTTATACAGATAATGAAAGTTGTAAACATCCTATGACATTGCCAGAAACCTGGGAATCAAAACAAGACTCACCACAACCTCCAACAGTGTCCAGACTTGGGGGTACATATCCGAGCAATGCTGCACCTTGGTTCACTATCAAGAATCAGCAAGTCATTTGGACGCAAGCAATCAACTCACAGATACCATCGAGAGGATCTTGCATGTCCTGAGTTTGTTCTCGCATGCCAACGAGTAGATGCGGAAGGAATGGAATTGTTGGAAAGATGTAGGTCATTCATGCACTTGTAATGTAAAATAGTGCTGTAACATCGCAAAGTCATTTGCAAGCTGAACATGAGACAGAAAGAGCAGCAGTTGCTCCTGTATGGGCAAGACCCAAAGTTCTGAGGAATGTGAATGACATGAGGGGCTAGCATGCTGAACTTTCACCCCCTCGAGGTCCAGCTTGCCGGTAGCTTGCGTGCTGTGAGAGATCCGGATTGTAATAGGGGACCCGAGTGTACCTGTGATGAGAGCGACCTCATTCTGATAACGGTAAGAGTCCTCAACGAACTAGATGGTCGGAGCACCACTGCCCGCGTCCCACATAAAGCTAGACGATCGAGGCAGCATTCTGACCCACATCAGGGATATCTTATGGATACCCCGACAACAGACAGAAAGAGTGAAAGCCTAGTATTTTACCTATGGTCTTTATGTGCAAATTCATGAGAAGATTCCACTGGACTTGGGTATCTGTGGGAGCTGAGAAAGTCGAATATCTTCGACATTACGAAGAGCTGGGCATCCATAGGGTGTTGACGTGTAGACGTCAACGCAGATGCAGGTGTAGGAAGAGTCGAGGAAGAAGGCAGGTGAAGCATGAGATTGTCACCAATACTGATGAGTTGCCAATGCAAATGAGGTAGCCTAGGCTTCTCCTGGACTTGTTCCCCGTCCTCGTCTTCACCAGTAGACTGCCCCCCCATCTCATTGTCACCTTTCTGTCTGTCATCATCCTGCAATTCATCAACCTGCTCATCGTCTTCATCACTCTGCCCTTCATCTACCTCCTCATCCCGGTCTCTCTGTTCCGCCTGAGCCTGCGCCTGACTCAGCACAGCATACTGTGCTTGCTGATGGAAAGCGGCAGCTGTAGGCAGTACAATGGATATATACATGTCATTGGGACTTGTAGAGGCACTCTGGACGTAACAAAAGTCACCAGTCCGATCATTGGATTGTCGAGTGAGGAGAGGGTAGAAGAGGCTGTTGGGATAAATGGGCTTACTTTGATGGAAGAGGAAGTGAAGTATTTGGAAGAGCCATGCGTAGTATCGGCTTCTGTGCTATCTTCGATGCCTAACTGTTTGTCGTTTGCAGATATGAACCAAAGGTCATTAGAGTACATGCCTAGGACTATAACTGAGGAACGTAACAAAAGTGTATCATTTACTCATTTGAGAATGAAACAAATGATGGAAACCTAAATACAAATCTTCTGATGTTGAGTGTCTTGAGGGCAGGAATGGCAGCGAGATGGTCGAGATGAGTCACATCATGGGTCTCTTTTGCCGCATCTAATGAAGGAGGAGGTACAGACCACATCAGATCTGCCTGTGATACTTTGGGAATGAACAATTCCATAGAGGGTTTCTGAGAGAGTGATGTTCCTTTTCCGACATAAAATCTGAGAAAGACGACAGCTGTCATACCTCAGGCCTCAGACACCATGACCATGGCAGATGCAGACCCCGGATGAAAATGTTGATGCAATGCAGGACAGGAGCACACCACTGGCAGCTGATATGGGCTTTTGACAATGTCCATGTAGGTAATATGTCAACATCAGAAGGATGTGTGGGGAAACAGTTGCAAGATTAAACATACTGCACAAAGGAGATTGCAGGAGATAAAGGGCAAAGAGATAGAGTGTAAATGAAAATATGAAACACCAGGAACAACGGAGAAAGACAAGACATATGACAGAGGAAAGATGGAATCGAAACGCAACGCAACGAAACACTCATGAAAAAGGTATAGGCGTTGTGAGAATATGCTCAAGGCCAGTAAGACTATCCACAAGTTGGTTAAGTGCAGCAATACAAGTGTCTATTCAAAAATCAGAAATAATGAGCATCCAGACCAGACGAATTTGTTTTTGGTGGGTTGTTGGAACTTCATTTATTTTCCTTGCTTGTAGCGCCGAGATATATGAGCTCTGTACCAGATGGTTGGTGACTGCACTCGAAAGTTCCAGATCCAAACTCACCAGGGGTAGATTATGTGAGATCCCAATGTTCCTCATCTTTGCCCTCAGCCTTGCTGCTTTTTTACCTTTCAGCTCTTTCCCCTGCTTCGTCAACATCTGGACTAGAAGGGAAAGGGGGAAAATGTTGAATAATCTGTATTTGGGTGGATCCAAAGATGGAAGCAGAAACTTCTCGTCCTCTCTGTGTAGGATGACTCATTCTGGTCTGTCCGATTTCTTCTCATCTACGGGAGAGAAGGGTGCCTTCTCTTTTTCTTTATCGTCCCATTTCAAGTGAGGTAATTGAATTGAGAAACAATTCGATTTTGTGGGTGAAGGCATAGTTGCAGGTACCAGAAGCTCCGCCAGGGTTTGAGAAGCACCACCTGTTGTATGCTGATGCAAAAACATGCCATTGGAATTTGATACCTTCAGCCGAGTCATAGTATCAGGTATTGATTTAGCAGAAGGGGAACCAGGGGGACTCGTAGCTTCACTGCATTTGTTGATAGGTTGGGTCAGGTCTATGTGAGACGGTATACCAGGTAAAGTTTAAGCTGGAAGAAAATAGAGGTCTCTGTAAATGAAATTAGTCAGAAAAAATATATTAGCAATTTGAGGACGTACTCATAGAAGATTCCGTCTTCACCATGAAAGTAATGCTTTACCGCAACGCTGAAGGCTTCCAGTAAATTAATGACCGTTTTCTTCTCAATCATGGCTCGGGCTTTTAGAACATCAGCACTTTTGGTCTTGGATGCAGGTGGATCTAAAGAAAAGATTCAATAGTTGTACCTTGTATCATTAGGCCTGTGAGACTGGCGCTGAGGTAGAATCATTCCTCAAGGTAGCAAACTGTTTGCCAAGGAACCCGGAGTAAATGCAAACTCGTCCAAAAGTGGGATTCTCCATACATAATGTAGTCATACGCACACATTTGGATGAGTTTGCAATTCTGCACGTGAAATATCGCCTAGCGTCAATAAAAATACAAGAAATTGGATCTGTGCTGGCCAAGAATGACTGTATTCGTTGATAGAAGGCTGCAGGTGTAGCTGGGTTATACACAGTCTGGACTTGTTGGATTGGCAGTATAATGATAGATATTCTTATGAAGGGGACTTTGGTGGCAATGATAGCAGTACTTGTAGAATAGTCTGAAATCCATACGACTTGGAGGAACACCTGTTGTGATTACTAAGCATCACATGATCTGCCAATGCGCTGCAATATCTCTTTACATTGTACCACCACCATCCCCTCTCTTCAACATGCCCAGTGCCAAAAAGAAGAACCCATCCAAGGCCAAACCTGTATCCAAGCCTATGAAATGCGCAACCAAGCAGTGCATAGATTCCGACTGTTCTGATAATGACTCTGGTGCTGAAGATCCATCTACCGATGAGGAGACCAAAGCAGTTGGTAAGAAATGACCTAAGGCAATTTCCATCATGGACCAGTTGAAGTCCAGCAAGAGGCCACGTGTAACCGGGTATGTATCTGTTTTCTTGCTCTGTCCATTGTCTGACGTGTTCTGTAGTCCTGAGAGGATGCTTGGCCTTGATGGATTCAAGAACATGGCGCGTTGGCTGGCTGTCAGTCATTCTCCCAGTATCTGTTGGATCAATGTACTTGCCGCTGGTCTAGAGAGGGATGAGACCATTGACAAAGGGTCTATGGGTAGTGTCACCGAAGACGAGAAGGAACAGTATGTCTCATGTCGGAAAAAGTAAAAACCCGTCATAAGCCGGCCATAAGCGCTTATAATGGCCATAAGAAATCCGGCCATTATGCCGGCTTATAGAAAACACTGAATTCATTATAAGAAATTTTACGGAACTGATTATAAGCGATTATAATGGACGGGGTCATTATGATGTGTCATCCATAAGCGGTTCAAAAACAATCTCACCGTTCTTCATGTCTATACTGGTGTCACCGAGGATTGAACCCTCACTTTCTGGGATAGGAATACTAGTAAGTTGGATACCACGCCTGCACGATATAACAACTAGGCTACTGGGGCTTATTTATTATAGAACCCCAACTTTATAAGTCACATTACAAAGCTTACTTAAAGCTAATACCATACTATAGCGTCGTTCATAATGCCTCCTATATATCCTCCTATATTTTAAATCCTCCTATAGTATAAGCAAGGACTTTGTTTGCCGTTCCCATCCAGTTATATTTCAAACTCCGAAACTTTATTGAAGCATTTCTCTGTCGAATTAACCTTATCATTCAGCGTGTATAGAGCATGAATATGCATGACTAGCACATGGTTTCCTTAAAATTTTAGCAGTTCTAAAATCAAAGCTTTATGAAACTTGAGAGTGGCATTTCTAAATCCCAGATACAGACCACCTTCCAGACTGGTTGCTCACATGACCTGATCACCCAAAGAAAATCATCACAGGCAAGCTCAACCACCAACTACTTGCATTTTTCTTGCTCTATGCTACATCCTATGTTGTAGCTATAATTATAATGTATCCATTTGTGCTGAGCTTTTTCCCGCTTTTTGTACAGCAAGTTGTTGCGAAGTTGACTGTTGTTAGTAAATCCTCTATAATCCTCTGAGCTTGACAATGGCTGCAACAGGTTTCTAAATATATATGGTGCATATGTACCTACATAATCATACTTCAAGACAAGGAAATGACTAATAGGCGGTGTAAAAGGTCAATAAAGAGAAAAAAAGCTGACTGGCATGAGGGGTGGTGATCAGTGATCAATCAAGCATGCTAGCCTCCCTGGGATCCAAAATGTCGTGAGTGTCCGATCAACCTAACGAGTAAAACTACGAGTTAGTATACACTCCTCGACCGAATACGAATAAACGGATGAGATTGCAAATAGTAAGTACCTAACAAGTAAAACTACGAGTTAGTATACACTATGAAGTATATCAGTATTCTGTATGAGAATAAAAGAAAGAGAAAGAACATACCTCCTCGACCGAATACGAATAAACGGATGAGGAGGAAAGTGATGGGATACGACTATATAAAGGTATATCACGTGAACAAGGTAATAGTAAATATGTATAAAGTAACCCGATACAACACACCCCCATCAGGTCGGATTCTGTGAAGACATGATAAGGAAAACAAGGAAAGAAAGAAAGAAAGAAAGAAAGAAAGAAAGAATGCAAAGAGAAGGAAAGAATAGTAAGGTATTTACGTAGGGTTCCTAGCAATTAGCCCGCATCCTAACATGCCCTTTAAGTGTAAATCTTTATTGAGAGGCTTTGTGAAAATGTCTGCAAGCATGTCAGAAGTATTGGTCCATGACAATGTGAATCGTCCAGAGCGAATATGGTCCCTGCAGAAGTGATAGCGAACATCGATATGCTTGGAGCGTTTCGTGATGGAATCGCCCGATGCGATAGCAATCGAACTTTGATTGTCGGAAATGAGGGGAAAGGGATGTGGAAGCGGGAATCCAATGAGAGAAGTAAATGCTTGTAACCAGAGCGCCCGTTTCATAGCATGGGTAAGTGCCATATACTCCGATTCAGTGGAACTTAGCGCGATAGTACGTTGGCGTGTAGCAGACCATGCGACTGGTCCGCCATTTATAAAGAAAATAAAACCAGAAACGGAACGTCTATCGACCTCATCGGAAGCCCAGTCCGCATCAGTAAAGCCCACATCATCTATCCTGGAAGGGATAGACACAGATCCTCCTTCAACCACACCCCCATACTGCAGAGTGAGGTCTCGTGTCCCAGCTAAGTATCGGAGTACGTTTTTGGCATGGATTGCGTGAGTTCGAGTGGGTTTAGCCATGAAGCGACTAAGGGTCATAACGGTAAATGCAAGATCGAAGCGTGTAATACAAGCTGCATAGTTGAGGGAACCCACTAGCTTCTGGTACCAGAGTGTCAGGGCAGATTGTTCTTCGGGAATATCGTCAGTATCTGTATCATGAGCGTCCCCGATTTTTCGATGTAGTGGAACTGAAACGGAACGAGCATTTTCCATTCCATAAGACTCCAAGAGCTCCGCAATATAGATCTGTTGAGAGACCCAGAGTAGACGACGTGAACGGTCCCGTTCAATACGCATGCCAAGGAACATAGAGATACTTCCATTGTCAGTGATTTCAAATCTCTCACGGATCTTCATCAACAACCATTCGTAAATCCCCCCATGGTTGTAGACATTGAGACCGTCATCGACATGAAGGAATAGGAGCAGGATATGTTCTGATAATGGAGAGGGAAGAGGAACGTGAGGGAGGTCAGAAGCCGACCAGCGACCAATAAATACCCCAGGGTCAACTGGACATATGACAAAGCCAAGTCCCGTCAGGAACAGGCTCAAGGTATCGTACCATTCTCGAGCGGCTTGCTTCAGACCATATAATGCCCTAGTCAAGCGATAATACTTGTGTTCTGTCGGGAAACCAGGTACCGCCTTAACATAGACCGGATGTGTGAGAGGCGCATTGAGAAATGCTGTTTTGAAATCGAACGTTGACGCATCCCAGTCGTATTTGGCAATGAAAGCAAAGGCCCAGCGAACTGCGTCTGCACTCACAACAGGCGCAGAAGTCTCACCATGGTCTCCGACTTGCTGAAAGCAGCCAAGTACAACGAGTCTGGCTTTATAGTCCCCGATCGCTCCGTCGAGCAGGTACTTGTAAGCAAAAACCCACTGCATCCCTAGAGGCCGCCGCCCTTCAGGAATAGAGCTCACCGGTTCAAAGACACCCAGCTCGTTCAGTCTCAGGATCTCCTTTCTCATAGCCTTCTGCCAGTCCGGAGTATCATCCCTAGACAACGCCTCCCGAATAGTAGCCGGCGGTATTTTCAGATCCCATATGCGTCCAATGATCGGTTTGAAATTGTGGAGAGGACGATCGGGAAATGTTAGGAACGACCAGCCTCCAGATGGAAGCAGATCATCTAAGGTGATGAAATCGGCAGATTGAGTGATCTCGGAGGCAAAGTTTGCGGAAGATATCGCGGAAAGAGCCTCAGCTGGAATGTTTTCAGCTGCACGACGAGCGGCGCGTCTTCTCCGTAGATCTTCTCGGTGAGCGTTAGCCTTGTCAACTTCCGTTTTCCAAACCTCCCCGATATTAGTCCGTTTACGGGAACGAGTATTAACGGTATCAGGTAGAGAAGGGAGAGGAATGTATTCTGCCGGTTCTGAGGAGGTCGAAGAGCCGGTAGGAGCTTGAGGAGGAAGAGGGGCAGAAGGGAGGGAGAGAGTATTAGGTGTTGTAGGATCAGGTAAAGCGTTGACGTTATCGGGAATAGGAGTGTCATCAACGTCCAATGGTTGAGGCGTCCTCGGGACACCCCCAAGACGGCCATAGGTATTCTCGTTGAAGACAACGTCACGGCTAAAGTGGATTCCTCCCCGGCAGTCTCTCACTCTCCAACCGATACGGTGCTCAAAGTATCCGATAAAGATGCCTTCGATGTAACGCTGCGAACCTTTCGTGCGCTTCTCTGCCGGTATGAGAACCCAGCATTGACAGAATGGAACACGCATGTGGGAAATATCTGGTTTTTCACCGTGAAGAGACTCGTGAGGCGTGATATTTTTAGGGCTATGGGAAGTAGGTAGGCGCCGTAGAATGTAAGCAGCCATACTTACTGCATATTCCCAAAATTGCATGGGCAATTGAGCATCCGCTAACATTACCAGAGCCATCTCTTCTACGGTACGAATATACCGTTCGATCTTCCCGTTTTGTTGGTGAGCATACGGCACCGTACTTTGGCTAACGATACCATGTTCTTGTCGCAACCAGCGTGTAAGTTCCTTGTCTACAAATTCCGGAGCACAGTCATGTCGGAGGGTCTCCACCTTCCAATCGTTGTCCTTACAATTTTTGGTGTTCATGAGGACAGGAAGGAGGTCCTTGACGTGCTTGGAAGCTTCGTTTTTGTGACGAAGGAACTCAACATAACCGCAGTATGTGTGGTCATCTAGGATCGCATGGAAGTAGCTTGCACCTGACAAAGATCGGCGAGGCCAAGGACTGCATGTGTCCATATGCATAAGTTGAAGAGGATGATCCGCCCGATTGCGAGGGTTATCGTAGGGGTGAGCTGTCCCTTTCCCTTCAATGCATGGTACACATTGCCCCGTCATAAGGGTCCCATTCCAGTCATAACCCAACACGTATTCGCCTTTACACATTTTGTTAATACGCCAAGCTCCTGCATGACCCATACGACGATGAAGGAGGAAAGCATCGTTTGTAGGGGCCTGGAAAGTAAGCATGGCTGTACCGGAGTGGTCAGAGACGACGGGCAAAGAGATTGGGGTGTGAGGAGATTGACTAGGCCGGGAAATGAATTCCTCAGTGACGAATTCGCCTAGCAAAAAGAAGAGACGGTTGGTGTAGTATATAGACCAAGAGGAGCGTTGGCCTTCTACCGAAAGGGAAACCGGAGTCAAAATTTCACATTGTGGCTCTCTGAGGATAATTTCGAAGCCATTCTCGATGAGAGACCCCGCCGAAAATAAGTTGATAGGGGCTTTGGGTGCATGAAGACAGTTGAGTAGTTGAAGTACAACTGCGTCATCCGACCCATCGAGAAAAATGTGAAAAAGACAGGTTCCTACAGCTTTGGTAGATAAAGTACCGCAATTCGCTGTACGGACATCACGAGCACCAGCAGGATCATAAGTGACAAAGTTGGCACGATCACATATGAGATGATGGGTGCTTCCAGAGTCCAAAATACAGTCGAAGTGTGTACGTAGTTCGTCATAAAGACGGGGATTTTGAGATTGAAGATCGTCGAGTGTAAGAGCACAGTCGAACGGAGGAGATTTAATCACACAGGCAGAATAAGCAGAATGGACTTTGACATTGGCAGTACTAGCGACGTTGTTGGTAGAAGTAGTCTTAGTAGCTGGCTGTTGTTTAGGGGAGGTCGTAGAGGTAGCTATGAATGTCTTCGCAGCCTTTTCTAACTCCCGTTGACAATTTATACAACGTGCCAAGTCGCGTCCTCGCTTCCCACATCTCGTGCAAGTGAGTAAAGGATCCCAAAAGGTGTCCCCTTTGTCTTTGTCCCTCTCCTTCTCCTTCTCTCTATCCTTCTCCTTTCCTTTTCCTCGGTCTCGTCCTTTGTTTCTGATACCTTCGCGGACATATAGGTCTTGTAGGGTTTGTGCGAAGTGATCAAAGACGTCAAAGGAACAAAAAATTTTTCCTCTTCCCGAGTATTCGGTGATCGCGGTGTAAATTGGACCAATGAGAGGACCAATGTGGGGATCAGAAGAAGGGAGGCCAAGTGCGAAATAATGAAGGACGTCAGACCAGTCGATATCTCGACTCCCATCTGTAAGTCCACCAAGGGTCGTCCTGTACCGTGATACGTAGTTGTCAAGCTCGTGGAGGTTCTTTGCCGAAGTATTGAATAGAGTCCGCATCGTCGTCTTAACTCGAGTCTCGTTACCGTGGCCCCAACGTTGTTGAATATGATCCCATTGCTCCCGAGAAGTAACAGGACGACCAGTGGTAGTAAGTGCAGGTCGTAAGCTTCTTCGTACATCAGACGTGATGCGTTGGGTAATGAGAGAATAGACGATACGGTCGTTACGGTGCCAGAGTTGAAATTCTTCGGACAAAGGATCCTGAGGAACTTGTACAGGAGTATTGTATAGGGTATGTGGGACCCCCGGCGGCGGTGGACCGCAGACGTGACCAATCAAGGCCAGATTTGTAAGTACACCCAAAATTTCCGATTCCCAAGCTACGAAATTCTCGATGCCACGGAGAGGGTCAAGTTTCTTAATCACTCCCTGAGATAGAGTCAACAGACTCGGATCAGGAGTGTTAAGAGCGTAGACAGGCGTAGAGAGACTCGGCGGTGAAGCGTGGGGAGTAGAACGTGAGTGTGTAAAGGAAATGGCCGGGCTAGACTGGTAAGGCATGGACGCAGATGGTACTGAATAGGACAAAGGTTGTGCGGGATACGGTGGTGTCGTACTCTGGTATTGTTGTCCCGACGGGGAGGGAACAGCCGATGGATAATACGAGCTATCGCGCGGAGATCCCGAACCAGGAACGTGAGTATTAACTGAAGGGTGTCCATGAGAATACGGGTCTGAAGGGTAAGGACCCGGAGTTGGTGCATGTGTTGAAGGTACACGTCGTTCAGAGTAGAACGTCTCCGGAGCAGCACCCCCATAGTTCAGTCCCAATGTATTTGCACCTATCCCTCCCCGATCAAAGCTCGCCATCCGTCGTAAAGAAGGAGCAAAACTTCCTAGAGGTGGTTGTGTAAAACGTTGCGGAGTTGAAGGGGGAGTAGTGTTTGGAACGGTATGTACACTCGGAGGTGGATAAGCAGTTCTAGTAGCACGAGGTATCGCTATCCCAGGTGGTATCGCATCAGGTCTCCTGGGGGAAAGAGACGGGGTGTTGATGACAGAGCAGTGCTGAAATGGCAATGGTGACCCAGGTGAAAAGGAACCCGAAGCTGAGAATCCACGTGGATCCGGTACACGACTATGGTCCTGACTCGGTGGTGAGGGAGGGTAGCAAGAAGGTGGTACAGAATGTAAAGATGGAACTTCGTCATTGAGAGAAATAATAGATGGTCGTCTACTGGAAGGATCAAGGTTTAGAGTATCGAATGATAGGTCTAGAGGTGACAAGATATAACTAGAACGGTGTATAGTAGGTGCTGTATGGTAACTACTAAAAGATGAATTCGGAGACGGCAAATTAGTATCAGGTGGATTGGAAGCCGAAAAATGTTCAAGATGTTCAACAATCGGGGAAAGAGAAGGAAACATTGAAGGAATAGGTGCAACAGGAGAGGGAAATATGTATTGGGATGGTAAAGGCGGTGGGGCAGGAGTTTGGGGTGTAACAAAGGTGCGATCAGGATCAGAAGAGGTGTCACTAGCTAGGGAAGCTGAGCGTAGGTATGCGAGAGTCACCGAGTCAAGTGCCATATGACGTGTCGACGGGTCGGTTGTAGAGGCTCGAGGCTGTGGGTGCTGTCGCGGGTTGTCGGTCGTGCCATGACTGGGATACAGTGAAGGTTGTGCAGTAGAACGACCTGAGCCGGGACCAGAAGGTTCCGCGGACTCGTTGGAGAAATGGAATTGGGAATTCATGACCGGACGCAAAGGAAAAACGGAGATATCGTGTGATCGATGAATATGAAAAATTTTATATATGTTGATCCGTGGCGGTATTCGGGTAGATTTACTCGAGATTCGATCAGGACAACCTCAAGGGATGCCCATAACCTGTCGTGAGTGTCCGATCAACCTAACGAGTAAAACTACGAGTTAGTATACACTCCTCGACCGAATACGAATAAACGGATGAGATTGCAAATAGTAAGTACCTAACGAGTAAAACTACGAGTTAGTATACACTATGAAGTATATCAGTATTCTGTATGAGAATAAAAGAAAGAGAAAGAACATACCTCCTCGACTGAATACGAATAAACGGATGAGGAGGAAAGTGATGGGATACGACTATATAAAGGTATATCACGTGAACAAGGTAATAGTAAATATGTATAAAGTAACCCGATACAACACAAAAACTTTTTGGTCTGTGCCAGGATTTTTTCCACACCATTATTGATGACACTGCAGACATCCTCAATCCCATCAACATGTCAGTTCAAATAGAATTATTGGCTGTGAAAGAGAAAGGGAGTCACAGTTCATGGATAGTCCTGAAACAACTCAGATTTCCCAGCCTGCTGCACATCCAGCCCCTTTTTCAATTTACCAGGCATGAATCAACCTCCTTTTCAAGCTCAGATTCATCAAAATTAAATTGATGAACCTTTTTTGGGCACAATTCAACAGGGTAATCAGTACAGATTAACACAAGGAATTGCAGGGCAATTAGCTTGAATCCCACCAGGTGTATAAGGAGGAGACCAAGGCCCAGGTAGGTTTCTGTAACTTCTACAATACATCTTTACTCACACATTTCTTTTTCAATTTTGTATGTGAAGAACAATGCTATTGCAGACATTTACCTACAACTCTTCAAACTCAGTTAGCCTCATTTCAAGTAGAGGTAGAAGCAGAGGTAGGGGTTATAATTGTACATCTGCTCAGAAAATAAAAATTTTGTTTCTTGAAGGTAAGAGTTATTAAATTGAGAAAATATATAAACTAATTTTAGTTTATTTCCACCAGACATCAAGAACTGTGAAACTACCAATATAGTATTTCCTGAGTTTTGAGGACTATATATAGAACTATTCCTTTGTAGTAATTTTATTATTCTACCCTCTCCTATCTATCTGTGTTTAATGTTGGCCAGAAAGGAGGTGTGTGGTGCCAACATAGGGGTGTAGTCCCCATCAAGCTGTGGATTGTGATGAGCAAAGTGAATCACCTGTGCCCATGGCACACTTTCCACAGCTTGTATCATTTAAATTACACACACCCTGGCCTACATCTGGACACTAACAAATGTCACAGCAGGCATCTAAGAGATACTTGCTATATACTCATATGAAATGGTATCATTCTGTGTAAGAATTGCTTTTTGTCTTGTCCAATTAAATATACTATTCAGCTATACCTAGTAGCAGTATTTCTTGATTAGTTCAGATGGTGTCCTCATTCAAAAAGTCCTCATTAACTGCATCTATGACAACCTGATCTTGCATTAAAGGCTGTACTGGATCATTTTCTGGTAAAGCTGTGAGGCACTTAAGGTCCAATCAGAATGGATCTAATGTGATTCTTTTGATCAATGCTAAATAGTTATCATTTAAAGAATGCCTTGTTTTTGGAAATACCATCTATGCCAGATGAACATGATATGAGTGATCTTTTGACTCAAATCTGCAGGGAGAAACTATATATGCAAAATGCAATATTCTAAAAAAGAATCAAAGAGTATAAAATCAATGAATCATTGGATTACATTATAAGCAATCTGGATTTTACTTTGCTATCTTTGTGTACAGGGGTTTTCAGGGTCTTTGAGTTCAAGGTTAACTATGCTAAAACACCAAAATGTACAGGTGGCTGAGAAAAGCATTTTTCATTTCCTGGTTTTGTCCTCATTTTGGTTAAAACATTGAATAAAGTATTAGTACACTCTTGAAAGGGTTGAGCCCAGATCCTAACTGATGAGCAATCATTAAACTTTTATTATCCTGAGAAAGTAGGGAATAAAAATGTATACAGACCTTGTATCTATGAACACTGCTAAGCTTCTAGGCATCTGCTCATGAAAGGGTTTGAATATAAATATGTTTGCATAATTCCCAAGTATGATCCATATAAAAATCCATTATGAATAATGAACCATTAGATTCATTTAATGGTTGCCAGCATATTATCCCACCCTAAGTTAATTCAGGTCATTGGAAGAAAACATTTCCAAGTACTTTCACACAATATATTTCTCTCCAGAAGAGCCTCCTGGTAAGTACATTTATGAACCATTGATACTAGTAAACCATTACTGTAATTGTTATTTAGTGTACAAAACTATCATAAGTTATGCTTTCGTGGGTTGGTGGGGGTAAGAAAGACTCAATTTATCTTCTGGAACAGCAAATAGGGAATGACCGACGATTATCAGAACCGGTCTGATCTTATGACGGCATTATGAGAAACCAGTCCGGTATTATGGCCGGCTTATTATAGCATTATAATGCTTACGGCCTTATAATGACATATTCATTTTTCCGACACAATGCTCTTCTTTTTCTCTATCTGATCAGTACACTAGGAAAAGTCTTCTTTATTTATACGACATCCTATGTGAAGAGCTGCCCAGTTTTGACAAGGACATTGAACGCGTCATTGATGATAGATCCATCTCACGTTTGATCAGTGAGGTATATGCGCTTTCTTTTTTTCATCTTGGCTTACTACTAACATATCTCAGATGAATGAATTGTCCAGTGATGCCGTCACTCAAGATATTTGTGTAAGGGCAACACCCAGAAGCGCGAGGACTACACTCAACACAACTGCAGGTGGGGATCCAAAGAGTCTATAGTCAGTGCTATGTACATACATGAGGGGCATACTACGCACCTGCAGGTGGGGATCCAAAGAGAAAAACTCAAAGGACAACCACTGCAGGTGATGGGTATATATACTATCCATGACAGCGCGAGAGAAAGAAGTAGTGAAAGTACAATGGAAGGAAGAACAATGGAGAACAAGGGAAGAAAACAATGAAAGAAGACAATAGAGACCGAAACAATGGAAAATGATGGGGGATGAGTACAAGGTAACAATGTGATCATGGGGCAGTGTGTAGAAATGGAAGCATAATGATGGCGTGGGATAAAGGAAAAAGGTGTCGTACTGGAAGTCCCCTGACAATTTGTGACATGAAGGATGCCATTCTACCATGGCTTCCTGATGTCCTCAAACAGGATCTGGACCCTCCCATCAAACCTGATACCAACAAAGAGAAGACACGTGGTTTCTATCATCCCGACATTGGCTGCCTTCTCTGCACTCCTATCAAGCTTCCTATCTACGACTGGGATCCCAAAAAGTATGTCTGTCTTTTGCTCTCTCATTGTCAAGCTAACATGTGCTAGGTTTTGCCATCAGGCCCGGGAGAATGAGCTTGAAGACGGACCAATAACAGGCAGCCATTTCCCTGCTGTCTTTTGTGGCGATTTGGGTGAAGAAGCATCTGATGGCAAAGACTTTGTTTTCCATAATTTGCTCTATGGCTGGCTCCTTGTCCTGGTTTGTGCATGTTCTCCCTGTTTCTATCTTGTTCTAATATGTGATAGACATGGGTTTTTTTATATCTCGGAAGGAATAATGCTGCCAAGTTCAGGAAACACATGTCGGGGCTGTGCGAAACCAATGGTACAAGCACCATGTTCCGGGTCCAGAAGACTGGCAAGGCCTATAGATGTAGGCTTACATCTATCACATATCACACCATTGCATATGCTTCATTCGTTGTAAGTATTTCTTTGGGTTTCTTCCTCTGTCTCATAAACTTTTCCAGCTTCGGTATACCCTATTGGCTAGTGATGATCATCGTATCGAAGAGGGCGGTGTAATCAAACAACATGCATTTGATGCTGTTGTTGCAGTTTTCAAGGATGAAAGGTTCATGGACATGGACTGGATCAAGGAAACACTGCAGAATTGGCAAACGTATGTGTATATCGCTCTTCTCAAGCTTTCACTCATGACCTTCTGGTTTTAGGCAGGTCAGTTGGATGTTGCCTACCGAGAAGCAGCCTGAGATCTTGGACAAGGATGACACAGCCAGCAGTCTCAACCAAATTGCCCATATCTTGCAGAAGAAGAAGGAGATGAAAGCAGCTTCTTCTGCCATGTCCACCTCTGCTAACTCTTCCGATGCACCAATCAATTCCGAGAATGGCACATCTACCTCTCCATCAACACCACCTGCTACATCGTCTCCTCTGTCCGAACCAGCTGTCAATCCCTCTGAGCAACCCCTCAAGACTATCACCAACACTTCTATGGTCTGTCTACCCCTTTATTGTGTTCCGATGTTATTCTAATGTGAATACCTTGTGTTAGGCTACTGTACCTGCTCCTGATGTAAGTCCACTATTGTCGTTATACCTTGGCCTTCCTGTTGATGTAAATTGCCAGCCTTCCTCTACGTCTTCCTCCATGCCTTTCTCCATGCTGACTGTAAGTTATGTCGCTGTTCAATTTGTTTTCTTTGTCGTTGATCTCGTTATTACTCCAATGACTAATATGAGTTGATGCTGGCTGAACTCATTGCTGTTTGCTGCTAACTTTTGTTATCAGCCGGGCCCTCCTGGAACCACTATTGTAAGTCTACTCTCATTTTCCGTCGCTTTGCAAAGGTTTTATTACTAATGTTGTTCTTTAGGCCTCCAAACCTTCCTTGGTGACTGCTGTGAGTAATTTCATTACTTTTGCTGTTCTCTCTGTTCATATGATAATTAGGCAAAACCTCGCTCTACTACTGCTGTAAGTTGGTTGTTATTCAACTTATTCTATTGCCTCTGACCTTTTCCTGCAGTTTGGACCCATCCGCTAGAACTAGATTCGTTTCAATGATTATACCTGTACAAGCTAAGATTGCCTTTCGCTTTATTCATTGCCAAACTGCCTGCTGTACCACTGCTGTATTCTTCCTGCTGTATCACATTCTTATACCCCTGCTCGCACTCATCCATTATTGTTATCATTGTCCACATTGCACCCATACTCATGCTTTATTGTTATTGTTATCGCTGTTTGCATCGCACTTGTACTGAACTTTAACAGCACTTTTGATCCATCCACTGTCTCGCACTTCTGTTATCCTCATGGCTTTACTATAGATTCTTGTTACTCATACTCTGCAGTGTGCTTTACTAGTAATAATTGAGAATAAATGTATTTGACTATTATGATTATTGTGTGATCCTGTCTAATGTTTTGATGATCATGTATTGACCAGTACATCTCAAGTATCTTGATTCTATGATTCCATTCTGCATTTACCTGGACATGCCTACAATACTGGGTGGGACCTTTTGGAAACTTTGTTCACCCTGTCACTACCTGGACTCCCTCATAAATCCTGGAATTTCTTGGAAATTTCATCCATCCTGCTACTGCCTGGGCATGCTTATAATCCTGGAATTTCCTGGAAACTCAAAACATTCTGGATCATCTTGCCAGGCTCTCCAGGCTACAATAGCTGAGACTTGAGGTATCATCCTGGACTACCTTGAAAGACCATTCATTCTGTAATTAATTGTAAATGTTGATCATTATGTATGGCCTTTCCAGGCTTTCCAGGGTGGCTTCTTTAATCAGAATGTATATAACTTTCCAGGCCTGGTGGGTTTTGCATAGGAGAATTTCTCCTGGTAACTTTGGGGGATATGGGCAGGCCTGTTTCAAGTTCACAGGCCTGGCCATGTCTTTTGGCTTTTGCTGATGTCAGTGGATATTTGAATGCTCCACAATGAAATTTGGGAGCGGAGCTAATGATAAACGGGTGGAGACATGATGAAAAATAAATGTGACACAGTGACTGACCAATGCCGGTGTGACTTGACTTTGCTTCTATCTATCAAGTCAATGGCATCGCTATTCACCTTATACTCTCTGCATAAACCCCCGGCTTTCAGATCAACAGTGTCCTTTCATATCTTGCATTGGACTGCACAGAAGCCTTCATCAGTAAAATAACAACTTTCTAGAGTGTATAGACATATAGAATACATAGAGAAAGGAAATACCTATACCATCTATACATACCACACAAATTTAGATTTGTATAGAAGGTTCAACAGTATAGCAGATTTATTGAGCCATTGTCTTCTGTAGTGATTTTAAGATAAAACAAAGTGAAATTGACCCGGATCTTTAGTACATTATTTATCTGATTACAGAGTTGCTACAGAGCAAGAACCAAGCTGTGTCCAAGCAGATAAATTGTAGAACTGAACTCAAATATGAATATACATGTGAAGATGGTACAGCTTCTTAAAGTCCAGCAGCATTTATGTTATGAACATAGAGTCAAGAAATGCTGCTGCAAGCCCAGGCCAGCAGTTGTAACTTGCAAGTTGCTTTGCGTTCGATCAAGTCCCCAACACATTGAGTCAGTTCAAACTCTGCTCCATGTGACTGTACAGTTGATCAAGCCACTGATTACATCATCATGTTGATTTTGACTTCCCCCTTCATCGTCATTTTTTCTACTCTCAACTCGTTGAACGCTCCTCAATTACTCTCTCTGGTCACTCATCAAGCCTGCAAATTTTCAAGTATACTACTCAAGCCCTCAAATATAAAGCTTCAAATCCTTTGTCTCTGCATCCTCAACATGTATTCAAGATTTACTCGCTTTCTAGTGTCCCGACGAAATTATCCTGTCTTAATCTCATTCTATCCAACGATAGAAGCTTGGATAATAGAGTTGCAGAAGTGATGGATGGGTTCTGTACTGGTGAGGCTTTGGTTTGCCCTACTGTCTCTGAGCAAGGACTTGGTGCTGGATTATAGCACTGTGTGGATGTATATAATTTGTTCTTTCATGTACATTGTATATACAGTGAATATAATTCATTCTTCCGCAATCTTCCAAATGAAGGAATAATCTGTAGTTGCAGCTGGTATAGAAATGTATAGAAGTGTATAGCAGAACTGATGAGTGCACGAAATGCTGCCCAATATTCTCTATACATTGGTATAGTGACAATGCATACCCCTTTTTCTATACAACCCGATGTGGTATAGAATGTTTAGCCCTATGCTTACTATACACATCTATACCAACCTATACCGCTCTATAAACGTGTTAATCTACTGATGTTCGATGTCCATGCTGGGCAACTTATCTATATGCAAAGGATCAGGAGGAGAGAGAAAAGCAACGACAAAAGTGGAGGGTCAGGGCAATACCCAAGCAGGGTGGTTGTAGAATCACACAGCCGTGGTTACAATTACTGAGTGATCCAGACTGTGTGTCACGATTCCGGTGTTTTCTACTTTGTTCTGTGGTACTGTTTATTCAAAAGCATTCCCTCTGCAGATATACTCACCTTGATCAACGTGTTAGACATCCTGGAGAGCATTAGCACCCATTCTCGATACAAATTTGATGCGATCGAAGCATTTTGCATCACTATTGCCCGCTTCCGTTCAGCTGGAGATCATTACGACTTGTGTAGGATATATCGCTGTTCCCAGTCTGCCATATCCGAAATAGTTAATATTCTGGTGCTGTACATTGACGACCGATGGAAGCACCTTCTTGATTTTGACTATGGTCACCTTCTTTGTCGTTGTAAGTTAACTCGGCCTTACAGCAGTTCTCGAAACGTTAGACCAGTTTTGAATTCTCGCGTCTCAGGATTTTTATTTACTTGTGGCGCAGAGCCAAACAAAACGTGACCATTTGTTGAATTGATCCGTGACTCGGACTCCGCGTTGAGAGCTGGGAATCTCCCATGGCATATGGAAACCAACGTTGTATTTATCGCTCATTATAGAGCGTATTTACACCACCAGTCTTCGATATAAGTCCCGCCATAATGCCCACATCTTTTCTGTTAGCCATAGGACAAATTGGAGTATGCAGAGAAGTGCGTCAATTGTATTGCAGGCGGAGTTTTAGAAGCAAAAGGACTAAAAATTTTGACTCTGACAGAGCAAGACCCTAAGGAATGCCGCAACAGCAACCACAATCATTTTGAGTGATTTTGTGAGCACGACGGATATTTGCTCGAGCAACGGAGCCGGAATTAGTGGCGAAATAGGGACACGTTTCTGATCACGTTTTGTTTGGCTCCGCGCCACAAGTAAATAAAAATCCTGAGACGCGAGAAATCAAAACTGGTCTAACGTTTCGAGAACTGCTGTAAAAGGGCCTCGTAACTCGTAATATACTCGACTTGTAGCTTAGCAACAAGCCAGGCAAGCGAATCGATCAGCCAGTTCCGCGGTCGGCTGTGTCGCATGTTATCATTACTCAATTGAATGCACAGCCACCTTGTATCAACTTATAAATATCCTACCTCATGAATACACCGTTGATCGACTTTTATCATGCCTATCATCGCTTCTCACAAGTCCTCTCTCATCTTCCAACCAAGCAAACAAACGCTGCCAGTGGCTGTTTTTGTGGGTGGCACATCTGGGACGGGCCAAGGAATAGTCGAAGCCTTTGGACGACATACCAGAGGCAATGCCCACATATTCCTTATTGGCCGTAACAAGGCTGCTGCCGAACACATTATCTCCTCTTTACCTAAACCCTCATGCGCTGAAATCAGGCACAAATTTATTCAGTGCGATGTCTCGCTTATGAGCAATGTCTCCAAAGTATCCCAAGACTTGCTACAACAACTGCCCGATGGAAAACTCAACTATCTTGTCATGTCGCCGGGATATTTCTCCTTAAATGGTCTTGAAGAATCTGCTGAGGGGATTGGAAGGATAATTGCACTGTGTTATTATGCACGATTTAAATTTACTATTGGGTTGTTGCCTGCTTTGGAAAAGGCTCAACAAAGGGGGGAAGATGCCAAGGTGCTTTCAGTTCTATTGCCAGGAAGGGGAGTTGTGATCAACTCGAATGATTTGGGAGTGAAAAAGGATTATACCCCGTTCAAGGCCTTAGGTACGGCGGCTACGTATACAGACCTTGCATTTCAGGTTTGCTTTCAATCCAGCAAATTCACAGAATTGCTAATAAACATCTTGACTTTACAGAAACTTTCCATAACTCATCCAAGCATGACCTTCATTCACGCATTTCCTGGGACCCTTGTCCGCACAAAGACACTGTCAGATTCCGGAACCCCTTTTTTGCGGATGGTAGCCCCTGCCTTCAAACTTCTGTCGTATCCCTTCTCCATATCAACTGAAACTGCAGGTGAAAACATGCTTCATATAATGCTACACTGCGCAAAGCAAGCTGGGTTTCATAGGATAGGCGCTAGAGGTGAAAATTTGGATGCCGTTAAGGGAAGAGGAATTATTTACGAAGATGAAAAGTTGCAGCAAATGCGAGAAGTAGTTTGGACGCATAGTCTAGAGGCTACCAAGACTGCTTGAAATATGGTAAAATTGTTGAGGGACCATGTTATATTGGTAATAAAATAAAAGTAATCCTACTCAGACAACTCTGGAGTTGGCTGCAACACAGCACCAAGACCTTCCGGTACACGAGCACCCTCGATTTTTTCCGCATCCTGAGCAATATTTCGGATTGCTGCAATCTCCCCAGTGGTGAGCACAAGATCTTCTGACTTCATGTTCTCCACCAAATACTGTCACAGGCAATATGTAAAGACAAATTTCATTGCAAGAAATTACTAGGAATTAGTACCTTGACATTTTTTGTTCCTGGAATCACCACGAAGTCGGATCCCTGAGCAAGAATCCACGCCAGAGTCACTTGTCCAGGAGTCGCATGATGACCTGCACCAATCTGTGCTATGCGATTACTAATTTCTAAAATTTTAGGGAAATTGTCTTTTGAAAACCTGCCAAATTCATTAGAGGCTTTATGTGCAAAAAGTATCATGAAATCATTGACTTTGGGATCAGCAATCTGAAATCATCTGGCTCAAAATCTTCAGGTGATTTCTGGAAATATGATCAGAATTATAATATTTCTTCTCTTCATCTTACTCACGTATCTTCCAGTAACAAGACCGCGAGCGAGCGGAGAATATGCAACGATAGTGACCCCCAAACTACGTGCAGCCTCTAGAATTCCAATGCTGGGGTTCTCAATATCTAAAACAAATGGATTATATTCTACTTGAAGAGCGGCGATAGGATGAATCTTGTATGCTCGTCGCAAGTCTGTAATTGCTTTCTCAGCCTGAACAACACAGCGGATAAGAATACGCTTTCCTGTTGCAGTCACCTCAGAGAGCCCGATTTGCTTTACCTTGCCCTCCCTAATTGATCAGCATAAATAATATCCGATTATGATCAACTTACTTCACAAGTTGTGCCATGGCCTGAACAGAAATCTAAATACTTCTGAGAGTCCATTGTTGAATCCATTTTGAACATAAATCACATACTTCAATCGGGGTAGTGGGGTCCGGCCTATAAATCATTGAAGATGAATATAGTGTAATGAAAGTGAAACCTATCGTCCACCTGTGCATGTACAGAATATCAATGTAATCAACTCCCATTCGTTGAAGAGATTGCATGCATTGTGATCTTATGTATTCGGCATCACCACGGATACCGCTTGCTGAAACTCCGAGTTTGGTGGATAGAAAAATTTCGCAACGTTTTCCAGTCCTCTTAAACCTATGCAACGAATTTAGTTAGCTTGCTATTTGAGACCCGATATATTACCATTTCCCTAGGAGTTGCTCTGAGTCTCCATAAACATCAGCAGTATCCCAATGAGTGCACCCGAGTTTATGTCTGGATAAAATATAAAGGTCTACACAAGCCCTCCGCGTGCTGAAAAACTTACGCTCTGTCAAGAACCTATAAGCCACAAAAATAAGGCTCTGTTATTTAAAGAACGGTTTACGAGCTCTCACTTTTAAGCGTTCTTCATCAGAGGCAGTGGCACCATAGAATACACTAAGGCCCATTACTCCAAACCCTATCGGGTGTACAGAGATTTGGCCAATCTTTCTAGCAGTCAGAGGCATGACTTGAGGTGAGATAACAGTGACTTGGGGAGACCAACGTATATTTGGATTATTTATATTCCATCTTATAAATAGTTGTCCGATTACCAAGGAACAATCCCACACAACTGAACGGAAAAGTCACAGCTACAATGCTAGCAGGAATCACCGTAGATATGGAAATACGTACTAGTGCCCATATCTCGGTTATGATATAATTGCAAGCGAGGGTTGCTGAGATACTTGCACAAAAAAGCATTGATAAAAGAATAAAATTGATTAGATTTGTTGACTTGTTGATAAGTTATAAATTAAACAACCTGTCATTGTACTGGATGAATAAAAATACCACTTGGGGTATGTGAAACATAGCCAAAGAAACGGCGTATAAGTTACGAACTGCATATTTATTTACATAAAATAATAATTGATGGCTATCTAATAATTTACTTCCTATCACAGCCTAAGTCATTTCCGAAATGCAGGTGACCCTGACCGGCAATTGTACTCCTTCATCTTCCCGTCCTACAATTCTGGGACTGATAGTCGATCCAAGTCGATGAGAGATATTATCACCGGTGTCGGAAAACTTGAAGTGTTTTATCAGTGTGAACATGATGACTTTCCATTCCAACAGTGCAAGACGCATTCCAATGCATAAACGGGGTCCTTCGCCAAACGATAGGGTGCCAGACCAGCCTCCCAATAACTCTTTGGTCGGTTTGACACCTTTTTCTCCATGGTTGCAGTACTTTTGACTATGAGGCGTGTCGACGAGCCACCGTGTTGGCCGGAAGATGTCAGCGTCATCCCAAGTTTCTTGGTCGACATTGACTGCAGTAACCGGTACATAGATGATCTGACCTGCTTTGACAGGGATTGAGGTGATTGTAGATCCATCATTTCCTATAATAGGATGACGGAGAGGAATAATATCATCTCCTTTGGCAATTTTATCGGTGCGAGGAAGTGCTGGATAGAGCCGAATACTTGATTGGAATGTTAATGACATGAGTATTAATTGCAATGAATTGACTTCACCTTTCTCTGCACACTGCGTCTAGCAGCGGAAGGGATTCTGCGTTCTTCAGTTGTTTGTATGTAGGCTCACTATGCAGAGACATTATCTCCTGACGAAGAGCATCCTGAAGATCCTGATTTTTGGCAAGCTCCCATATCGCGTGAGATGTAGCTACAGATGTCGTTTCATGACCGGCAACCACAAAGGTGATCACATTCTCGTAGATTTCATCTTCCTCCAACTTCTTGGATGGCTCGCTGCGTTCATTAGCAAGGACTAGATAAACAGTCAGAAAAACTGATCTATTTATCGCGTCACTGAAGACTCACACATTAATGAGACCAGATCTTTGCCATGTTCTCCGGTCTTACGACCTCCGGCTGAGACTATTTCTCGTGCTTTGTCCCGAATGTAGTCGCTGACCTCTTTCTGAGCTTGTAGCGGGCCCAAAGGAAGCTCTATCAACCACGGAATGTACCGCAGAATGACAGACGCAGCTAAAGCCCAGTTTCATTGTCTGCAAATTTTGTTCTGTCCAGAGATCCAGAATTCTGAGTGCATCAGGTGCGTCACCAACGGCATTAAAATTATATCCAAAGACCGTGCGTCCTAAAATGTCCAGAGAGGCACAGGTAATAAGATGGGATATGTCGATGACAACTGATTGCGACTTGGATTCGGAGATGGTATTCGTAATTCTAGACTTCAAGTGATTTGCAACATGGTACATATCTGGCGCCATGTCTCCAACGCTAACATCAGAGAAAGCAGGAGAAACTATTGATCGTTGACGACGGTGAGCCTCCGCGCCTTCAATCCAAATCATGCCACGACCAGACACTCTTTTAACCAAAGCCCTGAAAAAAGAGTTAATTTGAAAGCAACCGGAATGAAAAAACTATACCGCTGAGTTGGAGCACGCCAATAGTTGTATGAATTTTTGGCATAAATGTGAGTGATTGCAGCAGGATCTCCTATGGCAAGCTGGACAGAAATTTATTACAACTATCAAGATCAAAAGCATAGCTAAAACTCACAACATCGGGTTGTCCCAAAGCAGATTTCAACCTAAAGACTCTGCCATACCTTTGGAACCAGTACTTCCATTGGTTTGCTCGAAGCTTGTCTTCAAATACCAGCCTTTCATGTCCCCAAACCCAGGAAGCGCCGTCCTGCAGCAACAAGTTATTGCGAATCAGATTTTAGATTATAATTAAGATGGTTACTGGAGTGCGTATGTTTCTCAGTCGAGACGGCGTGATGGCCCAAAGTTTGCGAAGGAGCAAGAAAGCGGGAAAAATTGCGAGAGCTTGGATTAAGAGCATTGCTTGAGATCTTTGTTGCCCTTGACAGCAGTTGTCCAGTATTTTATATCGATGGAATATCCCTATTCGTTGATTTCAATGGTCATTTCAGACTACGAGTCTGGCAAGATGTATCTATGGAGCGTTAGCGTTTTCTCCGTTGAACTGTAAGATAGGCACCAAATATTGA